>MUZC01000567.1:89327-122451 GCA_002072015.1 Radix auricularia | reverse complement strand
CACACACGCACCACGCACACACACACACACACACACACACACACACACACACACACATACACACACACAAATACACACTCAATCACACAAACACACTCACACACACAAACATTTACGATTGATCTTTTCGACATCATTTCCAGGAACGAGACCAATTCCAATATTTCTTAAAACTGAGTTTTATAAATTATTATTAACGTCCACGCTTACTTTTTTTTTAAAAGTTGGGAATAAAACATGGAGTTTTACAATGCCAAACATACAGTCTTTGGTAGATTTAAATTTAGAGAGAAAAAAAAAAGAATCACTGATAAGAAACAATATAAATTGATGTATTTACAACATCGTGACCGACCGTCGGATAGTGGTATGCTATTAGATTCCAGTTTCTCTACGATAACTATTTCAAGGCTTTTTGCGTCTTTGGAATGTATCTTTGCAAAATCTGAAAATGATTCTTTGATAGTTACTTTTTAGTTTGTAATCCACATCCACTAATCTGATAACTTGAGAAAGCTTTTCCGGTGTCCTAGATCGATTGGAGTCAAGTAAGATACCGTAGTACTTGTGTTTTCTGATTTCACTCAGCAGCTGATTCCTTACAGTCGATGTAAGTAGGTGGATAAATTCATTTTGGATTTCCGGTGATAAATAAGATACTACACCTGGATTTTCTCGGGCATTTTGTTGGTGTTTTTTTCTAACAGTTGATCCTACTGAGCAACAATTTTTATCGACGATGGGCAGGAAAGAAAGGCGGTGCCTGATGTTTCATATGAAAGGAATCCAACTTGCTTTGACACTCTGATACAAGCCCGTGAGAGGAGAGACCTTCCCTACCCTTTCCCACTTTACTCCCTCCACATGAGAATTGGGGAAGTACGATTTATCTTTTTAAAGAGTCACAGCATGCAGCAAAGGGACGTGTATTAACCATTCTGTTTGCCAGTGGTTTTTAACATTTTGAGATTCCAGGACCACTTGAAAAATTTGTGCCTTAACTACGCGCCACTACTAAAAATTATTTCTGCATTTTCAGGTTTTTCGGTGATTTCGTACAATTTATCAAACATCTCAAAGTTACCTTGAAATAATATTTTTTTTTCAAAGATGAAGCTTTTTCGTAAAAGCAGACATTCTGTCACTGAGAGTCATATAATGTATCTGCTTTCCTTGCCGAGTGGAATTAAGTTTATTGAGCTTTTCAAAAATTTCAGCCAAGTAAGCCAGAACAGCAACCCATTAGCCATGGTTCAAACTATCAACAAGCTTTGAGTTATTTCTACATGAAAATCTCTTACGTCATCGCGTAATTAAAACAGTCAGATAACCAGCGAACTTCAGTATACATTAGTAACTGTTAACGTTCAAAATTCATATTCGAGCATAAGAAATCAAAGAGACGAGAATTTAATTGACGAGCTTGATAAAATTAAAAACCATTATGGCCAGATCAGAAATATATTTAAGTCTGCGTTAATTCTTTTACTTGCTAGTCTTTCTCGATTAATCCTACAGTGGACCACAGGGTGAGAACCACTGCTTTAAGCCACTCCTTTTTCTTGTCTTGGTAATTTTGGTTGCCTTTAGTGTCGTCTCTGGTAGCTCTATTAAAAGAATCGTATTGGTCTCTTACTGCTCACTACCATCAACTCACAGTTTTTTAAATTAAAAAAAANAAAAAAAACACATCAGCAATCCTACATTAGGATGTGTCATTTATTTATGAGTAGAATGGAGCCCCTTAACGCTCAATGGGGGCGCCTAAATCATGTTTAACAACTGTTTTGTAATAAAGATATGTTCGGAGCTCCAATATTCAATCTTGCAAACGTATTTGGGATACATTAGTTTACATTAAAATTAAATTAAATAATGAGTTTTAATACTCATTTTGGCGCCCCCCTAACGTGGCGCCCGGGGGCATTCGCCCCCCCCCCTGCCCCCCCCTCGCTACGCCACTGGTCAGAACATGCTAGGTCAGAACATGTAAGGTCAGAACATGTAAGATCTGAACATGTTAGATCAGAACATGTAAGATCTGAACATGTAAGGTCAGAACATGTAAGATCTGAACAGTTTAGATCAGAACAGTTTAGGTCAGTAAAGGTTAGGTCAGAACATGTAAGGTCAGAACAGGTTAGGACAGAACAGGCTAGGTCAGAACAGGTTAGGTCCGAACATGTTAGGTCAGAACGGTAAGGTCAGAACAGGTTAGGTCAGAACATGTTAGTTCAGAACAGGTAAGGTCAGAAAAGGTTAGATCATAACAATTTAGGTCAGAACAGGTTAGAACAGAAGAGGTAATGTCAGAACAGGTTAGGTCAGAACAGGTTAGGTTAGAACATGTTATGCCAGAACAGGTTAGGTCAGTACAGGTTAGGTCAGAACAGGTTAGGTCAGAACATTCTAGGTATATATATGAGGGTAAAACATAAAATAAACTGTAAGTTATTCACCTTTTGTCCCCAAACGCACACACGCGCGCGCGCACATGCGAACACACACACATATCCAAACACAAAGAGACACAGATAGAGTGAGAGAGAGAGAGAGAGATTCGCACCCCTCCCCCACTAAACACATTCACCTCTAGCACCCAACAAACCGTTGTTTAAAGAGTGTAAATTGTTAATAGACTGATTATTTGTTAGGCTGGCTATTCTGGAGCGTTTTGTGGAAAAATGCCAGGAATTAGAACAAGCCAGGGGCAGATAACATTTGGGATTGCCTATAGATCTTATGGGCTGTGTTATGTCAACCGTCATTGGTTGGATCATTTATGCAAATGAGACAAGCGGGCGTCGGTTTCTTGTCCAGCCGATGCCAAAACTGTGCCAGTGAATAAAAATAGATTTTTAGGCAATTTAAATATATACTGACGTCATCACATGAACGTATTTATCGACTCTATTTGAAAAAAAAAACCACAAAAAACTTACACTAGAGAAGGTTGAAACGGGCGAATACAAGATATTTCAGGTCTACTTTCATGCAAATTAATCAATGCTTTCAAAAGTCAGACTTGAAGAGATTAATGCAGTGGTTCTTAACCTTTTTGGAAGTACCGAACCCCACCAGTTTCATATGCACATTCACCGAACCCTTCATTATTTGTAGTAATATAGATGCCTTGAGTCGGGTGCTGTCTTGACCTCCCTCCGCCGAACCCCGGCGACTGACTCACCGAACCCCTAGGGTTCGATCGAACCCACGTTAAGAACCACTGGATTAATGTATGCCAGTTTCACATAATCCATACAATTTTGAGATTGTGTCTTGTGTGTGTATGTGTGTGTCCCGTAACCTCGCGGTCGTAGGGGGTTCTAAAGTTTCCATTAGAACTTTCTCGGGGGTGGTAGTAGATCTTGTCAGCGCCCATGTCTTCTCCAGGTAAGCGAAAAACTTGTTAGCAGTTACATCACGCATAAATGATGTATTGACTAAATGACTCATAGAATTTGTTTTTATGGCCGAAAATTCTAAGCCTCTTATAATTTCCTCCATTAAAAGCCATATTTTAAGAGACTCGATACTCCCATTTGAAGTTTGCTGTTATTGTGATTTCCGTTCCTCAGATTGTTCATACTGACATATTATTTTGTTGATTAACATTCCATCTCCCCCTTAAACCAAGGAAAATCTGTGTTTTAACACATCAGTGCTCTTTTAACTAGTTTTAATATTTCTGTCCTGTTGTGACACTTCAGTGCTGTTTTAACACTTCAGTGCTGTTTTAACACTTCAGTGCTGTTTTAACACGTCAGTGCTATTTTAACACGTCAGTGCTGTTTTAACACTTCAGTGTTGTTTAACACTTCAGTGCTTTTTTAACACTTCAGTGATGTTTTAGCACTTCAGTGTTGTTTTAACACTTCAGTGCTTTTTTAACACGTCAGTGCTGTTTTAACACTTCAGTGTTTTTTAACACTTCAGTGTTGTTTTAACACTTCAGTGCTATTTTAACACTTCAGTGTTGTTTGAATACGTCAGTGCTGTTTTAACACTTCAGTGCTATTTTAACACTTCAGTGCTGTTTTAACACTTCAGTGTTGTTTGAATACTTCAGTGCTGTTTTAACACTTCAGTGCTTTTTTAACACTTCAGTGATGTTTTAACACGTCAGTGCTGTTTTAACACTTCAGTGTTTTTTAACACTTCAGTGCTTTTTTAACACTTCAGTGCTGTTTTAACACTTCAGTGCTGTTTTAACACTTCAGTGCTTTTTTAACACGTCAGTGCTGTTTTAACACGTCAGTGCTGTTTTAACACTTCAGTGTTTTTTAACACTTCAGTGCTTTTTTAACACTTCAGTGCTGTTTTAACACTTCAGTGCTGTTTTAACACTTCAGTGTTTTTTAACACTTCAGTGCTGTTTTAACACTTCAGTGCTGTTTTAACTTCTCACAGAATATATAATTTAAAATTTAATTCCATATGGTTTTCCTTCACTAGCGAATATGTTTTTAAAAAAAAACTATTTAAAAAAACTTGACCGATGCCAGCAGAAAAGTTTCTTCGTCTAAATAACACGATCGTCTTAACGTGATAATCTAAGAGTCACTGAAACACCCTGTGAAATACCACTTATTATAGATCAAAAGACCCCCCCTTTTTTTTCTAGGATATACATATTCTCCATTTCCCCACCCCTACCCGTATTACTTGTAAACCCCCCCCCCTCAAACCGCCATTGTGTTAATTTACGGTTAATCTAAAATAATGTGTTGAGTCAAGCATTCATTGCAATCACACATAATTATCATCGACATCTGATCTGAAAGAATGATTGCTGTCCAAAGAAAGAGTATTCCCCCCTTACAACATTAACAATCAAATCCAGACTCACGTTAATAAGATAATATACTGGGATTGCTTTAAAGTGACATGAGGCTTCAGATAAAGGGACGGAATGACCCAACAGGCAAAAAACTCAAACGTAGGGCTTTCTTTTCCACGGAAAAAAATGTAAACATTGATTAAAAGGTAAAAAATTGCTTAAAACTAGTTAACCTAATTGCATATACCCAACGTCCATCATGCAGATATGTAACTTAAAGGGTAAATACTTTAAAATTCTAACCCTAACTAAATGATCTTTCTACATTTCAGCTCGGCATGCATTCATAGACCTTACAATGTCGTCATCTATACGTAGACGTTACAATGTCGTCATCTATACGTAGACGTTACAATGTCGTCATCTATACGTAGACCTTACAATGTCGTCATCTAAACGTAGACATTACAATGTCGTCATCTATACGTTAACGTTACAATGTCGTCATCTATACGTAGACCTTACAATCTTTGGTTGAAAGAAAAGCTTTGAAAGAAGAAAGGAATACTTTTGAACGCATTTTTTTCTTGAAAAATTTCTTTTATATATTCGAACTGCAACTCCTCCTGAACCATATTAGATAGAAAGTTCGGGTCATTAGCAAATATGCTAAGGAGGTCCAAAGGATTTGAAAGTGCCAAATAATACCGAAAACGTTTACTGGATTTCATGGAAAATCCAAAAAAGTTCGAAAACATTTCAGACTTCTGTCTTTTTTTCGTCAACCATAACAGCTGTCGGATTGAAACAGACGCCAAACGATAGCTAAAAATATTTAGAATAATGTTGGAGAATGAATTTTTGAAAAATCTGTCATTGTTCGAGTCCCGTTATTTAGAATATAGCAGCAAATTGTAGATAGCAATCGTTTTGTTTAGTTTCATTTTTTTTTCTTTTTCTGTCGAGATGGGGTGACCTCTACGTGGTTCTATGCAGAAGATAATTGCGTCCACAGACCATGAGAGATGATCTGTTGGCAAGTGATGCAGCGGTCACAGGCCACGGGCTATAGGGGTTCCACGCATTACCCCAGCCGCCTAACTATTGTCTAGTTAGGTACCCATTCGGAGCTGGGTGACTCGGGGACTCCTCAGGCCCCGAGAACAAATCCTCACTTTCGTGTGGATTCGAACTCGTGACCATCAGTGTGACAGTCGAGAGCGCTACCTCTCGACCACCACGTCCCACTGTCCCACGTCGCTGTACGGATCTTAGGCAAAGCATTTGGATGCAATGCCGATGATGAAAACCAATGTACCCGTTGAGGGTCGGGTTACTCCGAAGCGACCGTTTCGTCCCCCTCATTTAACTAGCAACGCTGTTGAGCGGTGCCGGTTTAGGGCCAGGAGCGCCAGTACGGAATAGCAAAAGGTACCGCTAGGAAACGCTTTTGGTCGCCAGCTCTGAGGAAACCTTCCGGTGGGGGTTAATCCCTAGTTAGGTCAGTGATGATCCCCACGCTTTGCGGCGATCTAAACTATAAGACTCGTAAGCTTTGCCGTGGTGGCGCCAAAGTGATACTATGTTGATAGCGAGTCACAGTAGGGAAATTCCACACCTCCCTCGGGAGGCACACTTTAGTGGGAGGCGTTTTCGGCCCAGTGCCCTGGACGCCCAGGCGGCCGCTTGTAGCAGCGACCGCTCCGGGGGGGGGGGCTTCTCAGTCTTTACGTCCCTTAGGGGGCCAGAAGGCTGAGGGGGTTTTCCGGGAAGCCCCATGAAGAGCGCAGGCTCGGGACTGCTGATTTTCTTCCACATGTAGGATTTTCAGTTTCATTTTTTAAAAATATTTTAGATGACTTTTAATGTAATCAGGAATGATAGTTAACGGGATTTTCCCGATTTTTTTGCACGTTTGGTGTGATGTAGCGTGAGGGGAGATGAAGTCATTTTTTAAAAACTTTCAGAATTCCTGATTTGAAATGACTTTTAGTGTAATCTGGAATGATTTCCCTTGAATAAAAAAAAATCGGAAATTCTTTGTTGGAAATAGCGTTTAAATACTGATTCCAGTTTTTATTACTTGTTTTATTCCTCCACAACATTGACAGTCCTCAATGATTACAGGCACGATTGCTTATAATGTACTCAATCTACTTATTCTGAGGACGGCTCTTTGCCGAAACGTTCGCTGTATTGTTACGTCCTGTCATGCTCACTCATATGTTTACATGTTACTCATTTACCAATCTATTAAGTATGAGCCTGTTTGCAATCACCCACATATTGTAAAAATATTGAGAGTAAAATGAGAGTTCATCGGAACAGACGACTGAATTTGAGATATAGTTTCTTTTGATGAAGATGAGGTTACATGAAACAACAACAATCTAATGCTGCATATATTTCAACAGAGGTCTCCACCAGAGGTCTCAAATTCACATTCAAGTTCAGCGGGCAAAAACTGAATTTGCATTGAAAGTCGCGGCCCAAATAGGTTGAACAAAAAGTAAATAATGTCAAATGATTGAAGACCAATTTACATCTTTACGTTGAAAACCTTAAGTTTCCAGGTTAGCCCCAATAGTAACAAAATTTAGCTGGTTAGCAGTTTGATCAGTTAACTTTGTAAATTTTAGCGTTTGATCTTCACTGAAAGTTTTTCGAAATTTAGACAGGGGCTTTCTTAAAAACAAATTATAAGAATCTAGTTTGAACACAAAAAGAGGCAAAGTACTTAGACTCTAATTCTTTTTTACAAAGAATCACTCCCCTTAGCGTTTGTTATTTATACACTCCATCATTTCAATTATTATACTATTTTTCTATGACATGAAAACTAAAACTGTAATGATTTAAATTTAAATTTAATCTGCAATATTTTTCACCCTGAATCTCTTTTGTGACGGAGAGGTGGGTGTCGTTAATCTCAGCAACGGGCCGTCAATAAAGTATGTCACGCAATTTTTGACAATTTTTAACTTCCCCCTCCCCTTGTCACAAATCTCGGATCCACACCCTAAAGTACGTCAAACTTTCGTAAAATTTGTTTTGTTATCAACAAAATAATTAAAAACTAACATAAGACACCGTGACGTAACACATGGTGGACACCCCCTCCCCCCTGACACAAACTGTCAAACTTTCTTACACCCCACCCCCGCTCTGGAACGTGACGTGCTTTATAGACACCCCCCCCCCAAGTGATTTAAAACTATTTACTATAATGATATCGTCATAGCTATAAGGAATTCAGTCCTTGAAATGATTGGTAGAGCTAAGAAGGCAAACATTTTAGAACTTTTTAAAAGAAAATTTCTATTCCCTTGCTTCTCTTTCTCTGTTTTGATTTAAGACACAACGCTTTCACGGTGGTCGTTCCATCGTCCATAATACACTGAAGCTATTTCCGAAAATTCATCTCTTCTCAACGTCCCCCGTGGCAAGATAAGGGATTTTGTATTTTTAGAAACTTTGTAAACGTGTGCTAAGCTCGGAGTTTACAAACACTCTTGGTTGTGTTGGAATGTGGGCTAAACTCAGGGTTTAGAAACACTCTTGGTTGTGTTGGAATGTGGGCTAAACTCAGGGTTTACAAACACTCTTGGTGTGTTGGAATGTGGGCTAAACTCAGGGTTTAGAAACACTCTTGGTTGTGTTGGAATGTAGGCTAAACTCAGGGTTTACAAACACTCTTGGTTGTGTTGGAATGTGGGCTAAACTCAGGGTTTAGAAACACTCTTGGTTGTGTTGGAATGTGGGCTAAACTCAGGGTTTAGGAACACTCTTGGTTGTGTTGGGATGTGGGCTAAACTCAGGGTTTAGAAACACTCTTGGTTGTGTTGGAATGTGGGCTAAACTCAGGGTTTAGAAACACTCTTGGATGTGTTGGAATGTGGGCTAAACTCAGGGTTTAGAAACACTCTTGGTTGTGTTGGAATGTGGGCTAAACTCAGGGTTTAGAAATACTCTTGGTTGTGTTGGAATGTGGGCTAAACTCAGTGTTTAGAAACACTCTTGATTGTGTTGGAATGTGGGCTAAACTCAGGGTTTACAAACGCTCTTGGTTGTATTGGAATGTGGGCTAAACTCAGGGTTTAGAAACACTATTGGTTGTGTTGGAATGTGCGCTAAACTCAGGGTTTAGAAACACTCTTGGTTGTGTTGGAATGTGGGCTAAACTCAGGGTTTAGAAACACTCTTGGTTGTGTTGGAATGTGGGCTAAACTCGGGGTTTACAAACACTCTTGGTTGGGTTGGAATGTGGGCTAAACTCGGGGTTTACAAACACTCTTGGTTAAGTTGGAATGTGGGCTAAACTTAGGTTTTAGAAACACTCTTGGTTGTGTTGGAATGTGGGCTAAACTCAGGGTTTAGAAACACTCTTGGTTGTGTTGGAATGTGGGCTAAACTCGGGGTTTACAAACACTCTTGGTTGTGTTGGAATGTGGGCTAAACTCGGGGTTTACAAACACTCTTGGTTAAGTTGGAATGTGGGCTAAACTCGGGGTTTACAAACACTCTTGGTTGTGTTGGAATGTGGGCTAAACTCAGGGTTTACAAAAGTCTGACAGTTACTAGTGTTATGAAAGGTTGAAAGCTTCTCGTGAGACAAATGAAATTAATACTAGACTAACGGCACTTACATTTGAGAACATTACAACAAATAATAAAAAAAAGAGAACTCGTAGTTCTCAGATCGGACAAAAATAAGAGAATGTAAACAATTTTCTTTTTACTTGAAATGCAAGATAATTATTTGAATATAGAAAGTGTAAAAAAAAATTAAAAACTGCAAAGTAAAACAGTGTCCTAAGGATAAAATGAATGCTTTCAATTGATTATGTTGTGTTGTGTTACTTTATACATTCTGTTATGCGACTGTATTTATGTGTCCTTATACCTTATAATACCCTTTGTATTTCTGTGTCCTAATGCCTTATAATATCCTTTGTATTTCTGTGTCCTAATGCCTTATAATATCCTTCGTATTTCTGTGTCCTAATTCCTTACATTACCCTTTGTATTTCTGTGCCCTAATGCCTTAAAATACCCTTTGGTCAGATAAAAGGCCCAGGAATTAATAAAAATAGGCAGACAAATGAAGAGACGGGAGGACGAAATCAGAGAAAGCACTGGCCAGTCGTTTAGCGACTCTCAAAAGGCAGCACAGCACCAGAATACATGGCGTGAGATAGTGTGCTTTTCATAATGGTGCCCCAATGACGGGTTAAGGGACAGTTCAAATTCAAGATGATGGTGTCTGTTTGATGGTGTCCCTTTGCCTATACACCAAATTGATGTCATCTGATCGGTGAACCCCAATGATAGCGCATAGTTGATGACGCACGGCAGATGTCTTAGAGGCGAAACAATTTCTCAATCCTGACCCGACTTAAATAAAGTAGAATTGATGATGTGAAATGTACGTCTTCTTCCCAAGAACAGGAAATAATTTGTATTTTTCACTTCGACTTATTTTTAAGGACTAGATCTAATTGTAAACAGTATTTAGCGGATCATTTTAATTAAAAAATTAATTATTATTTTAGCGCACGCCAAAAGCTTGGCCAATCTGATTACACTCTATATATGTCAAGTCAAATATGTCCTCCAACGGTATAGCTCACGACAGTATCTCTGCATTATTTTAGTTTTAACTTTCACATTAATTTTTGTTGTTTTACATCTAAAGCCGACTGAATACTACATTTAACTACAATTTTATAAAAAAATATATGCCTTGAGGAATAACACTTATCTGAGTACTGGTTGACATTAAAACAATGCCTACTTCATGCTTGTATATAGGATAGTCGAATGAGAATCAACTGTTTAGAATGTATAGACGAAAATAATCAAGAACAGAGCAATATTTATTTTCTACCCTCGGACATAAAGAAGGATCAGTTTTTTTTTTTTACATTCTTCTTTAAACATAATCTTCCACGTTTACATTATTTGTATTGTGTTAGTGCTCAATCGTTCACCTTTAAGATGATGTTAAAATGAATGTACCTGTTTTTAATCGCCAGATATTTTAACACCATGTGGTTTGTAATCGCCAGATATTTGAACACCGCGGGGATGTAATCGCCAGATATTTGAACACCGTGTGGTTTGTAATCGCCAGATATTTAAACACCGTGGAGATGTAATCGCCAGATATTTGAACACCGCGGGGATGTAATCGCCAGATATTTGAACACCGTGTGGTTTGTAATCGCCTGATCTTTGAACACCGTGGGGATGTAATCGCCAGATATTTGAACACCGTGTGGTTTGTAATCGCCAGATATTTGAACACCGTGTGGTTTGTAATCGCCTGATCTTTGAACACCGTGGGGATGTAATCGCCAGGTATTTGAACACCGTGTGGTTTTGTGCACGGCCTTGAAGTTCTTACCCAGCCTCTTCACACCAGGTATTTTATTTTATTTTAACGGCAAACATTTCTCTCAGGTAAGCCAGATGTCGTATCGCCTGGCGTTGGTAAAGGGTTTTAAAGAGTGTATTAAGTAAACACGGGCAGTCTCTAATAAACAGTGGACAAAATATACAATGGTTTCTTCAGGTTATAAAAGTTCATTGAATTTATTCAATTAGCTAGAACGTAACTCGGTACATATGCCATAATGGTTGAAAGCATATATTGCTCTTTGTAAAAGCTATATTTCTTTATATTGCTTATGATGCAGAAGAGATAGTACCACTCAAAGTGTTGATGCAAGTGAAATGAAATTTATCGAAAACAAAATGAATAGGATGGAAGATCGATCATAGGCATTTTTACCCTTAGCCACTGGCCGAGACAAAGCAGTTTATAGTTGAGGAAAGTTTAACAAATAATTCGGAAGTATTGTAGCTGATACCTTTCTCGTGCTATTAATACTCCAAACCAAACTTAAAAAAAAAAACAAAAAAACTTTGTAAATTCCTCCCTTCCCCCAAACATTTATACATAATGATATTATTGTGTGAAAACCTTAATTTCATGAATGAAGTTGTCAAATTATCCAAGAAAGGGAAATTAACAATTTTTGTACATTTATGCTAATGTACAAAATATGATTTATATATTTGTATGCAGACATCAGTAAGGTTCTCGTCTGAAACTTAAATAATTTGACGATTATCAGGAAACTTGTTTGGTTGTGTGCTATGACTTCTCTCTTAGCTGGCTATGTGCTATGACTTCTCTCTTAGTTGGCTATGTGCTATGACTTCTCTCATAGTTGGCTATGTGTTATGACTTCTCTCATAGTTGGCTATGTGCTATGACTTCTCTCATAGTTGGCTATGTGCTATGACTTCTCTCTTATTTGGCTATGTGCTATGACTTCTCTCATAGTTGGCTGTGTGCTATGACTTCTCTCATAGTTGGCTATGTGCTATGACTTCTCTCATAGTTGGCTATGTGCTATGACTTCTCTCTGAGTGATATCTATTTTTTTTAAAGTTAAACCTCCGAAGAGACACTGCAAACCCTTTAAAATAAAAAAATATGAAACGTAATCTTGGCGTGTCCTTTGTCTAGTTTTCTGAGCCTGTTGTTCTTGGAGAATAATGATATAATAAAGTTGTACTTCTAGGATTCTTGTTACATCAAGGAGATTGAGATTCCAATAGAAATTATTGCTGTCTCAACATTTCTCTGATTTCGCATCATATGAGCAGCTGATATCGCTTAGAGCGTCAATAATTTCTACATTACAATTATTATTTTTGTTAAAGCTTTATATTCCTTACGACATAATTTTTTATAAGAATTAATTAATTCCTAAACACCTACCGTCCCCGACCTCCCCCCCCCCCTAAGAATAAAAATAAATAAAATAGCGTTGGTAACATTCGATATTTCAATCTTAAAGATAAAATGAAGATGATCAGTGAAGTATTTTTTTATGTGTAAAAGGTTTTTTTGAAAAATAAAAATAAAGCCTCCTTAAAAGCATGCTGTAAAATTGTTTTAAAAATAAAATAATAGAATAAACAGATTTGAATGCTATCCAATTACTTTCTTTCAAGGAACACCAAGTATCATCTTTCTGCTAATACGCGGGGCAAAGCAATCCGAAAATACCAAATTCTAGTTATGCCTCGTAAAACATGTTCAATACTAGGGTATCACCGTTATATAAATGACTGAAGTTTTAAAATCAATATATTTCAGCTTCAATCTCTTAATTTTGAACGAATGTTCATCAGAAAAAAATAAATATATAAGCTATGGGCATTTTATGAAATTTTCAGTTTAATGACGTCGTAAATCTAATTTATTTAAAATTTTTTTGTCTTATTCATTTATTTCCAGTAACAATTTTAATCATTTTTGGTGCGCTGGTTTCTAAAATTTGTAGCGTCATCGGGACATAAATTGCAACTTATATATTTTTGTTGAGTATTTTTGGTGCGCAGCTATCTAAAAATAGTAGTGTGACGGACGTTACATTGAGAATTATATATATTTCATTGATAATAATGCGTACCGATAGTGAATATATTCTTAAAAAATATGTTCAGTATAATGCGCACCTTATTGCGCGACAGGAAAGGTTTTTGAACATAATACGCACCACGACACTTTAGTTCAAAAATTAACATGCTGCATAGACATTAATGGAATAAATTTAAAATTCCATAATTCAATTACAGTACATTCGATTGATCTGAAATTTCGATACATTATTTTTATCATTGGCATGAGTCTGTCTGCAAAATTGTCGCTCGCTAGCTTACAAGGAAGTTGGTTCAAAATCGATCCAAAGTTGTTTCGGCAAGCAAGTAAGGGCTCAAGCAGACACCACGAGTTAATATTAAAGATTTAATAAATTTAAAAAAACGAAAAGAAAAACACAATTTTTTTACCTTAAATCCTTCATATACGAGACACAACTAAAAGGATGTTCATTAAAATACGCAGGGCAAAACAATCCGAAAATACAAAATTCTAGTTATGTCTCGTTAAACGTGTTTAATATAATGCGCACCGTCGGGAATATTTTTAACAAGTATTGTCAATATAATGCGCACCTTATTGCGCGACAGGAAAGGTTGTTGAATATTAAAAATGGCTTTCAAATTCACATCAGAATACATTTTCCTAATGCCAATAGTTTACTCTTTTCATCTTACGTTTGGAAAAATGGGAATCTTAAAAACGCCATTAACTGGGAGAAAGAAATCGATTACTTCTATTTCAATCCTTAACAAAAAGTTTCATTAATTTAATGTTGCAGGTCTATTTTGAGATTTCGATTTCATATTATTTTTCAGACAGTTTCTTCTTTTTTCTTTTAATCACGTGTATTGGAAATTGGAAGTAACAAATATATGGAGTTGATGAAGACAATGCACAATTTTCAAGCTGATCTTGGTAAATTCATGTCGTTTTCCAGCTGTTCTTTAGTACGCTAATAATAATAATGGTCACTGCAAGATTAAAGATGGGAATGTGTTCAATCAAACTGTAATTTAATTGGCACAATAGAATCAGAGACAGTGAAATTAATACATAAGGGACCTCGTCAGTACTGAAATATACTTTCCAATCTTCCCATGGGCGATGAAGTGATGACAATCAAGGAGTCAGGTTTGGAAAGATCAATGCTGTGGCTACTCGGTGACACATTTGATTGGCTCAGTAAATCAATACTACATCAATAGATGAAAGGTTGCAGCTATGTGTTTTACTTGAACCCTAGTGGAGTTGTGAGTTGATCATTGGAATTCGAAATTTAAAAACAAACAAACAAACAACACAACGCAAACAAATAATTTTAAAAACATTCTATAAATTGAAACAAATAAAAGGTTAAAATTTATCAAGATTTAGTTGTGCTTTGAATCTATGAATATGCCACAATGCTATACAAAATATATAAAAATGAATAAAATAAATGCAGGCATGTAAAGTTGTCTTCAAAAAAAAAAAAAAAACCATTCATCCTGAACCTTTTTTTTTCTTTTCTTTTTCTCATTGGGGATTTCAATTTTATTTAATGAAAGAAATGGTTGTAATGCCATTATCACACAGCTCCATCTTTCGGGTCCTGAACAGATTTAGACTGATAATAAAGGATTTTGGGCGGTGTGGCCTTTCGGGTTAATTTGGATCGCTGTGGCCTCTAGGGTTAATTTGGGCTTTAAGACACTGCTTCAGCGAGGCTGCAGCGATGGGGCAGACTGCTCCCCAAACATTTTTGTACCCCGTCCCACGCCTGCAGGCGCCGCAAAAGTGGGCGCTTTGAGTGCACTAGCAGACTTAAGCCTACGGCTAATTACACCGTGCTCGGCCCACTTCGATATTCCGCCCATGTCATCAACTTTGTGAGACGAGCAAGGTTATAATGGCTGTCATGGGACGGAAACATAATATGGATGTGTGGAGGGTGGGTGGGAGTGGGGTTAATTTTGGAAAATGCTAGTTTAATCTTTTGTTGGTAGTTTCTGAGTTTGAAAATATGACTATAAGTAAGGCGTAGATTCAGTAAACGTATGGGCTCAACCTCACCAACAAACACATATTGTTATTTCAGCTATTTTTGAAAATATCAATTATTTAACCCTTGCCACTCTCACCACAAGAAACGAATCAACAACAATAAAAGACAGAACGGAAATAAAATCCCCAGGAGAGGTAACGGAGCACTGAGGCATTGATAGAACACCAGAAAGCAATCACTTCATACATTTATCCCCCTTTACCTTCCTTTATTGTTGAAGCATATCATATTACTTTTAACAAATGTCTTCTTTCTCTTCATGTCAAAATAAATAATTTGCTCAAAGTTTTAAATAGTAAATAGGTCGTCAGTCGATATGTTTACTGACTGTTTTTTTAAAGCTTAAATTTACAATTCAAGCTATAATTGCCGCTCATGGTTTATACAAGCTAGATTAGCTGCTTCTGGCTAGTCCAAGCTAGATATGTCACTATTGGTCTTTCCAAGCTAAATGTGCCGCTCGTAGTTAGACCAAGCTAAATGTGCCGCTCGTAGTTAGACCAAGCTAAATGTGCCGCTCGTAGTTAGACCAAGCTAAATGTGCCGATCATGGTTTAACCAAGCTAAATGTGCCGCTCATGGTTTGACCAAGTTAAATGTGCCGCTCATGGTTTGACCAAGCTATATGTGCCGCTCATGGTTTGACCAATCATAACTTGTCCAGGTTATTTATTACACCACTTTGTCGTTTAAGTTGAAGGCGGATGGCCAAAATAAGAAGTAACTATACACATTCATATACATCGTTGCGAAATCATTAACCAGATGTAGAACCATGATAAATTCATAGCTAGTCATAACATACCTAAAATTCATAACTTTATGTATCAACTCTGAAATGCAATTAATATCTAGATTCTATATAAACAATTTTGAGTTAAGGAAAAGTAAAGTGTATCATCCTTGTACTGACTTACCCTCCTATACCATCACATACAATAATAGATAGATTTAAATCCGTGTACATTAACATCCTGTAAATTAGCGTCTATGTATGTACCATTTTTGTAATTAACAACTAGATGTACCATCCTTGTAATGTAGCAACTAGATGTACCATCCTTTTAATGTAGCAACTAGATGTACCATCCTTTTAATGTAGCAACTAGATGTACCATCCCTGTAATGTAGCAACTAGATGTACCATCCTTTTAATGTAGCAACTAGATGTACCATCCCTGTAATGTAACAACTGGATGTACCATCCCTGTAATGTAGCAACTAGATGTACCATCCCTGTAATGTAACAACTAGATGTACCATCTCTGTAATGAAGCAACTAGATGTACCATCCAATGGCGTAGCTAGAGCTTTTGCCGCCCGGGGCAGTCTCCAATATGCCGCCCTTTTAGGGGCCGCCCATAAATGACGTCACGCACCGGGGGGGGTCACACATTTGATGTCATTCAAAACGCTCAACGTTAAATAAAAGCTACACTGAAATATATGATTACCCAAACTTTATTCAATGACGATTTACGGGGTTTCACACGTGTTACGATGTTAGAGTGCAACCTTAAACTAAAAACATATTTAAATTACCAAACAAACAAACAAATTGTTTTAAACATGCTCATTTTCAAATACAAAATACCGCTTGTATGGGGGGGGGGGGACTTTTTCGCGTCACATTGATGAATGGATCTAAGTTATCGTTTCGTGACGCCGTATGACGAGGGGGCCGGGGGTGAAAAATCAGCCGAAATCACGTGACGTCATTTATGGGCGGTCTCTTAATTAAGTGAATCATATGATGGTTTTTATAAATTAATTAGCATGAATAAATAATTGTAATTGAAACGAAGTACATTGTAAAAGATGTTTAAAAAATTTACCATTGGATGCCCTATTTATGTAATAAAGCAGTAATAGAAAAGGCCGCATAAGATGATAAACCTATAAATACACATAAAAATACAAGATAATGTTTTGAAGGCAACAATGGAAAGTTATAGGGTCACAGGTCCCCCCACCCCAAATGAGACAAAAGATTTCCAAATTCGCACCCAAAAACATAAACAATTAATATGCTTTTATTTTTATTCTTATAAATATATGATTTTTTTAATAAAAAAAGAAATTGTATACATCAGTATGTAAACATATTTTTTTATTATTTATAAATTTACTTACACACCTAACTTTCATAGTAGAAAAATCGTTTATTATGTTATCAAAATTTATATTATTTGTAATATCATGTTCTATGGACAATATTGCAAGATTTTGTAGTCTTAAATCACTATTGTGGAGCGAAACTATTTTTTTCAACTTTAGTTTGGAGAAGCTCCTTTCACAACTAGATACACTATAGCAATTGTTAAAGAGAATTCTTAGCAAAATTATAATGTTGGATTAAGATTTTTCCAATATTTACTGTTGAATATATTTTAATAGATCAAGGGGGTATTTCCCCTCTTTTTTAAAAACATAATGCCTCTTCTTGTAGTGTAGGTACAGCCAGGGTTGGTCTTAGGCTCCTGTAATCTATGCGGTCGCAGTGGGCCGAGCGCTTTCATAAGCCCAAACACAATCTTAATTTTCACCTATTAGTCTTATTAGTACCTTATCCCTACACAAACTGGGGCCCACGCAATCAGTTTCGCATACGAAGCTGCATAGGGGCCCGCAATAGCTAAGACCGGCCATAAAAACCTGGATCCTTTCTCTTTCAATCTCGAACATTTCTTTATCAATGTAAATAAAGAAATTTAATTGATGTTCAAATTCTTCATTAATAATTCTAGATGGTGTAGTATTATACACGAATATTTTCTTTCAAAGACATCTAACTAATAACTTCGTTCTTTTATTTTACAAAAACATCTATGGATAAAAACATTTCTCGTTGTACTTCTTGCTCTAAAGATAGAACCACGTCTTCTGAATTTTTCCAACTCATATTTTTCTCCTTTTCACTTGGTATCTTGTGGATATTTCCAACTCTCTCTAACAGCGTTCTGTATTAGCACATATCTTTGTTTCATCAAATGGGTTTACATTCATTTAAAAAAGACGGGTTCCCATGAATTGAGACACCATAGTAAAGTAACAGATTAACATGAACTGAGTAAAATTCCAGCATCTGACCTCGTTTTCCGAGATACCTCAAATGACAAATTTCCAATACGCCTCAAATGTTTAAGTATGTCTTTTTCGTAATTATATATGTTTGTGTTGTGTTTATTAACGAAGAAATGAATAATCGTTCATTTTTAATGAATAACCGTATATTAATGAAAAATACAAGCTATATGTGTTACTTTAATGCAATAAAAACCAAGTAAATTTAATTTTTTAATAAGTTACCTTAAAATAATTTTATAAAACCTAAAGCAGTAATATAATTTACTACTTGCAATTTAAACACAATATTTGAACCACTATGTCATGTAGGTACTTGCTAGTGCATCATTCTGCCAATGTCGAAATTTCACGCTAAAACTGTCGTGCGATATTAATACAACATATATAAGGACCAGCGGTGATGTGTTGTTTTTTGTGCAGTTTTCTTATAAAAGCGCCATCTGTGACGTATACCGCTTAATTTTGCAAACAAATAGTTACCTTTTTTGAGCGATTTTAATTTTTTAAACTGTTCTGCGTTATTTATAACAACCACTATGTAATCAAACAAATGTCGCACGAATCCGTTAATTTAAACTCAAAAGTGAGATTCTTTTTGTTTCCCTATGATTTTCCCCCTTCAAAGAAAAGGGACGGTTTTCGGAAATGAATGGGTTTATTTTTCAAATGCCCACAAATGCCGCCCTTTGAGTGAGTGCCGCCCGGGGCGGACCGCCCCCTCCACCCCCTAGCTACGCCACTGGTACCATCCCTGTAATGTAACAACTAGATGTACCAGAACTGTAAAGTAACAACTAGATGTACCATCTCTGTAAAGTAACAACTAGATGTACCATCTCTGTAAGTAACAACTACACGTACCATCTCTGTAATGTAACAACTAGATGTACCATCTCTGTAATGTAACAACTAGATGTACCATCTCTGTAATGTAACAACTAGATTTACCATCTCTGTAAGGTAACAACTAGATGTACCATCTCTGTAATGTAACAACTAGATGTACCATCTCTGTAAGTAACAACTAGATGTACCATCTCTGTAAGTAACAACTAAATGTACCATCTCTGTAATGTAACAACTAGATGTACCATCTCTTTAAGTAACAACTAGATGTACCATCTCTGTAAGAAACAACTAGATGTACCATCTCTGTAATGTAACAACTAGATGTACCATCTCTGTAAGTAACAATTAGATATACCATCTCTGTATAGTAACAACTATATGTACCATCCGTGTAATGTAACAACTAGATCTACCATCTCTGTAAGTAACAACTACACGTACCAGACCTGTAAAGAAACAACTAGATATACCATTCAATTTAAGTTAAAAGCTTGATGTTAAACCAATCAAAGCCCACACCAGTTTCATGGACGCCATATTTTGTGTCAGATCAGTCTTCAGCCCCNTCCGCCCCCCCCCCCCCCCCCCGACTATTCACCGCGATTGTTAGACACTCCATGCAGGCTTCACACAACCTTATCTGTCATCTCCTTTGTTATCAGAAATTGCATCTTCAAGCCAGAACTGCCGCGAAGCTAGAATAAGTAGTGCTAAGAGCTTGGCTGGTGCTCCCGGGCTTCCTTCTCTTTTTGGTTTAGAAAAAACAAAAAACTAAATACAAACACCACCGCCTCTACCTTCAGGCCTTGCAGTGCTATTAAACTGGAGCGCACGATGGGGAGTTCTGTAACGGAGCGATTCTTGATGTTAGTGCTACCAACACAGACGACATAAGACAATTTTATTTAAGAAACAGACCTGAAGTAAAGAAGAAAGCAATAACACATTTAAGATATTCCGATTTTTAAATAAAGTTATTAAGAAAGGAATTTAAAAATAACAATTATAATTTGAAATCATAGTAGAATGAAAATCGATACGTTTTTAAATTCATTATGAATCTTTTTTTTTTTTGGTTTAATTAATAATGAGTGATGGTTAAAAATGATTTTTGTCATTTCGTCATTGATCTACTGTTTTTTTTTGAAGATACACTTTTGTTGTGTGCATGAATTTAATTTACACAAACAAATAATATCCATTTATACGTATTTTTTGTGTTAATACAACTGTAGTCCATTATTTAAATCCTTTATATTAACTTGTGGTGTCTGAGCCCGTGCGACCGACCGACCGTGCGAGAGTGCCGAAAAAAACTTTGGATCGATTTTTAACCCACCTTCTCGTAAGCTAACGAGCTGAAATTTTGCAGGCAGACTCATGCCGATGAATTATCAAAATTTCAGATAGCTCGAATGGACAGTAATTGAATTATTAATTTTTAAAATTATTTTGTTTATCTCTTTATATCATGTTAATTTTTTGAGATAGAGTTTTGTGGTGTGTAATATATTCACCAACCTTTCATGTCGTGCAATAAGGTGTGCATTACATTGAAATTACTTTTTAAAAACATATTGACGATCGGTGCGCATTATATTAAACACGTTTTACGAGACATAACTAGAATTTTGTATTTTCGGGTTGTTTTTTTCCTGCGTATTATAATGAACATCCTTATAGTTATGTTTCGTATATAAAGGATTTATGGTGAAAAACTTTTTTTTTTCTGGTTAATTATTATTATTTTTAAAAATTATGTTTCTTATTTTCAGATGAGGTTTTAAAATATGATAAACATGAACAAAGATGTTTGAGAATATTTTAAACAGATAATATCAATCTTTCTTAGATGGAAATAATAGATTGACTTTTGAATCCTTGAATTAGAATTCATTGTAAATAAAAATCTTAGTAAATGTTACACATCAAAATCATATAGATTTACTATTAAAATTTGTATATTAAAAAATTGCCATATTAAAAATTCCTTTTATTTACATAGGTTAGGCCTGTCTATTCTGTCATTACTGAAGTGGGTACCATAATTATTGTTTGTAGACATCACTGTAACCCTTTCCTTTCTTTACCCATGCCAACACGTCCATGACTTTAACCGGCATTGTTATCTTATCTGTTGCAGACGCTCCTTCTATACATAAGATTATTGCGTCCTACGTATTTAAATGTAGCATCTGGTTTGCAATGCGCCCGTGTCAAGTGTTTGTATAAAATGCCATGATCGTCTGCTTGTCCTAACTCCACACGTCTGCTCAAGACGGTGCACTCTTATAAAAAAAGTGATGAGTTATGCCATAGAACTGCTAGAACTGCTAGTGAACCTCGGTCGTGGTAATTAAGTAATGAGCTATTGATCACAATATGTGCGCGCACCCAAACAATGTACGACTATCATTGGTAAGATATGAGGCAATGCGTCCTCCCAACGGAGTCTCATTCCATCCAACTTCTTTGAGACAAGATGTCTTATCTCTTCCTTATCTTATCTTATCTTATCTTAGCTTATCTTATGTGTTACAGACGCCTTTTCTGTACAGAAGATTATTGCGTCCTACGTGTATCTATGGTTTGTGTTTAGTCCTGTATTCTTATTAGAGTTTCAAATGATGATACAGTGTTGGCTTTCCTGGTTTCTTCAAGCAACCCATTCTACGCCCGAATACCGAACGAGAAGAAAGAAAACTTGTATGTGTTTATTCTTGCATACGGAATAAGAAAGGAGTTTTTATCTTTATGTCTATCTGAGGGTTGTATTAAGTTATCTTCGTGTTGTATTTCTAAATTAGTATTAATAGCTTTATGTATAATTACTAGTTTACTCTTGGTTCTTCTATCCTCTAGTGTTTCAAGTTTTACTGATTTAACTAATGGTGTTACTCTTGTGAGTTTTGAAAATTCTCCAGCAATGAATCTGGCAGCTATTTTTTGAATTTGTTTTAATGGATGGGTCCCATACAGAAGATGCATATTCTAGTATAGGTCTCACCAGGGTGAGGTAGCATATTAGTTTTATATCTTTTTTACATTTGTAAAAGTTTCTTATTATAAAACCTAAGGTTTGTTTCATTTTTTAATTACATCCTTGACGTTGGGATTCCAAGATAGTTTCTCATTTATTTAGACTCCTAAGTATTTTGCATCTTGAGTTTGGGTTAGTTATTTTGAATGAAATATTTTGAATTTATTTGTTTCTTTTTCTTTGTTACTCTTAGCAGTTGACACTTTTCTGGATGGAAGGACATACTCCAGTTAGTTTCCCCTTATTAATTCATCTATGTCTCTCTGTAAAATTTTGCTATCTTGTTCTGACTTAATTGTTCTAAAGATTATACAATCATCAGCAAAAAACCTAACTTTTGTTCCACTTGAGATATTGTTGGGTTAATAATTTATATAAATAAAAAATAGTAAGGGGCCTAGCACAATTCCTTGGGGAACTCGAGTTATTGGTGCAGATCTAGATTCATCAATTATTACAGTTTGCTCCCTACCCAATAGGAAGTCTGGGATCCAGTGATGAAAGGGACCTGAGATTCCAAAGTATTTAAGCTTTTTAAGTAAACTAAGGTAGTGAACTTTGTCAAATGCTTTTGAGAAGTCTAGTAATATTGTATCTATTTGATCATTATTGTCTAAGCCTTTTGATAGTTCATCTTATTAATTTTGTTTCACATGATCTGTTTTTTCTAAAGCCATGTTGATGTGGGCATTATATTTGTCAAGGTGGTTAACTATTCTACTACATATTATGTGTTCTAGTAATTTACAGGTGATATTAGTAAATGATATAGGTCTGTAATTACCAGGGTATGATTATCAGCTTTCTTAAAAAGTGGCGTTACGTTGGTTAATTTCCAATCATGGGGCACTTTTCCCTGGTTTAGAGAGGCTTGAAAAAGAACTACAAGGATTGGTGACTTTTCATTGCTTAATTCTTTTAGTAACTGGCAGGCTATTCATCTGGGCCAGTAGCTTTGCTTATTTTTAATTTTTTTAGGAGTGAATGTGTACCTATTTCATTTACAGTTATTTTACCCATTTCTTCCATTTTATTTAAATTTATTAAAATTTCCTTGTCGCCTGGGGTAGAAAATGATGATGCAAAATATTTGTTAAGGACATTAGCTTTAGTCACATTATCATTATAGTTTTTATTACTTGAGCCTTTTAGTGTGACTATACCTGTAGGCTCCATTTTTTTAAATTTGATAAAAGGACCATAAGTTGTTATTGTTATCTTAGTAATTACATTGTTTATATATTCATTTTGGAGGTTTCGACTAAGTTTTTGAGTCAAGTGTATAATATTTAATGGGGCTGTGGAAATGAACCAGTGCTGCGAAGTCTAAGTGCCAGATTTTTCCCAGGCAAGAGTAAAAAATTCCCAAATTGGGCTAAAAATTCCCACATGCATTAAAAACGTGGGATAAAACCTGAAAAGTGGCAACTTCAATTAAATGCTTTCGCATTCATTTTAATGACTTTGGACTTCCAAATTTAAAAAATAATAAAGATTTATGCATTTTTAAAGACAATTTTTAATAGAGCACTTTCAATTTTTATTTAATCTATACGTTTTATTTAACAACTTAGCTACAAAGCCAAAATATAGATTATACTTTTAAATTTTAACATTATGAAGTTTTAAAAAAGTTATTTGTCTGTGATTGATAAAAAATTAAAAAAAACAAACAACAATGCTTTGAAATTTATTAATAATAAATCAATCATACATGGTTACATAGATTGTTATATATTTACATAGTATTAATGATTTGGTCCTTTATATGTAACAAACATTTTATGATTATTCGGGCTAAGACTAATTAAATATATTATTTAATAGTACATGTAATACATTTACACAATCTGACTGTAAACTGTCTACAGTCTACTGTCAATGACAATGTTGGGAAAAACCTAGCCAAAACGTCAGTAAAAAAAACCTAGATCCGAAATAAAAAACCTAGACACGCTAAAAATAAACAAATATGACGTCAAAGAGCCTCCCACCAACACAAAAAAGTAAATTCTCATTTTAAAATGAGTATGTTTATTATTTTCTTTTCTTTTCTTTCAAGAATGATTTTTTTTTTTTTAAATTGTCAATCTAAAGAATTCCCATATTTTAGACAAAAACCTTATAAATTCCCATTTATTAAAATTTGGCTCAAAAATTCCCACGATTCGGGAAAGTTCCCACGACTTCGCAACAATGAAATAAACGATTAATTTCTCTATTAATCGGTAAAACCATTTATCGATTTAAAAAATTTTAATCGATAAAATAGCGATAAAAATTCCGCAAAAATGTTTCAACAAGTTTTTTTTATCAATTAATAAATAATTAACTATTAATAATTAACAATGGTTTGCTTTTTTACATACAAACTTCTCCATTTAAAAGGAAAAAAACCATTATTAAAGTGTAAACTTTAAAATAAGCTGTTTATATAAGGAAAAGATATTTTAAAATTAAACATAACTACTTATTTTTAAATGAAGAAATTTTAATTGCCTGTTGCTGTTACTTCCCTTGAAATTTCAGTTTATGACGTCATGCATCTTATTTTTAGCTTTCATCAGAATTATCGAATAATAATTCGGTAATTTTTTTTAAAAAGTAACGATTAAATTTAAATTAATCGATAACAGCCCTAAATTGTTTAAGTATTCCACTAGGCACTCGGCTATATGAGGCGCTGAGTCCTCCCAACGCAGTCTTATTCCATCCACCTTTCTTTGAGACAATATGTCTTCTGTCTTACTCTAGGCACTCGGCTATATGAGGCGATGTGTCCTCCCAACGCAGTCTTATTCCATCCACCTTTCTTTGAGACAATATGTCTTCTGTCTTACTCTAGGCACTCGGCTATGTAAGGCGATGTGTCCTCCCAACGCAGTCTTATTCCATCCAACTTGCTTTGAGACAATATGTCTTCTGTCTTACTCTAGGCACTCGGCTATATGAGGCGCCACACACTAAGAGATGATTTGTACATGACAAGATGAAAACCAGAAGCTCTACCCTTGAGTGGAGAAACGGTTGGATAGATTCTGATATACAAAGTTTTTCGGTTAGCATTTGTTTTTTGTTTTTTAGCATAGATAGCCTAATAGTTTATTTTAGCAACATGAAACAAAAATAACACACACACACACACACACGCGCACGCACGCACGCACCCACGCACACACACACACACACACGCACGCACGCACGCACGCACGCACGAATGCACGCACACAAAATCGCTAATGGATTGACAGGTTCAAAAAAAGTTGTCACAGTATTAAAAGACAAAAGCAAAATTTTAACATTATTTTGTTTTTATCGTAACACTTTTAAGAGTGCAAAGGTCATTTACATTCGCCCACCATCTCCCTATTACAAACGAAAATACGATCAATTTTCGACAAAAGTCATTAATAGCTTCTCATCATATTGTAAGTAGCTTATAAATAATTTATAGAGGGGTTTAAATTATGAAACTTAATACGGGCCGCAGAGCAGTCAGGTCAACAACCGACTGCTGAAAATAGTACCGTATTTATTTGTAAGGATCCATTATAGAAACTCAGTTAAATAACGATTATCCGAACTTGCAATTATTGTTTGAAAAACACTGAATCATTTGCGACTATTTGTTGATAAGTTTGGGCCTGATCAAATCATTTAAAGTGGGGTGCTTTATTAAAGTTGACTTATATTAATCACTCCAAATTCACTTTTATAAATTCACTACACCAAGTTTACTGTTTCAATTTATTTCTCTACTTTAGCTTTAAGACTATATCGGCGTCGTTCCGTCTCGCGAGACGATGGTGCATCACCGTTGGGTTGGGTTGCATTTTCTCGAGTGACTGTGCAGTCCTATCCTTGAGTGACAGTCTTTTCCACAGTTTTTACACACGAGTTCTGTGCTTCCAAATGTTTTGGCCTTTCTCCTAGCTCTTCTGTCTGCAGCCTCCTCCATTCTTCGCTCCTCGACTACTATGACGCCCTCTTTGACAACTGTGCGCCACGTAGATCGGTCTTCTGCCTTACACTCCCAGTCACTTGTATATATTTTGGCTGCTTTCATGTCCATTTGACAGACATCTTTAAATCGTAAGCGTGGGCGACCTGTTTTCCTCTTTCCTGAAACAAGTTCACCATATAGGAGGTCCTTCGGTATGCGGCCGGGGCTCATTCTTTTGACATGTCCTAGCCACCTCAGGCGTCTTTCACTAAGAATTGAGAACATGCTTTGGGTATTGGCACACGTTAGGACCTCACTATTAGGCACTTTGTCTTGCCATTTAATACCAAGGATGTGACGCAGGCATCTCAAATGGAAGCTGTTAAGCTTGCGCTCTTGTGATGTATAAGTGGTCCATGTCTCGCTCCCATATAGTAGTGTACTGATGACACAGGCTCGATAGACGCACAGTTTGGTTTTCTCCGTTAGCTTAGTGTTTTTCCAGACCCGCTTATTCAGTTTAGCCATTGTTGCAGCTGCCTTGCCAATTCTGCTGTTTATTTCTTCTTCAATGGACAGTGTATTGGAGGGAGACCTTGGATCCCAAGTAGGTGAAGCTGTCCACAACCTCCAAGATTTCATTATCGATATTTATGGTAGGAGGAGGTCGAGTGTCTTGGGCCATGATGTTTGTCTTTTTCTAGCTGATTTGAAGACCAAATTCTTTGCAGGCATTGGAGAAGCTTGACACGATTTGTTGCAAACCAGATTCTGTATGTACTGTAAGTGCCGCATCATCCGCAAATAGTAGCTCACGAATTAGGACATCTGTCGTTTTGGTCTTGGCTCGGAGTGTTGAAAAGTCCTCCATCAGCTCTGGTATGTAACCAGATTCCCTCACTGCTATCCTTGAATGCGTATCGAAGAAGTACAGAGAAGAATATTGCGAAGAGTGTTGGTGCGAGTACACAACCTTGTTTAACTCCGCTGCTGACAGGGAAGGCCTCTGACTTAGCTCCATCAAACTGCACTGTTCCAATCATATTTTGATGGAACTGTCTGATGATGGCAAGTAGGTGAGGGGGACAGCCGATTTTTGCCAGAATTTGGAATGGCCCGTTGCGACTGACAAAGTCGAAGGCTTTTGTAAGGTCCACAAAGGCAATGTATAGTGGCATCTGCTGCTCTCTTTATTTTTCCTGGAGCTGTCGTATGGAGAACACCACCGGACTGGAAACCACACTGAGATTCTGGATAGACACGGGATGCTAGGCTCTGTAAACGTGTTAGTATAACGCGGGCAAAGGTCTTTTCTACAATACTAAGGAGTGAAATGCCGCAATAACTATTGCAATCACTCCTATCACCTTTGTTTTTATATAGTGTCACTATATTTGCATCATTTAGGTCTTGGGGGATGTAGCCCTGTTCCCAGCAGAGGGACAGAATCTCGTGCAATGGTTGGAGTAGAGCTGTCTTGCCACTCTTTAGAACCTATGGTGGTATCTCATCATTTCCAGGCGCTTTTCCACAAGCTAGGCTGTCAATTGCTTTGCTCAGCTCTTCCTGTGTGGGCACGACATCAAGTTCTTCCATGAGTGGCATATCTGGGATGTCATCTAGAGCGGTGCTGGAGACTGTGGTAACTGTTGAATACAATTCCAGATATTGCTCAACCCACCGTTTTAGCTGTGCTGCCTGGTCTTGAATAATTTCTCCACTTTTGGACTTTAGATGAGCAACTTTTGACGTCAGGGGGCCAGTTGCCTTTTTGATGTTTTCGTACATGACTTTTGCATTGCCCATGTCTGCAGCTGATTGTATACTGGAACAGTGCTCAAGTCAGTAGGTATTGACACATTTACGTGCAGCCTTTTGGGCAAGTGTCTTGGCTGTTTTTAAGGCATGCAACCTGTCTGGTGTAGGCTTTTCCTTGTAAGCCATAAGAGTTTTCCTTTTTGCTTCAGTGACAGGTTTCATCTCGTCCCAATGTTCATCGACTACTTCTTTAGTATTCTAATATCATTACTCCTACCTTACTAATCTAATTTCATTACTACTAATAAATAGCCCCAACTTAATTGTTATATAACTTACTTATCTGATTTACGTACTTCTACTTTGGTACTTCACTATTAGGACCTCTGGTCCACTAAACCTACACTTCATTGCTTATAATTGATCGCCATTCCCATGACTAGTCCATTTACACCTCTATCATTGACGTGATCGTCATTCCTATGTCTAGTCCATTTACACCTCTATCTTAGACTTGATCGCCATTCCCATGACTAGTCCATTTACACCTCTATCATAGACTTGATCGTCATTCCTATGTCTAGTCCATTTACACCTCTATCTTAGACTTGATCGCCATTCCCATGACTAGTCCATTTACATCTCAATCATAGACGTGATCGTCATTCCTATGTCTAGTCCATTTACACCTCTATCATAGACTTGATCGTCCTTCCTATGTCTTGTCCATTTACACCTCTATCATAGACTTGATCGTCATTCCTATGTCTAGTCCATTTAAACCTCTATCATAGACTTGATCGTCCTTCCTATGTCTTGTCCATTTACACCTCTATCATAGACTTGATCGTCATTCCTATGTCTAGTCCATTTAAACCTCTATCATAGACTTGATCGTCCTTCCTATGTCTAGTCCATTTACACCTCTATCATAGACTTGATCGTCCTTCCTATGTCTTGTCCATTTACACCTCTATCACAGACTAAAACGTCATTCCTATGTCTAGTCCATTTACACCTCTATCATAGACTAAAACGTCATTCCTATGTCTTGTCCATGTACACCTCTATCATAGCCACCATGTTGTTTCACGCTTTGGAAACCTGTCACTGTACTTTAAGTATCATCAGATTTATCAGTAGAGACTCATTAAGCCCGGGTAATGCTCTCATAATCTTATCTTCATTTCATTAATGCGCTCTGCATGGATTCTGCTAATTTTTATATTTATTAGAGTCAGGTCAGACCAACTATCACTATCGGTGTCGCCAGGTGGGAAACACCTGTAGCTTTAAATCAAACCGATCAGTACAATTAGGTGTTAGAGACTTTAGTTAATTTGCCTCAACCACCTGCAGGTGTGGGGACCACACATAAAATTAAATTTAAAACCTTGTAAATCCATTGTAAAAAAAAAAAACCTCGGCTCTGATATAAAAGTTTCAATGGATCAATAAAATTGACTAAAAGTAATCGATTTAGTTGTTTTATTGAGGATCCAATTTACAGTCGAAAATAATGGGTATCAAAAGCCAATCATCCGTGTATAACACAGCTGAATACTCGCAATACAAAATTAAGGACCAGACCTCAAAAAACTAAATCATTGTAACTTTGCTTGAATAACAGGGAAAGTTTGGAAAATCAAAATTGTCAACTTATTTATTCTTAATTACTGAAAATCTCCACTGAAGATGCATTCCCTTAAGTCTCTACACACTAACTGTATTTTTGAGGCATAGACCACGTAGGTAAGACTTATAGCGTAGACCACGTAGGTATGACTTATGGCATAGACGATGTAGGTATGACTTGTAGCGTAGACCATGTAGGTATGACTAGTAGCGTAGACCACGTAGGTATGACTTATAGCGTAGACCATGTAGGTATGACTTGTAGCGTAGACCATGTAGGTATGACTTGTAGCGTAGACCACGTAGGTATGACTTGTAGCGTAGACCATGTAGGTATGACTTGTAGCGTAGACCACGTAGGTATGATTTATGGCGTAGACCACGTAGATATGACTTATGGCATAGACCATGTAGGTATGAATTGTAGCGTAGACCACGTAGGTATGACTTACGGCGCAGAGCATGTAGATATGTGTTATAGCGTAGACCATGTAGGTTTGACTTATGGCGTAGTTTAATCTTACTGCCTTGACGTTGAGGAGACTTTGAAAAAAATAAAATCATAAGCATGAGGAATAAAATGATTAAATTAAAACGAAAACAAAACCTTTTTAATAAGGTAGGTTGGGAATGGGGTGGACCGAAAAGTAAAAGGAATGCTCAAACATTCATAAAATATTTCCTAGTAAGTTTTTATTGTGTCATAGGCGTTTATAGACATTAGGTCCCATGAATGTTATAAATTCTAACATTCGCGAATTCATTTCTTAACAAAGTACACGTTAAAAGCCACATTTGTAATTGGATAATTGATAAACATTGAAGCACTCATTCCCCGAGAAGATTAGCTCGTGACTGATTAATGCCTTTTCCCTTCCTTAACTATCCCCAAAAATCGTTTTTGTAGATAAGTACCTGTCAAAGATCTTTGTCAGCTCTTGACGTGTCTGTAGTAACTACATGCCCCACTTACTACCACGACGCTTGCGTTTATCTCTTGTGACTGGAAGACAAATAGCACATACAAGTGTACCTACAAGAAGACAAATAGCACATACAAGTGTACCTACCTGAAGACAAATAGCACATACAAGTGTACCTACAAGAAGACAAATAGCACATACAAGTGTACCTACCTGAAGACAAATAGCACATACAAGTGTACCTACAAGAAGACAAAAAGCACATACAAGTGTAGCCACCAGAAAACAAATTGCACTTACAAGTGTACCTACAAGAAGACAAATAGCACATACAAGTGTAACTTCCTGAAAACAAATAGCACATTGTGTGCAAGTGCTGTCCTTTAAAATACATAGGTGAGACGGAGAGATTACTTTCTTGCCACATCGCTGTTTACACAAGACAAACAGTCTCCTGTCTCCCGATACTTCAATGGACGTGACCATACGGGCGTCAAGGCATTGGCAGTCACCGCCCTTGTCTCTTGCACAAACACACACAGGAGGGTCAGTCTGGAGAATAGACTTATCGAAGAGTATGGGACTCTTGCATCACATGGGATGAATGTTGTGTTTGCTCTGACCACCTATTCGTTTTGCCCCACCCACTCTCTCCTGTCATATGTAGGCTATCACTGCTGTCTTCCTGCTTTACTTTCATTGACTCTTTGGATCTCACCGCAGATGTTTTTATTTTTTTATATTCGTTTCATTTGTGTATTGTTTGTTCGTTCTGGAAGTCCCTTTGCCGAAACGTTCGCTGTTTTGTTACATCTTGCCAGGACCTGTTTACGTCTTTTCCATTTACTTATCGTATCTTTTCTTATCTTATCTTATCTTATCTGTTAAAGACGCTCATTCTTTACACACGCTTATTACGTCATACGCTTATCTATGAATTTTGCCTATACTCCTGCATTCTTAATAGAGTTTTGAATGTTGGTAATGTTTGCTTTCCGGGTTTCTTGAAGGAACCCATGCCACGCCCAAATTCCTGACGGAAAGAAAGAAAACGTGTATTTGTTAATTCTTGCATACGGTATAAGAAAGGTGTTTTTATCCGTATGTCTATATGAGGGTTGTATTAGGTTATCTTTATGTTGTCTTTCTAAATTAGAATTAATTGCCATATTTATAATTACTACTTTACTCTCGATTCTTCTATTCTGTAGTATTTAAATGTTTAAGGATTTAACTAATGGTGTTACTCTTTACAGTTTTTAAATATTCTCCTGTATTCAATCTGGCAGCTCTTTTTTCATTATTTTTGTTTAGTTTATCAATGTTCTCTTTGGTGGAAGGATCGCCTACAGAAGATACATTTTCTAGTACAGGTGTCATTGCTTATTTAAGACTTATATTCCTTTAAACTGTGATATTTTATGAGACATCTAGGCTGGAATGTAATACTCTATCTGGTACAAATTTTAATTTGCAGTCTTGACTTTTAAAATCATTCGATGAAGCAAAACGACATGCTCACGCCATTACTCATCAAATTTCTGTGTTATATAAAAAATATATATGTTCTATTAACGCTTAACTGTAAGTTAACTGTCTCATTCCAGAATATATTTTTAATGCATCCTTTTAAATGGCCGGGTTCAACTCTATGTTTAACGGAAAATTTGAAATAGTTCTCTATCTAAAACGTCACGTATTAAAAACTCAATTCTGTCATTGCCACCAAATGCACTGAATAACAACTGAGCATATGTCCTCTCCTGGCTGAAACATTTATCAAAATTAGTCGGACGATAAACTGGATTCTTTGTTCGGTAAGAACAATTATAAGTTACACTTTTTAAAAAATCCATATTTGTTTATGCATGAGGCATTGTTGTGTTACTGCCAAAAGAAAATTGCCATGTTCCCCTGGGTGCTATGTCAGAATGACGTATAACTTGTATACTTGTCAGATTCTGACTTACTTCGGTGACGAGTTGCATTTCTTGACATTCACAGAGCGTGTCATCTTGACATTCACAGAGCGTGTCATCGTGACCTGAGACGTATAAAGAAACCGTTTACAAAATTAGTGAAATGGCCATGATGGAAATAGTTGCATGCTTCAGTGCCTGAATTAACATCAGGAAAAACATTACAAAGTAACAGAATAATTATACTACATTCGCTCGTTTTAAAATTGTTATCTTATCTTGGTTCTAGGAAGGCAGCTTTAACAGTTTGATTTTCAATCTCAACTCACCACCTACCCACTATAGCCTTCTTGTTTTGTTATATCTCCTCAAAAATGAATTAGTGACAATTACGAGAAATTAGAAATACAGATTAAAAAGAAAACTGACAAAGAATGAAAAAAAGAAAAAGGCAAACCAAAAACAAAAGTCTAGTCTGAATTTTGCCTTCACGAACAACAAATACAAGAATTGAAAAGGAAAATCTAATATATAAAGCTGAAAGTTTGTTTGTTTGTCTGTTTGTTTGTTACCAATACAAATCCACACCGTTGGACCCAGGGTGGTGAAATTTTGCAGGGTACCCCAATTTGACCTGGAATAGGTCATAGGCTATGTTTTAACCCAAGGTGACCACCCCTAGGGT
>MUZC01000567.1:51685-87360 GCA_002072015.1 Radix auricularia | reverse complement strand
TACTGAATATTGCAATTTTTCGTTTTTCCGTTTATGTAGAAACATGAGAATTTGGGAAATTGTTTAGTACACTCCGGAAAATGGTAACAGGCAAAGAATATCTTAAGTATTACTCAGTGGGAGCAGAGGAGCCTAAATGTATTTTTCTAAAATATAAAAACTGATTCATCACTAATTTTCGGATTCCCCATGTAGTTAGAAGCATGAAACTTTAAGGAAACTGTTGAGTACACACCCGGGCTGGTAACAAGTGAAACAAATATTTAAATTGCCACTCAATGGGAGACGGGGACCCAAATACAAAGTTAATCATCACAAATTCTTCAACATCCTGTGCAGGTAAAAGCATGCATATTTGGGATGGTAGCAGGCAAACTTATCACTCAATTGCAGTTTTTTCACTTTATATTAGCTAAATTACAAATAAACAAAAACTTTGAATATTCTGTAAATGCATTTTTTTTAAAACTCGGAAGATACAAATTTGAAGACCTATGTTAAAATTCGTTTGGTCAATAAAATAATATTTTTTCAATCTTTTGTGACCCTTGGCCGCTAATCTCTTTTTCGTTAACGTTTAAAACATTTTACCATTCGTTACCACTCTATTTTTTAAATCAAATTTGGACTAACAAACATATTCATCATGATCCAAATGGAAATAAGCTGTTGTTTTGAACTATACATTTTGCAACCATAGGGCCACAGACCCAAATTTTAGTTTTTTAAAAATAAGTTTAAATTTTTAATAGTAAAAACACATTTTAGGGCTGAAGACCGGTTTGTTATTTTTAACATTAGTTATGTAAAAGGTAATTTAAAAATTGTCTATTGAGTTAATGGATAAATTATTGAACAAATGTGATTTTAAAAATAATACAATTTCCAATGGGGTTATGAACTTTTAACGTCTGTTCCAAGACGGTTTAGTTAATATATTTAGCATATCCATCACGATTTAGATTGAAATCAAAGGGATATTGAATTAGTGTTTACCGGTTCTAAGCGCTAACTGAAATCTTAAAATACCGCTGCAAAGCGCGGGTAATTAGCTAGTATTTTATAAATTTAAAAAACCCAAGATTTTGACTATAAATCCTGTAGTCTACATACGAGACATTACATTAAGGATGTTCATTATAATACGCAGGGCAAAACAATCCGAAAATAAAATAAATTTAATAATATATTGTATATTATGCTTAACATAATGCGCACCGATCGGGAATGTATTTTTTAAAAAGTATTGCCAATATAATGCGCACCTTATTGCGCGACATGAAAGGTTGTTGAACATAATACGAACCACGACACTCTATTTCAAAAATTAATATGATACATAGAGATAAATTAAATAACTTTAAAATTCAATAATTCAATTACAGTACATTCAATAGATCTGAAATTTTGATACATCATTTTGATACATCGTTTGTATCATCAGCACAAGTCTGCCTGCAAAATTTCAGCTCGCTAGCTTACGAGGAAGTCGGTTAAAAATTGATCCAAAGTTTTTTCGTCAAGCAAGCAAGTTAATATAAAGGATTTAAAAATAATTGTCCTTTTTTAAAAAAAAAATTGAATGAACATTGCATTTTCAGTTTATATTAATAGTTAATGATTTTAAAAAAAAAAAACAAAAAAACTTTCAGTCGTTTTTTTCCATTTGATTTGGATGAATATCAAAGGTTTCGGTTCAATAGAACACTTCCAGTTTGCTCTAAATTGAGAAGTAAGGATCCATCAAAATATAGACACACATGCCGCTTCCGCAAATTCAATTTCAATTTTAAACAAATTAGTTAAAAAAAATATATTAAAAAAAAATTATGTTTGAATCCAATGCAATATATTCTAAAGACAAAACAAATTATTCTCAAAAGCTACCATTGCCTTTCAATTTCTTATGGCTACAAAAATAAAAGCGTGGGCACAGGTGTCTGCAAAATTTCAGCTAAATGGAATAATGCGAGGTGCGTCCAAATGACTTTGTAAGATTTGAGACTAAAAGACAGATACAAAGAATAGCAAATGAAATCAAAACGTGTATTACAACAAAAAAAAAAAAAATAAAAAAAAAAAAAAAAAAAAAAAAAAAAAACACTTTTGGCATGCGGACAAAAGGACAAAAATTAATAAAAAAGAGGTATTGACCTTCCGTCTGACAAAGATGGATTTTAGCCCTTATGTCTCCTCACAGTCTTAACCTCTCCCCTACCCTCCCATAACGCCACGTTTTGTTTATGGAGGTCAGACACTCTCTGTTTTAAAATTGCTCCAGGGGCGTATCATACAGAGATCAATCAGGGAAATTGGTTCACTTTCGTAGGGGACTGCCCACCCCAGTTACACACTGCCATTTATCTTGTGAAAATTTAAACCAATTCTTCCAACGATGAAGCTATCGGTGTTGAGTTTTGATGTGGGGTTGGGTGTGTTTGTGTGCGGGGGGGGGGTCGGGGTCGGTGGGTGGGGGGTTTGTCTTTGGCCCCTGACAAAAGTTTTTGCCTCCTCCTGACTGCTCTGGGACGGAAGATTTCTGAACTTATCAATATCGTCTGCCGTGTTATGAGTTGGAATAAAATGGACGAGAAAACCGTCAGGGGAGTATCGTGTTGTCGGCTTATTACTTTTCTCGGCGTCGGTGAATTAGGCGCAAACATCGACGAGTCAAATCTGATGATTGAACAAATCTTGAGCCAGAGTTACAACCCTTGTTCTTCTCCGCTTTGAGTTTTGTTTTGGGAGACATTCATGTATTAGAATATGATTATTCTATTTAGTACGATTACGATTATCGAAATTGGATGTCAACCCAAATAAATACAATTCGAACAATTCCAAAAAGTCTAGATAATTATTTTTTTAAGTTTTGCGCACAAAAAAACAATAACAAACAAAAAAATAATAATAAAAAAATAAAAAATAAATAAACGGTGAAATCGTCACTTGGTTCGATGTGCTAGCCAAACAGTAAATGAGATCTTATAATCTCTCTTTTCTCGATTTCTTTAATCTTTTCCCAATCGACCAATTTAAATTTGATTAATGTATAAAGCATATTTTTAACATTTCACTAATGTGAATTTAAAATTTAAAAAAAAACCAAAAAAACTCTCAACAAATTAAATATTGAAAGTTTGTTGGACCTCTGTTAAAATTTGCTTAAAAATGTTGGAAACACATTTTCGCATTGAACGTCCAATTGGAATCTACATTTCAGTAAAAGAATACTCGTTGTATAATAGGAATTATTTTAAATAATATATCCGTACATTCATGCATTTATGCAAAAATTAATTTTAAAATTGTTTTAATGAAATTTTTATTTAAAGGTAAAGAAGTATACTTTAATGACGTCACATAGCACACATGCAAATTACTACATACACATTATATTTTGGCTTTAATATTAAAGTTAATTGAATATTTGCACTTTGTGTGTTTTTTTTAATGCATTTCAGATAAAAGAATAATTTATTAGAAGGAGAATACAAAAACTTGGCCACCTCCATTACGTGAGATAAGTAAATCAGACAAAATGGGAAATGAATTACTAATACAATTTGCAATGTTTCACAAACTTGACAAAGTACTAAGCAGCATTTGTTCATCACATCACCTTTGACCTCTGACTCCTACCACATCTTAATTCAGCTGGTTCCTTTCGTCCATATACAATCTAGAGCATGCAAGGAGGCCTTGATGTTAAATTACCAGTGGCAACTGGGGCAAAATCAGTGTTTCTCACATTATGGCTATATTTTATTATACATATGTGTCTTAAGAGGTGTTTTGTTTTTACACTTAAATTTCATTGGCTTTTTAAAAAAAATTGCATAATAAAATAATAATAATAGTAATAATAATAATAATGATAATAATAATAATAATAATGATAATTATAATAATGATAATTATAATGATAATTATAATATTAATAATAATAGAAATAATAATAATACTAATAATAATTAATATAATCGATGAAAGATAGCGAAGTCAATAGAGCGTTCGGCTCACACAGAGCGGAGGGGCACCTGAATGAGCCCACGCAAAGCCACAATAAGAAGGATAAATGACTAACACTAAGAAAGTCCCCCTGATCTGTAGGCAACCACCAAGCCTACCAAGCCCCGAGTAAATTCTAATTGAATCATTAGGGACCCCAGATAATAACCTACAATAATAATAACAATTTGTTCTTGATATAATAATTTTAGATTTTGTGCTAGCAAATCGTTTTGTGCTGGCGACTTAAATAAACATTTATTGATGTTTTTTGAGTTCGGTGCAGATTTCTGAGAGCAGCACATAACAATTTACCAGGCTGCATGCGGCCGACTGTCCTCAGCTTTGCAACCCTACCTTAAGGAATAGATCTTCTAGCAATGACGTTGTCAATATATATACAGTTTAAAAATTACATGCACATGATTATGTTTTGTTACAAAATAACATTATTAGGGCTAAACAAAGTAACGATTAATTTCTCCAATAATCGTAAAATATTTTATCGATTAAAAATCGATTGAAATAATTTTAATCGATAGAAATTCGATTAAAATATAAATATATTTTTTTCAACTTATGAAAACATAATTAATAAACAATCATAGAAGCCCATATCACAGGATCTGTATCGCTGAGGTACATAGTACAAAAGCCCATAGCAGCTAAAAAAGTTCAAAATATTTTATTTCTGTCTATTGGGAAATAACTCAATGAAAAAAGTCAATTACCTGTTTTTGTTACTTCCCTTGTGATGTTTAGCTATGATCAAAGTTTACGATTTATTCATGAAATTAATCGTTCTTTTTTTTAAAAAAAGATATTGATTAAACTTAAATTAATCTTTACCACCTCAAAAATGTTTACAAAAATTGGATTTTTTGGAAAGAGTCCTTCTACATTTAAATGGGAATGAGATTTAGGTGAGTTTCAACAATTACTTATCAGAGTATTGAAATCTATACTGTTTTTAGCGCATTTTCGAGAAGTCGAATGCGCTATTGCACCCGTTTTGTCCGTCCGTCCGTCCGTCCGTCTGTCATCACCCTAGATCTCAGCATCCATAAGTCCTAGACCCATGATGTATATATGTTTTTTGTATGTCCTGACCTGCCATTTGTACATCAACACTCAGTTACTCGATCCGTTAAAAAACCCCGTTAAAACTACCAAATAACATTGCGAATCGAGAGTTAACACTGACGCAGGCAACGGCCGCCATTGCCGGAAGTCTTAGTATTATCAAAAGTATTAGTTTTTTTTGTTGTTGACGTCATTAGAATATGTGTAAAAGTTTAGAGAGTTTTACGTCATCATTTGTGGTATATTCATTACACAAGAAAATTCATAAAAATATATATAAAATCTAAACACAATTACTGATAACTACATAATGCTGATATCTAACATAAGTACTGATACATAATACGAAAATGCGCTAACACGTCCTGAGTTCCAAAAGGGACCAGGCTTAACATGATTTTTTTTATTTACTGTAAATTATAATTAATGGGAAAGAAATAAAGTTAATTAGACATTTACATCTTCTACTTTGAAAGTTTTAGAACCTCGAATCGTCCCTAAAAATTGTTAGTCAGGCTATAATATCATGAATGGCCCACTCCAACAACCTTGAACTTGGCTCTTTACTTCGTTTTATTTTTCAATACATGGGGGTTTCACTTCTCACACTGCAGCTGACGCCATTCTTTCATCGACACGTGACACATACACTGTCTCGTGTGTGTTCTGTTGTAACAACATGCTGGGGGAGCAGGCCATGAATCACGCCGACGGGAAACGTTTAGAATCTAATGGTCTGCATGACGGCTACGTGAGAAATTGGGCACCATGCACGTTGTCTTTATACACGTTAGAGGAGCTGTGGGCGTACAGGTGCAAATTTTACTATTTGGGTTAAAAAGCGAATTCTTGCGGGAAATTCAAACTCATTGGGACATATACAATCCTCTAGATATATTCAAAATCCCTCATGTACACATGTACCTTTGTAAGAAAAGCCCATTATTGAACCGGTTCCTTCTAGCAATCGCATTCAATAAATGCGAGAAATTCTTTGCTATTCAGCTCGATGGCCGTTTATTCCCGTCGTGTGGCGCAGCTAGGGTATATGTTTGTTACCAAGGTTTTCAAACAATCGAAAAGGAATTGTTATTTTATGTTCCTCTCGAATTGCGATGTCAAGGGATTGATGCATTCAACAAAGTTGGTGAATACTTTGATAAGGTTAAGTAAAAATGGGAAGACTGTATTGCTGTGTATATTGATGGAGCTCAAGGTAGTTTAGGTCGAATACGTGGTTTTTCCGCAAAGAGAGGAATCCCACAATTGTAGTTATCTACTGTATGATCCATCGTAAAGCTCTGCCTGTTGAAACATTTGGAGCTTCGAATGGAGGTCGTAACGCATGATGTTATCCAGATTGTAAATTTCATTGAAGGACAAAGACTGCAATTGCAATCGTTTCATGATATACGTGAAGATGTTAAGGCTGAATATACAGACTTACTTTATCACACTAGGGTACGTTGGCTTTCAAGCGGATATGCTCTAAATAGAGTGTGGGCTCTGAAAGCGGAACTTTAAAATTCTGGCTAGTCAAAAACATTCTCAGTTAGAGATGTTTACAAATTTTTAAGGGCTGGTTCATCTCGCATAACAGCTGATATTTTTAGCATAGAAATGCGATGAACAATATTTGGGTAATCACAGCCACAAAAAATATTGAAGCATTGGATTTAATTTTTACTAAATAGAGTAGAAGTCTCAAAAGAAAATAATAAAATGAATAATGTATGTCCTTATATTTTTTAGTTTCTTAATTTTCTGTACCTAAATAAGTGGACAATTATATATATTGATATTTAGACTGACCAAAATAAATTATTAAAAATGGGTTTTTTTTCTTATTGAGAATATCTAGCGTTTGACTATAGATCCCTTATATATGATACAGAGCTAAAAGTATTAAATTATATTCAAAATGATATGCACCGCGCAAAAAAAACCTTTACCGGCTGAACGTGACTTAACTCTCTTACTGTCTACAACAACAGACGGCTACAATACATTTATATAGAAATAAACTAAAAGTTACGGTACATTCGATCACTCTGAAATTTTGATACAATGCATTGTTAGGTGACACAAGTCTCTGTGCAAAGTTTCAGCTCGATAACATGACTTAAAGTGGTTCATTTTTACTTTTGTTTTTCCGCTGGACTAATGAAGAGACGACGGTAAAGTTAATATAAAAGATTTAATAAAACAACACGTATACAAAAATCTTGAGTATAAATCTCTTATATATGAGACAGAACTAAAAGTATTGATTATCTTCAAAATAATATTCACTTCACGACAAATATTTACAGAGTGAACGTGACTGAAATCCCCAATGCTGTAAAACGGGGACGGGTGGAGGTCGGGGTGTGTGGTCACCAATCGTTTGCTTGAATATGAGCTATATTAAAATTTAAAATCACTAATTCTCATTTTTCCCGTATAGGTAGAAACATGAAACTGTGGATTTTTTTTTAGTTTACGCTCCCGACATACATTTGCTAAACATAATGTTGAAACCCCCTCTCATGGGGGGCCGGGGGCCCAAATATAGTTTATCTTACATTAAAAACCGACTCATCACTAATTCTCCAATATTCCGTGTAGGTAGGAGCATGAAACTTATAAAAATTGTTAAGTACCCTCTCACGACGAAAGTTAGTGTAAAAGAATTGTGAAATACACACTCATGGGGGCCGGGGCCCCAAAATGGTTTTTTTTCCCACTTTTTTTAGCTTTATAAAAATTGAAAATCTATAATTCTCATATTTCCCGAATAGGTAAAGGCGTGCAACGTTGGGGGGGGTTGTTAAATACAGTTCCACGATGGTAGCAGGTGAAAACATATTTAAAATATCCCTTACTGGGGGCCTGGGGCCCAAATATAGTTTTTAATGCACTCACTCACTGAATCATCACTAATTAACTAACTTCCGGTGTGGGCAGGAGCATGAAAATATGGAAAGTTGTTGAGTACCCTCTCGCGACGAAAAGGAAATTTAAAATTCCAAATTATGTGGGGCCGGGGTCCCAAAAACTATCTCTCTTTACCTGTAAAAATTGAAAATCACTAATTGTCCTTTTTGACGAGTATGTAGAACTTTAAACTTAAGGAAGTTGTTGAGTACACTTCCTCGATGGTAACAGGTGAATATATATTTAAATTATCACTTACTGCATGCCGGAGGCCCCAATGTAGTTTTTTCTATTAAATGAGCCATTAAAAACTGAAAATTACTGCTTCTCTCATTTTCTCTGTAGGTAAAAGTATAAAGCCCTCTATAGTTGTTTAGTAACAGCCCGTAATAGTAATAAGGAAAATAATTATATACATTTTAAAATTTTCACTCATGGGTTGGCCGGGGGCCCAAAACCTTTTTTTCCCCTAAAATGGGCTATATAAATCTAAATTAACACTAATTCTCCAATCTTCCGTGTAGGTAGAAGCTTGAAATTTTGGGAAGTTGTTGAGTACACTCCCCGATGGTGAGAGGCAAAATATATTAAATCATTTCTGACTAGGGGGACGATTGCCAAAATATAGTTTTTTTTTCTCATAATGAGCCATATAAAAAGACGCATTTTTCAATAACTGAAATCCTTATTTACCGCAGCAAAGCACGGGTAAATTGCTAGTTCAAAATAGAATTCACCGCGTGACAAATATTTACAGGGGATGGGTGGGTGTGGGGTGTTGTTACCCGTGGTGAGACTGAACTACAGCAAACATGTGAATGTCAACAATAGAATACTACCATGCATTTATATAGAGATAGACTAAATGTGCATTTATTTAATTACGGGACATTCGATCCATCTGAAATTTTGATATAATACATTGTTTGGTGACACGAGTCTAAGTGCAAAATTTTAGCTCGATAGCTTGACGGCAAGCTGGTCCTTTCTGACTTTTGTTTTTCCGCCGAACGACCCGACGGACAGACAAACCAGGAGACGACAGTGAAGTTAATATAAAGGATTTAAAAGGGAAAGAACAAAGACATTTTTTTAAAAATAAACTGCAGCGCCAAGAAATGAGAAGAACGCAAAAAATGCAAGACACATTTTTGGTCTCGAGTCATACGCACTGCGGTTGAGTTACCACCACTCCCGCTGCACCACCCTAACGAGGGTCATTTGTCATGCTTGCTTCTTTGCGTCGTCGTGTGCTTGTCCCAATTTGTATTTGTAGATAGTATCTATATATAGAGATAAAATTCACCAGACATTAGGACTTACACAAGACGCAAGCAAATAAGCATGACGAATGGCCTTCATTAGGGTCGACCATTCACAGCTTTGTTGGCAAGCGAGGGTGGTGCAAGGTAGGGAAAAGGTAACAACAACCACAGTGCGAATATCTCGAGACCAACAATACGTCGGTTGTTCCCTCCCTCCCCAGCGTTCACTCGCGCGGTTATCATTTGTTTTGTATACAAGGCCTATACTTCTTCTGCTCGAAAAGCATTCAGTTAAAAGCCAATCATTTGCTGATGATCCTCAGCTATACACTCACACTGATACCTCTAATATTGACTCAATTGTCCAATGATGCAGGAGTACATTGGTGAGACAAAATCTTGGATGATTTTCAGCAAACTCAAGCTCAATAATGTCAACACTGAAGCACTTTTATTTTGCAACAATACATTACGCAGTACTTTGTTTCATTGTAATTCTCTTCTGTCAGGTTCGTCAAAAATGCATTCAAATTCCACAGAAAGTTCAAAATTAAGCTGCTATTCTAGTCTTTAATACGAAAAAAATGTTAGTCCGCTACTTTGCTTACTTCATTGGCTGCCTACATAAACCCGAATTGATTAGAATCTGGCCGTGCTCTGAACTGCTCTGTCACAACTTCTTTTCTGGGTCACGCCCTTCCTATCTTACTGAACTTTAGTTTGTCTACTTACCCATTCGTCAGCTACGCTCTTCTGCTGACACACGCATTCTTTCTGTTCCGATGACACACTAAAACGTTTGGCGAAAGGTCGTTCTCTTTTTGTGCAGCCAAGCAAGGGAACTCTGTACCATTACACATCAGTAGTATTCCATCAACCAAAACCTTCAAGACTGCACTTAAATTAATGAAACAACTTTTGTTTTTATGATTAACCTAGCCTATGTGCAATGTACTGTAATTTATTTGGTGTTTTGATACGAATGTTTATTTAACACTTACATGTATGTTGTTCTGTGAGCCCAGTTCCTTACTGGGATAAAGCGCTATATAAATTATCATTTTATGCATCTCTTTCTTTCTTCGTGATGCTTTTTTTTACCGTTCTTTCCCGCCTTTTATTGCACCATCTAGTAGCAAGTCTGGGGCGTATGCTACACCGCGAGTCGTATGTAGTTTCCAATAACACTTTGATCGCTCTACACGCAACATTATCTTTTTAGTTGTTAAAATTAAGGAATTAAAAGGAAATAAAGGTTAATTGCCAAAATGAGATTAAACAAAAAATACGTGGTATTAACAAATTTCATGACCTGAATATAAATGACACAATTGATTTTATCCTCCCTCCGAAGTGTCACAGGCGTGACGAAGCTGACCAGATATTTTCTGACCCACTCCTATTCCCCAATAACTTGAATCCACTTAAAATAAATATATCTGAATGCTTTTTGAAATGTTATATACCAAACATTTTTTTGTGAGTGCGTAATATCTATTTATAGAAATTATATATACCTTTAATCTCGATCATTGCTAGCTATGAGTTTTTTCCCCTCTAAATCTCCGTCTCAGTTACGGCGCTCTTTTTAAAAAAAAATCAGCAAATAATTATGTATAATTTGCTTTTAATTATTTTTTGCATGACGAAATCATGAGTCCGCGTTAATCTTGAAGCTGACAATCGTGATCCTCTTAACACAATGACATAAATAACTCAAAGAAATATCTCCTTGAGACGAGGAGGCATGACATAATTTGGCATTGGCTAGTAATATTAAATTAGTTAAACGTTATCCCCAAGTTCGTTCAAGTTTGGCGAATAGGACGCGACCATTAATGTTTAATATCGATACAGCAATCAAAATAGCAACAATACATCCGGTATAACCCCTCTCCAAACTGCTTCCCCCACCCCCACTAGAATAGCTGAACATGTCAAGTGTTCAGATTAACCCGGTTCAGCTCACTGACGTTTCGAACATCAAGACGAATGAGAACAGTCCGGCCGCCATGTTTCAATTAGCCAAAGATAAGAATCTGCTGCATCCCACATGTAGGTAGTCATACATGTTTTCAAAATAAAGACGTGCATCTTCTTTCACGTAAATTACACAGAAACCGCAGCCCAAGACTGTGAACGAAAAGAAAAGAGTTAAAGTTGATTCCAATGGTGTTATCATAGTTAAAAGTAAGAAATACAGATCGCCTTAGCCTTTCGTTTACAGATATGCGAGACTATAAAGAAAAGAAAACATAATTTTAATTAATAAATTAATTAATCATTTTTATTTTAGACATCTACCTTCCTAGCGGATGTTTACTCATTAAACACAACCAGATTTTGGTGTTTTCTTTTCTGTAAAAAAATTATTAAAATTTAGAATTTCATGTGTTGTAATTCCTAACAGATGTATATTTTAATCGTTTCCAATCGCCCTATCTAAATAATGAGCCCTTATAAATTTCACAAATATTACAACGTTAAGGTGAAAGAAAAATGGATATTTTTTAAAGTGGGAATGCCTAAACATTTGTCTTCTGCAAGATGCCCTGTCCACTGACTTATTGATCTAAATGCTAGGTTATATGAAAGGATCTACCTGTGTCTCATGGGTCGACACCTGTCCACTGACTGATTGATCTAAATGTTAGGTTATATGAAAGTATCTACCTGTGTCTCATGGGTCGACACCTGTTATCTGATTGATCTAAATGTTAGGTTATATGAAAGTATCTACCTGTGTCTCATGGGTCGACACCTGTCCACTAACTGATTGATCTAAATGTTATGTTATATGTAAGGATTTACCTGTGTCTCATGGGTCAACATCTGTCCACTGACTGATTGATCTAAATGTTAGGTTATATGAAAGGATCTACCTGTGTCTCATGGGTCGACACCTGTCCATTGACTGATTGATCTAAACGCTAGGTTATATGAAAGTATCTACCTGTGTCTCATGGGTCGACACCTGTCCACTGACTGATTGATCTAAATTTTAGGTTATATGAAAGTATCTACCTGTGTCTCATGGGTTGACATCTGTCCACTGACTGATTGATCTAAATGTTAGGTTATATGAAAGTATCTACCTGTATCTCATGGGTCGACATCTGTCCACTGACTGATCTAAATGTTAGGTTATATGAAAGTATCTACCTGTGTCTCATGGGTCGACATCTGTCCACTGACTGATTGATCTAAATGTTAGGTTATATGAAAGGATTTACCTGTGTCTCATGGGTCGACACCTGTCCACTGACTGATTGATCTAAATGTTAGGTTATATGAAAGGATCTACCTGTGTCTCATGGGTCGACACCTGTCCACTGACTGATTGAGTCAATGTTTCCACATATTACTTATGGGGCTGAGGGTCACTTAATAATGTACCATTTTCTTGGTGGAATGTGGGGAGGGGGGGGCAACGGCCATTATTCTGTGCGAGTTCAGTGGGCTCTACTATTAAAGTTTTGATATTTTTTTTAAAAATTGTAATGTCATTTTGTTATTGTTATGTCATTAAGTTATTGTGATATCATTTTGTTATTGTGATGTCATTTTGTTATTGTCATGTCATTTTGTTATTGTGATGTCATTTTGTTTCTTCAGAAAAATCTAAATCAGATTGTGGGATGTGTATGACAGGTTGAGGAAGAGAGTGTACTTTTAAATTTATAACTGAAAGACTTATGTTTTTCGAATTCGAAAATTTTTTTAAATTACGTGACGCTTTGAAACACTGGTGAATCTAAAAGTGTCATATATCATAGGATCAAAGTACCGTAGAATTATAGTACCTAAATCAAGGCACTCTCAAAGCTGAGACCATACATATGAGTACTAAAGCCTGTAGAGAAGGGGTGACCTCTACGTGGTTCGACAGACGAGTAGGGTCGTGGAGCAGACCACAACCTGAAACCGACAAACCCCTGGCTTGGACAGCCGAAGACCGTTGTTAGGCGCTAGGTGCTAGTCATATATGATTACAGTCTCTGTACGGATCTTAGACAGAGCATTTAGATGCAATGCCGATGATGAAAACCAAAGTACCCGTTGAGGGTCGGGTTACTCCGAAGCGACCGTTTCGTCCCCCTCAATTAACTAGCAACTCTGTTGAGCGGTGCCGCTTTAGGGCCAGGAGCGCCAGTACGGAATAGCAAAAGGTACCGCTAGGAAACGCTTTTGGACGCCAGCTCTGAGGAAACCTTCCGGTGGGGGTTAAACCCTAGGCAGGTCAGTGATGATCCCACGCTTTGCGGCGATCCTAACCATAGAGACTCGTAAGCTTTGCCGTGGTGGCGCCAAAGTGATACTATGTTGATAGCGAGTCATAGTAGGAAATTCCACACCTCCCTCGGGAGGCACACTTNGGGGGGGGGGGGGCTTCTCAGTCTTTACGTCCCTTAGGGGGCCAGAGGGCTGAGGGGGTTTTCCGGGAAGCCCCATGAAGAGCGCAGGCTCGGGACTGCTGATTTTCTTCCACATGTAAGATTTTCAGTAATAAAGCACTGATAGAACCTGTAATCATTTTTGTTAATCTCGGGAATTCTGGGAAACGTTCAATGAATGCACTTCCGATGTCACCATGACACACCAGCTGCTGCCACGTCATTCAAACACGCACGTGGCACTGGGGGCCGGGAAGGGGAGAGGGCGACTGTTAAGATTTGTTCAAACATCTTTAATGGCGTGACACCGATCTCTTATCGTCTGCTGGCTTCAGTGTATACATGCAAATGAGCCAATCACAAGCTGTGACAATTGCAGAGCGGATCCATTCTGCTTCCTGGCCTGTTGCCAGACATATGGCGAACTCGATTACCCAATCGTGAAAGGTTTAGGGACACATCTTTTGCTATATTTGTAACAAAAAAATCCATACGACGCTTGAGATAACGAGTAATCGGATAGGTAATTACAGATTATGGCTGGTCGATATACAAAGTAATCGCTAAAAGAATCACGTACGTTGGGAAGTTTATAACGTTGTAATCAGAATGTTTTTATTTTTGTTTTTTTTAAAATTCTATCCTTTCTTCTTGAGAACTGTTGATGGTGACCGAGTGTTTTGATAATATCACAATGAACTCTTGAACCCTTGACATATAGAGTCGTAATAGGTGATTGGGAAGAAACGGCTTGTTTGGTGTTAATTCTTGCACTCAAACTGGGTATATCGATTCTTGTCTGTTTTTTGTGTTTTTGTGTGTGTGTGTGTGTTTTTAAAAATTAGCTTTCAATAGTGAAATAAACATTTAAAGGCTCTTTGCCGAAACGTTCCCTGTTTTCTTACGTCCTGTCAGGTTAACCCTTACCCTGTTTACGTCTTTTCCAGAAGGTGAGAAAAGACCTGTGGTCAAGCTGATATTAGCCAGACATTCAACCTTCTTCAGTCCCCCAAAACAATCACACTTACAATCACACACACAATCACACACACAATTACACACACAATCACACACACAATCACACACACAATCACACACACAATCACACACACAATTACACACACAATCACAAAAAAAAACAATAAGCAATTTATAATTTATAATTTTTTTTTTCAGAAAATAATTAACTTCATCGAGGCACCTAACGATCGCCATAAACTTAAACAAGGAGTCAGCACTACAAATAATTTTTTGAGGACCTTGCCATCACGAAGGAAGGTAACTTTGCATCAACCCCCACCCACATCGTTCTTCTCTCCCTTTTCAAAGGCCTACCTTGCAGATAAAGCTGTGATGTCATACCACCCTGGAATAGATGTTTTCGTAATCAATTGCTGCGTGACTCGCCTGCGAAGATTTAAGATTACTATTTTTCAAGGTTACAGAAAAAAACAAGCCTACTAGATCCTCTTTCGAATGTTTGGCAAAGTATCTTCCTGTGTTGAAGTAGCTATGTCAATGGCAAAGTATCTTCCTGTGTTGAAGTAGCTATGTCAATTCACTATTGGTAGTCCCCAGATCGTTTTAATTTTCTGGATTCCACGGTCAAGAGATCTAATGAAAACCTGACAACATTCATTCTGTATGGTAATTTATTAAGCTCAAATATTGTAAACCTAATAGATAATAGAGTATCAATCGTTATACAAAAGGAATCAATGCGTGTTTAGGAGGCTTGCCATTTCGGAATACATCATAACCTTATTGTGTAATGTTACTATTTATTTGACAAAATTTTAGTTAAACAATGTTTTTAAACTTAAGTAAAGAAGAATCAATACGTTCGCAAAATGTTTAGCAAAGTACAATTTCAAACCAGTTATTTTCTTGTTCAAGTACAATAAACTGTGCTAAATTAGCGAAGAACTAAAAAAATAGCTCATAGGATACTTCCTTCTCAATATACCTACATTCTACATACTACATTTTGACTCGTATCTTAAATTAAATTTGACAAAATTTAAATCCGGATATTTCTATTAATAGATTTCCACCATTATATGACAAGGCCTGTTAGCGTTATTGAACAAAGCCGTCATTTAGTATACCGATTGCGTTTCAAATGGAGCACTTTTTTAAATTTAAAAAACAAACAAAAAATAAATAATAATAGTGATAATAATAATATTACTGTTAAAACTTAGTCAAGTAATTTTCATCATGATTAGTGCGACCAAAAAGTAATTAATACTGAATTTTTTCAGTTGTCTATCTCTTACATTAGAAACAGATGATAGCTTACTGTGAAATCATTGAAAATATAATGTGTCTCAGTTGATACAGATAATCGCTTAGAATTCTTTTCAAGAGTCAAATACTTCATGTTGATGTTGAGCTCTACAAGGGACATTATTCAGATTTTCAAGTCTGGTCCTGAAGAAAAGATTGAACCAAATATGAACAAGATATTAAACGTGAACCTATTACAAAAGTGAGCTACCCAACAACGTACAACATAAAAATTGATAAATTTTGATAAATTGTTTCGTTATTGTTTTCTAGATTTTACGAGTGTTGAGAAATATGTTGCTGCACATGTCTGATATCTGGCGAAGAGTGCTGTAATCAGCGTCCACATAACTGACGTCCTTCACAACTCTTATCTTTAGGATTCCAGCGTCAGGAATGTCGAGCAGAATACCATCTGTCGCCTGAGCTATAAGCCTTATATTCCTGAGTATAAACCAAATTTCTACAATTACCCGAACATTAAATATAAACTGTCTCTGCTAGGTAAAGCCGACACTAGAGATAAACTCCCGAGTTCAGCTGTCGGGTTTTTTAACGAGTGGTGGATAGGAAAGGGCTGATGTTTATTGTTACCCCTCATAAATCTACATAAACACTCACACAGATACATTTCTTTCGTTTACATTTGTTGCCCGTCACCGACACGGCGGTAAAACAATGATAAGAATGACGTCATGTTTAAACATTATTTTCTCTTTACGCGATTAAATTTGATATTTGAAGGGGAAAAAAATGAAATTCCTAATGTTCTCTATTTCGGCTAATGCAGTTACGCGTGTGAGTCAGGAAGTGCGTATGATGGGACATTAAAAGGTGTTAATTACAGAATATTCTAAATTCTTTTTTTTTTGTGTAGCCATTCTTCGTGTACCCGAGGTGAATATTCAAACGTTCTTTGTTTCGTCTGCCAGCCCCAGATATCGGAGACCGAAATGCCTCTTCAACTTCCGGATAAACTTTCCGGCCCGGCTTCCCATGACTTAGTTGTAACAAGGGGATGTGACGCACACGATAAATGGCAGCTCGTTATCTAACTACCCGAGGCCACTGACGATGCTGATAATGCTGACGTTGTTAAATATGGTGATGATAATGTGATCAGTCTCGAAATACAAAACGTCATTTCGTTAAATTTTGTTGACACCTAAATTTAATTTTAAAAAAATAATGACAATCATCCTTGTGAAGGAAATAATTTGTTCCCTGTGCCTAGGACTTCCCTGAGTCCACCCAGGTCCGAATGGGTACCTAAAAATAAGTTAGGGAAATAAATGCGGCTGGGTAAAGCGTGGAACCCTCATAGCCGTGCCCGTGAACGCTGCATCACTTGCCAACAGACATGCTTGTTCTGTCGACGCAATAATCTTCTGTATAGAAGAAGCGTATGCATAGATAAAACAAGACAAGACAATTATCCAATTCGTAGATTTAACCTGTACCTGATTTTTTTGATGCCATTTGTTGAACATACTACCACGAAGTTTGAAGACTGCGTGGCTGTGTGCATGTTTTATGATGTGAACTCGGAGTGGGAATAAAGGAACAAGAATGGCAATTAAAGTCAGTTGGTACACAGAACACGGAATAGTGCGTTGACTTGCAGTATTAGTTAGTTCACAGTTGTACTCACGCACTTATGGTGACACCGCTGTTAGCCGCACATTATTATAATACTCTCAAAGCCCCCCCCCCCACAACCAAAATTCAATCACACGTCTACCTCAGAGAAATTCGTGAACCATTTACTTAAAGTTTTCACGTATCTCCACGACGATATAACGTGTAGAAGCGGTGCTCCGTGAAAAAAAACAATCCTGTATGTCAAAAGCATTTATTGAAACAATGAATACTTCGATTAGGTTATCACCTCCTGAGATTCGTTGTTCTCCTAGTTGGTGCATGACTCGATGACAGAAATAGTGCAGTGAGAAATATATTTTTTTTAAAATTTATGTTTTTTTTTAAAAAGAGAGATTCACCTGTTTGCAAACAAACAAAACTTTTTTATTTATACACCATAGGTTCTTGACAAATGTACCGTCTATGTCAAATTCCGTGTACGCACATTTAGGCTCTCGGTGTCTCTATTTTTAAATACACATATAATCTCGTGAAAGGTGATCGAATGTTGTATTTAAACAACATATAACATGTATCAAACCACTACAGCTATTTAAACCGGCTTACTATTTTAGGCTATCAATCGTTTTAAAGCCTTAGCAATACTCTAGTGAATACATAGTGCCACTTCCATGATATAATTTAATAATTAATATTTTAAAAAGAAAAACTACTATTTGTCAAACGGTAAAAATCAATTCCTAATCCTCAATATGCAATTCTCAAACAAATTCAACTCTGTGTCCCAGCTAAATTTATTTTAAAAAACTAATTTTTGTTTATTAGGTTTTAATAATATTTTCTGAAAAGACTTTGTAATTTATGTAATTGATTAACATCAGTAACTACATAAATAAAACATACATTAATTCTAACTCATATGCATTTCAAAAAGCCCTTAAATAATATGTCCTAATGCTCTCACATAACTGTGAAAATTTTGTAATAAAGATAAATTTATTCATTTAATGATTAAAATAACTAAAACTGTTTGTCAGAGAATTATCAAGTAAAATACGATTAATTCAACCTCTTTAAGTATTTGCTATAAACATAAAATGGAATACATTAATAATTAGTGCGTTATTTGACACTTTAGGACCAGAAATTTAAGAGGTCTGAAAGTTTTAAGACGAACTGTAAGCGCTATTATTTGCTTTTTCTGTTTTGCTTTAAAAAATTCCGTCGGTGTATTAATTCTTGTTGAAACTAATATTGAGATGAAGAAGAACGATGATTGATTGCACAGCTGAATAAACGGATGATCCCTGTTATAGAACACGTGATTTCTTACAGAATGCAGGTCAGAAACTCGATACAACTCTCCCGCTCCATCTCTTCCTCTCTCTATGCCAGGCAGCACTTGGGACGTATCGCCTCTCCTAAAGCTGATGACGAGGCCCTAACTTGTATACAGCAAGGCATTGATGTCCCTTCGTGTAAACATATCCTCAAACCCCCCATGGGAGGAAACAAAGCCAGGCCAATCAGGAAGCACTCACCGAGTCTGTGAATACCTTTCACATATCAGTTACTGAGTGGATTTATTTTTTTACAGAGGAAAAGTTGAAACCTTAGAAAACGAAATTCAGGTGGAGGGAATAAGTAAAAACAAATACACACAAATATAATATATCATTCATGGAGATTGTGTCAGAACTCAATAATCATGGTTTCATGTCTATATAACGTCATTAAGAATGTATCAGTAGATATTTTTACCTTAAGAAAAGAGACACAATGATATCATTAAACAGTGTGTGTTTTTTCAGAGATTTTTAAAAAATAGATCTGTGTAATATAAATAAATATAATCTAATTTTATTGAAACAATCCCAGGATAGGCATACATAAACCAACAACAACAAAGTAACAGTGGCCAAATAAGGAAGACATCATTCAGAGCTAAACAAGCTTGGTCTGGTTCATGATATTAAATGGTCTAATAGGATGCTGCCATCTCATAATAAATTCTCCAATGTAAAGCTAATTTACGTGTTTTTTTTTATTAAAGGATAAAATTATTCTGAAATTGTGTAACCATATTTGATATGGTAATAATCGCTATATTTTAGCAACAAATGTAAGATTTTTAAAAAAATTTTTTTTTGGACACATTCATAGCGAGTCACAAAGGAATCGAGATATTGAGAGGAGAAATACATCGAAAGATATAAAGATAGTGTGTGAGAGGAATAGAGAGAGAGAGAGAGAGAGAGTGAGATAGATAGAGAGAGAGTGCGTTATGCAGAGAAAGAGTGAACGAAAGTAGTAATTATGAGTAAGGGAGATTTTAAAAAAAAAGAGTGACAGACACTTTATAAACAGCGTGATCTTACGTAAGAGTAACAAGAGAAAACGAGAAGGTAAATGGGAATACAAAAGTTTTGTTGAAAAAAACAAAAACAATCTGATAAAGGAGATTTGACCCATTCGTATTTCTATTCAACAGCTGCATGCAAATATGATGTACAGATGATAACGTGGAAGTAGAGGGAAAGCAATATCTCCCCAAAAGATATCCCCCCAAATGTAATATAGACTGTGATAGCTGGACGGTTTCGGTACACAAATCTGCCTAATTGTTCATTGTTTTCATCTACTCTACCTGAAACATGTCGGACATCCGTCTTGGTGTTGTAACACAGTTCGATCGATGTATGAACTTGTCCTTAACACATGATCGTCACAAGATAAGTTGATATACTAATATACTACCATATACCACACAATATGCAAAGTTGGGTTAATTCAAAGGAAAACTGACACTATTTTTTGATGACAGAAATCACTTAAGTGATCGATATTAACTTCGCTAAAGTTATTACTTAAAGTGACTGGTGGCGTTTTGATGAACGTAAAACATTTGGTGAAAATTGTCAGCCCGGTATAAGTATTTAATGAAAAAAATTATATAAATAAATAAAAGTCATTGGAAGTAATTTTTGTGTGGTTACTACTGTAGAGTTGAAACGAAAGAAAAAGAGCTAAATTCAAACTGAGACATTCACTGGATAGAAATTAACCTTAGAAGAAACATCCTTATGGATAGGTTAGAAAAAAAAGACAAATCTATAAATATTGTCTGTTAAAACGTTACACGGAGTTCTCGTCTCAGGACTGAGGATTATAATTATAGTTCAGCTTCATCTTGGCATTTCAGTAGTTTCATGAATAGATCCTGAAATAATAGTGATGTTGAAGAAAGCAAAGACTTTTTTAGCCCATATATCTGTATAAATTTGTAAAGTTAAAAAAAAAATCATGTAAAGCTATTTCTCTTTCTGAGCATTCATTGTTTGTTACTCGAAAATAGCAAGTTAAAATATCGATGTCATAAAGAGAAAATTTCAAGCCAACATTGGATCCTCGATAAAAGAGTCGTGTTTAAGTTCCACTGTTACTGATTCTCTTTCTCTCCTCCCCGTCCTTCTCCCCATCTCTCTCCCTCTCTGTCACACTCATACACACATACACCCTAAGCGTGTCAGTTTAGAAGGGAGGTGAACTAAGTCCTGTGGCTATTTTAGACATAGAATTATGGTCACGTTATCCCCAAACACTGTCAGCTCTATTGATTCTAAGTTCTCAGACCTAGGTTCAGGGGACGGGGAGGAGGAATGGCACGCAATCATGGGATTAAAAAACAACAAACAAGGACCGCCTTTATCTTGATGTCTTGTACTTTGATTGTTTGTGGTTAGATCAAACAACATGGTTATTAGGGGTTAAACTTTATTTACAACTAGCATGGTTATGTAGGTTGATATTAACAAACAACATGGTATGTGAGTTAATATTAACAAACAACATGGTATGTGAGTTGATATTAACAAACAAAATGGTTATATAGGTTGATATTAACAAACAACATGGTTATGTAGGTTGATATTAACAAACAACATGGTTATGTAGGTTAATATTAACAAACAACATTGTTATGTAGGTTGATATTAACAAACAACATGGTTATGTAGGTTGATATTAACAAACAACATGGCTATGTAGGTTGATATTAACAAACAACATGGTTATGTAGGTTGATATTAACAAACAACATTGTTAATTGGGTTGATATCTTTTACACTGTTTGTAGGACATTTAAGAAATAAATTCAAACATGAAACAGCAACGTTTGAGGCGTGTGTGTGTGTGTGTGTCATTGTGGTGGGCGTATGGTCTGTGGTGCTTTTTTAATCGTGTTAAAAAGAAGTTCACATTTACTTAAAGCACCGTTCTGTCAACTAATTCCCGGTGGCTTCATAATTTAAGTGTTATAATCTCTGTGTCATTATCCAGCTACAATATGTTGGAATGAGCGTTGGTCCTAGGGCAATCGTGATAAAACTTCATTGGGAAAAGAAAACGAAATTGTATTACGTCATTTGTTGTTGTACATCGTTAGAAAAGTTGCGCGTCCGGTACTAAGGTTGTAAATTATGTCTCTGACGTTGAAGTCCTTCGGATAAGATAAGCGCCAGTTTTCCCGTGTTGGCAGGCTCTTCACTTTTACCACTTCCACAAAAACTTATTCCGAGTGGTTTGAGTCTAAGAGAAAAAAATATAACTATAAAAACTCGGCTGCCCTGCATGTGTATAATTTTTATACGCTTTCAAACCATCTCGGCATTCCAACATCCAAATTGCAGTTTCATTTCTAACACTTAAAACGGAGAGCTCCCGTCCACCCCCCTCCCACCATTATTACCTAGTCATTCGTACTTTGAGATGGAATATGTAGTTTCAACAATTGGTATCTCTTTCTGGACTTTCTCTCGGTAATAAAGACCAGAGTTTCATTTTCTAGAAATACCGCAGAATCTTAAGGAATATAATGAATGAAATTTAAGACACGTGACTTAATCAAATACAACATGTCTTACGTTTATACAAAACACTAACTTGACTGATTTAAAAAGTTATATTTAGAATGCATGCTTCGTAATTCTGATTTCCTACACACACAAAAAACCAGTGCAGCGTGAGGAATTGACATAAAGCTCAAATATCGTGTACGATTGTCGCTAAATAAATATCCTTCCTATCTATGCATTGCAAATTTTACTGCAGTTTTCCCTTTACAAAAATTGAGTTTACTATTGTGATCTACGAATCTAAGATATGTTATAAGCTTACCCCCCACTCCACCTCCCTTCTGCTTTCTTTTCTCATAAAATATAACTAACTTTGTACAATTTCCCTTCTCAGATCGCGGTAATCTATGGGAAGGGGCAAGTGAAGCGACGTTCACAAGTTTCTATAAACACGGCACATGAGGGTATTGTGTGGCTAGCACAATGTCCAGCCACCTTTACTTCACCTCAACTGATGTCAGGTACACATCCAAGCTGGGTGGACCCTGAGGTATCCTTAGGCTTGGTGACGTGGTGGTCGAGAGGTAGCGCTCTCGACTGTCACACTGATGGTCACGAGTTCGAATCCACACGAAAGTGAGGATTTGTTCTCGGGGCCTGAGGAGTCCCCGAGTCACCCAGCTCTGAATGGGTACCTAACTAGACAATAGTTAGGCGGCTGGGGTAATGCGTGGAACCCCTATAGCCGTGGCCTGTGACCGCTGCATCACTTGCCAACAGATCATCTCTCATGGTCTGTGGACGCAATTATATTCTGCATAGAAGGAGCGTCTGTATATCTAAGATAGATATAATACAAAACACGTCTGTCTTATCGGAGATTCGTATTCCTGACTCTCAGTCGTCGTTTCCTTTAACTAAAAGTGTTTAGTACACATGGAAATCTATGTTTGGATACAACCAATCATCTAAAACTTTGCTTCTGATTGTCTTCTCTAGTCATTCATTCATCTTCTACTTACACAATATGTTCACAATATCTCAGTGACGTAGTGAATAAAATCGCAAGATTGATATAATCCTTACGTTATCGGCAGACGGTCATAAAATGATGTTGACCTTACAGTTTGGATTTAAACAATTAGAAAATGTTTGTCTTCAACGATGTTTAGTGCTGTTACGTTAATTCATCAAACCTTTCAACTCCTATTCTATTGTGTTCGAAAATGGTTTGAATGTCAAACCGTTCTAAGCGAGCATTTCGCATGTTTTCAGCTGCACGTGCTATAGATGTAAGGTAATCAGAGCGTGACAAGCACTCGGTAGTGACGTAAGCATCGGCATTGCCATTGTTTTGACGGGATGGTTTTGAATGTCCCAACTTTTGTTTAAATTTTTTGTGACTCTCTCTCTCTCTCTCTCTCTCTCTCTTTCTCTCTCTCTCTCTCTTAATTTGTTGCTCTAAATATTTAAATAAAAATGAGAAGACAAAAGGGAAAAAATAGGATGGCCCCCAACATAGTATGAATACATAGAAAAATGTTAGTTTTATTTCGGCAACAAATGCAATTGTCATGTTTAGTAATGATTCAAACGAAGTTATAGCCACAGGTTCAATAATTTTCATTCCCATTAACTCATTGAAAGAAATGAATGAACATTGATTGAATCGTTGCGTTTCTGCTGGGTGTTTTGTTTATAAATCCCATAGACTCTTAATAATAACAAGTTGTAGCGGATACCTTTAAATGGCTTTTTTCTAACCTCATCATTAATAGGAATATGAGTTTCATTAAAATAATAATTCAGATATCCGGCTGTTCTGTGAGATCAAATCTATAGATTTTTTAAGAAGGTTATTTTGATTTAGCTGAAGGGACTTGGGCAAGGCAAATAACTTACTTTATTATACTTAAACATGAGCAATTACATAGATACCTTAATATTTATGCTGAGCGACAAGTTATTTTAAGAAAAATCTAAAAAAAAAAAAAAAGATTTGTTTAAAAATAGTGACATTACAGAATGAGACCTGACATATTAAGGTCAGAGAAATGACAACACCAGTTAAAGACGTCACCTATTTTTTTGTTAAGACGAGCACCTTTTCTTTTAACTGACCTTATAACCCAACACAAATTAGAATAATATAAATATATATAAACATGTTACTTATTTAGCTTTATGTATAAGACTTAGATGTGAGACACTAGGTAAAAACAAGAATTTACATCATATTCAATGAAGTGCTTAGAAATACTCATGCCAAGAAATACTTGTCTGAGGACGCTGTAGCGAATCACTTTCGATAAAACTCTTGATCCCTTTAACACCAAGAATAAGCACCATTATTATTATTATTGTTGTTATTATTATTGTTATTACGCACCAAGTCTATCACATAATGATCAGAGTGCTGAAGTGATCAAATCTCAGAAAGGTGACGGTACATGTGGATCGTTACGTGAGCCAGGTGTTTTAAGGTGATCAGAGTGGTCAAATCTCAGAAAGGTGATGGTACATGTGGATCGTTATGTGAGCCAGGTTTTTAAGGTGACCAGAGTGGTCAAATCTCAGAAAGGTGATGGTACATGTGGATCGTTACGTGAGCCAGGTGTTTTAAGGTGATCAGAGTGGTCAGATCTCTGAAAGGTGACGGTACATGTGGATCGTTACGTGAGCCAGGTGTTCTAAGGTGATCAGAGTGGTCAGATCTCAGAAAGGTGACGGTAGATGTGGATCGTTACGTGAGCCAGGTGTTCTAAGGTGATCAGAGTGGTCAGATCTCAGAAAGGTGATGGTACATGTGGATCGTTACGTGAGCCAGGTGTTTTAAGGTGATCAGAGTGGTCAGATCTCAGAAAGGTGACGGTACATGTGGATCCTTACGTGAGCCAGGTGTTCTAAGTTGATCAGAGTGGTCAGATCTCAGAAAGGTGATGGTACATGTGGTTCGTTACGTGAGCCAGGTGTTTTAAGTTGATCAGAGTGGTCAGATTTCAGAAAGGTGATGGTACATGTGGATCGTTACTTGAGCCAGGTGTTTTAAGGTGATATCCCACAGATTAAAATGTGGATAAATTGCGTTAATATATTTTAAAGAAAACAAAATTCTAAGTCTTTTGACATGATGATTCACAAGGTTATCAAAGTGTTGCTGCAAAGAAAGTAAATTTTGGCGGTGTATAACAAGATGCTTTTAATAAAAATACATTCGAAAATGAACTTATTGTTTGAATGAATAAAATAACTTTATATCAGTCTCGATAATAAATTAAACATTAATTTTATTGTTTGCATTCATGGACTATTTTCCCACATTCATTTATAAAACAGTTGTTTTCATTGAAAGACTGAACAGTCAAAGTAAAGACCATCACAGAGTTGGGTGGTGCGGGCTGTTGGCATTAAAACCAGTTAAAACATATTCTAGGAATATTTGGTAGTGGCTGAAGATGTGTGTATTCTCTCTAACACATTTGACTAGAAATATGTGCAACGAATGTCTTTGTGTTTGTTCCATGTCATATTAATTTAGGATTTACATATTACAGTAATGGTGACAACGTTTTTTGGTCGGAGCTTATTTGTTCCGGTTGAATGAGACACCCCGAGTTGTCCACCCTCTCTATGACGTGTGGTGACGATCTGAAACTACATTTCCCCGTCCTCTAAATCACACTTGACTTTACAAAAGGCACAATTTCAGCAATGGCAAAAAAGTTATGAGCCATAATTAAAGATGGCATTGTTTTTGTTTTTTATATTTTGCTTGAACTCTCCACCGAAAGAAATGACAAATAAACACGGGGTAGAAAAGAACTGAGCGTTGTTCTGTTACATGATACCCAGAAGGTTTGCACATAATATTAAGTGATTAACTCAAGATGTGAAACGCTTTAAGGAGCAAGGATATGTCCCACGTCTGTCGTTATCTTCATATTTATGTTAAATGAAGAGTCTCAATTGTCCAAACTGTTTCTGGGATTATCGGCTTGGTTCTTCCTTGGTCAAGTTAGTCTACATATTCGGCAGTTTCATCCTATTGCCGAGCTTTTTGTTTTCCGTGAGTTATCAAACACTTGCTCGACATCAGATGTAAAACTCTCAAATATGATATATTATATAGAATAGGACTGCGATGAAGCTTTTAATAAAATACAAATACGCAATCAATGAAAACAATAAGTTTAAGCTTTATTTAACTAATACATAAGTAAAATGTTCGGCTAACGCCTCCATAAAAACTTATAACATACGGTATTTACATAAGTAGTAAAATTATATTTAAATTATTAAGACGTACCTTAACAACCAAAAAGCATACGTAAAGATAAAAAGGAAAGAAAAAAAACAACAAACAAACAATGGCAAATGACATAAGAGAAGGGAGAAAATATCAAATTTTCAAATGAAAACCACAGTGGTAAAAAAATTACATATGGAGCTATTGTTTCAAATTTTTATCAATCTATTTTCCATGTAGATCATGTAATGGGTATGGCACGCAGATAATATATCAGCAACTGCAAGATCTGAAATTCCGTCATGGTCAGCACTGTTGAATTGTTTAGAGACAGGACATAAAGCTTTTTTAATTATGTGTACAGGCGCTATCTAAGCTTATCACCAAGACGACGACATGTATCACACACGTATATTTTATTGCACCTTTTGCAAATAATCTCATTAATCACGTTCAGACTTGTGCAAGTGATAACATTTTTTATTTGGCTGTCAATTAATTAATTTTCATTGAAATTTAAATTTAAAAACACACAAAGTTCTAAAGCTTTAGCTACACCTTCATTTATTGAACTTTGAAAGTCACCTCAAATTACTACACTACTGATAAGGTAAATTGAAGTACATTTTGTCTACACGTCGAAAATTGTTCAGTAGTTTAAAAGCAAACTAATCGTGTTTTATCGTTTTATTAATGGATCTACTTTGCAAATACATACTGACTGTCAAGGTTGAGATGTCTTTCTAACAAGCTGTTTTCTTCCTGGTATCTTCCTGTTTAAACCTCGTCGGAATGTAGATCTTAGAACAGACGCTCCTTCTATGCAGAAGATAATTGCGTCCACAGACCATGAGAGATGATCTGTTGGCAAGTGATGCAGCGGTCACAAGCCACGGCTATAGGGGTTCCACGCATTACCCCAGCCGCCTAACTATTGTCTAGTTAGGTACCCATTCGGAGCTGGTTGACTCGGGGACTCCTCAGGCCCCGAGAACAAATCCTCAACCTCGTGTGGATTCGAACTCGTGACCATCAGTATGACAGTCGAGAGCGCTACCTCCACGTCCCATAAGAATGCTGGCAGCTCGTTCGATTTAATGAAATGCTAACATTAAATGATAGTAATGATAAGCAAAATTACAAAATAAAATTGATGAAATATAAAAGTAAACGTAGTAGTAATAGTAGCAGAAGTAGCAGTAGTAGTAGTAGAAATAAGAAAACAAATAATACTGATGATAATAATAATAATAACATTAATAACAAACAATGTGATTAGAAAATCATTTAAAATAACAATAATACAAAAGTTAATTTTTTTTTCCTAATCATTAAAAAATCGAGACCATTTACACTTGTTATAGTCCGAGCACGGATGTCATTGGCCAATCATGATGTGTATGTCAAATCATGGCAACTATTTCCCAATCACAGTCCCACTTCCCATTCTACAACCATTCCTGTCATGCTACGATCACTTCTACAACGTCCCAAACAATGACATCACTTCATGGCTGTCACACACATTCTCGTTAGCTGGGACTGAGTTACACCAACCCCTTGCTCCAATCATTGCTTCCATGGTCCAATCATGGCTGCCATGGTCCAATCACGATTTTCCCCATTGACGGTAATTGTCCCCGACAGTGGCCGACTATAGAAAAAAATAATTGACCGACTGAAATGAAAGATTCGATTTACTTGTAATCGATAAAGTTCTATTAACCGCGTTACCATAAAAAGTATGAGTACTGGCAGATCGTTTTCCTTAGGTATCAGACGGAGATCAATACGAAATAGCATCTGGAGATCTTAGAATTCGGAACACCCCCCCGGCCCCAATTTAAATAACTTGAGAAATTCTTGGTTTAATCGTAAAACAAATTTGTACAAATCTTTAGCACGCTCGAATGAGAAGTTGCAACAAATTAAATATGCAAGTATTGACTGTAAAATTACGGTTTTGATACTTAGATTGTTGTTGTATCCTTGACACTTTTCTGACCACATATCTTATATATAACTGGCTGAAAATATGCCATACCGTTAAGTAGGACTATTTATTTACTGCTGAGTAAAATTCCACCACCTAATACAAATGTTTTCTTCCAAAACCAATCGATAACATTAAAAAAAGAAGAAAAATGAAACACGATGAAATGTACAAACACTAATTGAGCCCTCTTTTTAAATCCTTAATATTAACTTGTGTCTGAGCCGGGCGGGCGACTGACCGACCATGAGACCTAGCCAAAAAACTTTGGATCGATTTTTAACCCACTTTCTCGCAAACTAGCGAGCTGAAATTTTACATACAGAAATCATGCTGGGAGGGCGACCGAGCGACCGTGTGACCTTGCCGAAAAAAACTTTGAATCGATTTTAACCCACTTTCTCGTAAGCTAGCGAGCTGAAATTTTGCAGGCAGACTCATGCCATTGATCAAAATGATGTATCGAAATTTCAAATCGATCGAATTGACAGTAATTGAATCATTGAATTTTAAAATTATTTTATTTATCTCTTTATATCATGTTAATTTTTTGAGATAGAATGTTGTGGTTCGTAATGTGTTCAACAACCTTTCATGTCGCACAATAAGGTGGGCATTACATTGACAGTACTTTTTAAAAATATATTCACGATCGGAGCGCATTATATTACACACGTTTTACGAGACATAACTAGAATTTTGTATTTTCGGATTGTTTTGCCCTGCGTATTATAATCAACATCCTTATAGTTATGTCTCGTATATAAAGGATTTATAGTGGAAAACTTTATTTTTACGGGTTTTATTTATTTAGTTTTTAAATCTTTCAGGCAATATTAAAATTTACCCCCCCCCCCTTTATGCACGCATAACAAGCGGCACATCTCCGCTCCTGTGCCTAGAGTTTTTATTTTACTTCTAACACCATCTCGTGGTAAGGATCCGATTGACAGAGCGGTGAGATGGGTGGGTGGGGGGTGGGGGTGTAGGCTCATCAACAACGACTGCTCCGGTCTTAGTTGATCGAATGCTGAGTTTTAACGTCCGCCCATAATGACTGTTGGCCTCACCGTCCCGCCCCACTTCCCACCCCCCATGTCTTTGCACCCCCCCTCACACTCTCTTTACCGTCTGTCACATTCGTTTTGCTGAGCCTCCTGTCGGCGCCCTATTTCCAGCTCTGCCCCTGTGCGCCCAAGACACGCAACCTTTACATGAAGGAAACAATGAACATTCGAGGGGAGGTTATCTGTGTGTGTGTGTGGGGGGGAGTTGAGTACATTGTCCAGTTACTAATGCAGTGTTTACACGTATGATACTAAATAAATGTATATTTTGAGATAAATGGACGTTTTCCAAGTTTTTATATATAATATATATAGTAATTTGCCACACTTCTTTTAAAATGTATCTCATCATCACCATTAAAGTCGCTTCTTCTATAGTAAAATAGTAGTGAAAACAAACTAAACAATGTTACAGTGATTAAGAATTACATGGCTTGTTTTACAGGACCTATTCCCCGTGTCTTATCAGTTTTCAGAATTTTCAGTAAAACATTGATTTGTCAAAAGCTTATACTTATCCTAAGCGTTAATGGTTAAAATTGTAGCATAATTCAGATAGAGCTGAGTCTTATAACGAACATGTTTCACGGCGAACAAGTCTAGTGAATAGACGACCACCAGATGGTCCACATGTACTTTAGCATTAGAGTGTATACATGTGGACCAGTAACTTCTTTATATTCATTGATCTAGCAATCCTGAATTTTGAAATTATGTTTAGGACACGCTATAAAACATGGCTTCAACCGAATGAAGAAATAAATGGTTTGAAATTCTTAACAACCATGGATAAACCAACACACATAAGTTTATTGCTTTTAAAACTTTGAGTTGTTTGATGATATACGGTGATTTGAGTTTTCTACACACAGCTCGAAATCGAAGCTTGTGAATGTTCGATAAACCCGTAGGCTTTAAGAAGCGTAAACCTACGATCCGACAAGCCATTATTAACTGTTCATATCGAAGCTTACTAAGAGAAATAACAACAGCATCTGGGGAATTTTTTTTTCGATCATTGTTTTGGCACATCATAATTTTCGGTTCCTTGACAAAAATTGGGTTTCAGTTAGCTCTGTCCTGTTCTCTCAGCCTCAAGCGAAAGTTTTTGTGATTTTACGGTAAAAATCTATTAATAGATCATCCGGGCATTCAGGTGGAACACTTTAATTACGATAATAATCAAATCACAACAAATATATAATGACTTATCTGAGCAGATACTTGTTAATTCTGCGGTAATTTGATTGCTTATTTGGGGCAGCGACACAAGACTTATTTAGAAATTTATTGTACAGCTATCCCTCGCTACCTCGCGTTTCACATTTATCGGATTTACTGCTGTGTAGGTTTTCAAATATGTTAGTAGTATTGTCGGGAATTTAGGGCGGGGTTTAGGGGCCACGGGGTCTGGCGAGCGAGTCCAGAGGGCCATAGGTGCAAATGTGACGTTCGGATGTTATCTGGCTTGATGTGGGAATCAAGGCTTTGATAGACGGAACTGACCATGTGTTAGGTATGGCAGACCGAGCGACTCGGGAAGGGAATTAGTGCCCAGTGATAGATTACGTCAAACCACCCCACCCCGTCTTATCTAGGGGAGGTACAAGATTGATTGATATTTTGACTTTCGGAAAGTGGGAGTTGGGGCGGAGTCTGACAGGTATTAGACTATTAGAGGGACGCACAGACTCAGACCAGAGAGAACACTCAGGACACACACAGAGAGAGAGAGACAGACGGAGATAGCGATAGATATAGAGTTAGGTACACGGATAGAGATAGGGACAAGTGAGAGATGTAACCGTAGTTAGAATAAAGATATTTAACGAAGGGAAGGAAATTAAACATAATTAATGTATACATTCTCTCTTGGAGTTTTAGTGATTGATTAATAATTAGCCAAGTGTGTGAAGATTAGAGAAATAGAGTGAAAGAGTTAGAGACATTAAACACAAGAACAACCCAGGTTCTCTACAGAATTAAAATTCGTGCCCCCGGAAATGGCACCGCCGTCTGAAGACGTAAGATACAGTCATCGTCCGCGAGTTAACATTCATTATCACCTTCGTAATTTTTTACTGCACTGTATAATCCTCACCATCGTTAAGTCATATATAACTACGTGTACGTCGCTATGTAGTAACGGGAAACTTATCTAACGATTTCGTTTTGTTTAACAGTTGGTGTACCGACTTCACGGGTTTTCACCTGTTGAGCTGGATTCCTACACATTAACTGCGATGTTAGACGATTTGCTTTACTTACGACATAACAAACTCATCGATACTTCGTTACTTATGCGAAAAAAAAACATTGTTTTATCAAAACCTTATCTAAAATAATAACACTACTTGATGATATTTTAAGTTTTCCATTTTGAGAATTTTTTTAGCTTTAACTTGCTCTATTTTGCCTCAAGGAATCCCTCTAGTGACAGCCTTAGATGGCAAAAACTGAATTTTATAAGCAGGCAAAAAAAAAAAAAAAAAGAAAAGAAATAAAAAAAACATTTAAAAAAACGACATACAATTGTATAACTGGGTTTAAATAACAAATAAGAACTATAAACAAATTAAATATGTTTGAATTTATGCTTTATTATTGGCGGAGGTTATTCACTAAATGTATTTATTGGTCCCGGGAATGGCCAAGCAAACAATTACCAGATGGCGACCCAGCAGAAAATGTTACAGCTGCGCACAATAAAATAGAAAGGAAATACCTCAGCGCAACATCGGCTTACTGCATAGATTTATTAATTGTGTTGGAAAGGGGCCGTCCATAAAGTACGTCACGCTATTTATGACAATTTTAGCTCCCTCCTCACCCGTGTCAGAAACTGTCACAAATTTTGGATCCCCCCCTTAAGTACATCACATTTTCTAACAAAAGTATTGTTTTGTTGATTAACAAAATAATTAAAATTTAATATGAATCACCGTGACGTCACACAAGGCTGGACACCCCCATCCCCCCTGACACAAACTGTCACACTTTCTTACACCCCACCCCTCTCTCTGGAGCGTGACATACTTTATGGACGGCCCAAAAGTACATTTTTAACTTGCTGTGCATATTTGTCGACATTTTCTCAAGTAATGACAAAGATATGAAAATCGGTTGACGGTTTAAAGACACGTTGAAAAGACGTAAACAAAAGTTTTAAAGTTATAAGGATCAGGTCAAGAGAACATGAGACAGTTTTCTTTCTTTCTTTGCTTTAGCAGTATAGGGGTGTGCTTGCCTTAATCTGGAAAAATTTTTCATTTTCCTTTGAAGGCGTACACTCCATTGTTAAAGATTATCTTGACTTCTAGTAATTAAATTGTTTGGTCATTGATTCACATAAATCAAAGTGTATGGGGTATAATTGCCTGTTCTATTATTTGTGTTTCTCAGTAAATAAAGAGGTCAGACTACTGTTTCAGATGTATAACTTATCTTATATGTTACAGACGCTCCTTCTGTACAGAAGATTATTGCGTCCTACGTTTATCTATGGTTTGTTTTTAGTCCTGTATTCTTATTAGAGTTTTAAATGATGATAAAGTGTTGGCTGTCCTGGTTTTTTCAGGCAACCCATTTCACGCCAGAATACCGGATGGGAAGAAAGAAAACTTGTATGTGTTTGTTCTTGCATACGGAATAAGAATGGAGTTTTTATCTTTATGTCTGTCTGAGGGTTGTATTAAGTTATCTTTGTGTTGTATTTCTAAATTAGAATTAATTCATTTATGTATAATTACTAATTTACTCTTGGTTCTTCTATCCTCTAGTGTTTCAAGGTTTAATGATTTAACTAAGGGTGTTACTCTTTTGAGTTTTGAATATTCTCCAGTAATGAATCTGGCAGCTCTCTTTTAAAATTTGTTCTAGTTTATCAATATTTTCTTTGGTGAATGGGTCCCATACAGAAGATGCATATTCTAGTATAGGTCTTACCAGGGTGAGGTAGAATTTTAGTTTTATATCTTTATTACATTTGTAAAAGTTTCTTTTTATAAAACCTAAGGTTTTGTTTAATGTTTTAATAACTTCATTGACATAGGGAACATCGGCCCGCGAAGCAATTTCTACTGGCCCGCGGCCTCATCTGAAATAATTAATTGACTGACCTATTATTTCTTTTAAAATATTGAATATAACAACTGTGGACGTTTTTTTTTTTTACTGTTTTAAGTACTTCAAAGGATAGCGATAATCGATAACATTGTATTGTTTGCCAATTACTAGACTTTTAGTCTTAAAGACCGACAAGGGGAACACATGTTTTTGGTTCTGTTTGTTCTGCTGTCTATGACGTTAAATTACCAAGTGAACAATCTCTATATTTATAACTGATTGTTTCCCTGCCACGACTGATGAGCACAGTTGACTAGCAAAACTTGTCTGTAACAAAATCAGCTAAGACGCTGGCAAAGATTTTAAGCTTCACTGTATCATTCATAAGAAAGTTCTTTGTAACAAATACTTTTGATGAAATCGTGTCCTTAAGCCAGTGACAAAGGCTATGAACTCTATTCATTCTAAAACCCTGTTTCACCGCCAGTTTTAGCAGTATCTTGTTGACATCCAGGGAGAATACAAAGATGCTGAGTATCACAAAGGTATAGGATGGTTTAATCGGGGGACAGTACTTTAGCACTTCTACGCATTTAAAAACGAATTTGAGCAATACATGGAAGATAAGAAAAATCAATTCCAGTAATCTTTGATACTGCTTGTCTTGCAGATTTTGCATTTTTTGTTTGATTTGAAAAGACTCCAGACCTTCTTAACACAAGTCTTTAAGGGTACATTGCAGTGGTGAGCCAATTATAATAACATGTCATTGCCTTTGGGAACAAGCTGCAAATTTTTAAAAAAGCAACTATTTCAAATGCAGCCTAACACCACATATTTCCCCACCACTACAGAAAATCATGACATGTTTTCCAGATAGAAGTTTCAATGAGGAAAGTAAGAGGTATGTTGTAGATATCACATCCATTGCCGATGAATTTCAAAGACGCTTTCATGGCTTTGCGACTATTGAAAAGAAAACATGTTTTTTTGTTTTTTTTTTATCTGCAGCTTGAACTTTGAGGTGCAACCTGATGCTGAATGTCACAGCAGACAACCGCAATTTTCTCTCTTTGACTTTTACAGTCAGCTGCATGGATAAAGAGAGATTCAGAGAAATTCGAAATTTGTTATGAAAATGGTCAGCTTTTTTTGCTCGACATACTTGTGTAAACTGACATTTTAAGCTATGCATTTTAACAAGAACCGTGTGAGGACGAGAATAAGTGACCCTCACCTGCGTGATATCATACGTATCAAAACCAGATGCATTGAGCCTGACCTCAAATATTGACTGGATTCAAAATATTAGTTTCACAAGTTTCATCCTTTCCATTAAAATTTAAAAATAAAAACATATCAACCTATGTCATTTTTATAAAATTATTTTAATCCGCCTCGCGAATATCTTTACATCAAGGAATATGGCCCGCGAATATCTGTACATCAAGGAATATGGGCCGCGAATATCTTTACATCAAGGAATATGGGCCGCGAATATCTTTACATCAAGGAATATGGGCCGCGAATATCTTTATATCAAGGAATATGGCCCGCGAATATCTTTACATCAAGGAATATTGCCCGCGAATATCTTTACATCAAGGAATATGGGCCGCGAATATCTTTACATCAAGGAATATGGCCCGCGAATATCTGTACATCAAGGAATATGGGCCGCGAATATCTGTACATCAAGGAATATGGGCCGCGAATATCTTTACATCAAGGAATATTGCACGCGAATATCTGTACATCAAGGAATATGGGCCGCGAATACCTTTACATCAAGGAATATGGGCCGCGAATATCTTTACATCAAGGAATATTGCCCGCGAATATCTTTACATCAAGGAATATTTCCAGCGAATATCTTTACATCAAGGAATAT
>MUZC01000567.1:40334-50368 GCA_002072015.1 Radix auricularia | reverse complement strand
TTTACATCAAGGAATATTGCCCCTCAAATATCTTTACATCAAGGAATATTGCCCGCGAATATCTTTACATCAAGGAATATTGCCCGTGAATATCTTTACATCAAGGAATATTGCCCGCGAATATCTTTACATCAAGGAATATTGCCCGCGAATATCTTTACATCAAGGAATATTGCCCCTCGAATATCTTTACATCAAGGAATATTGCCCGCCATGTAAAAAGATTGGACGTCCCTGTGGTAGGTAGTCATGTAGAATTAGTAAATTGATTACAATTTTTAATTTTAAAAAATAGTCCTAGCAAAGTTTATTAAACATAGATGCACCAATAATAAATGCATGTATAAAAAGCAACATGTGAATCATCAATAGTTCACGATGCTTTAACTTCTAAGATGAACAATAGAACAACAGTTGTGGCAAGGTGATTTTTCTACAAATAAATCACGAGGACAAATTTTTTTAATTTTGTGTATTTTTTCTTTGATACATGCAATGTCTTAATACATCCCACAGAGCGATTCCTATTTTTATATTTAATCTGGGCTAAATTTAATCTTTATTCATTGTAGTACTTTAAGAGTATACGAGATCTTAACACTTCTTTCTCTCTAAGACCATTAATCATTTGAAATACAAAAAAAATCTCGATGAAATGAAGGTCAAGGCTTCACCGCCTCCACACTAAATCACGTGTACGCTCTCGTTCAGTCCTCGAGTGATGTCTTTCTTCTCACTGCGTATTTATGACGCCATGTTCCACTAAGAGCACCTCTTATTTCAGATTGGATCATTTTGTTGGAAGGACTTGTCAGAAACGAGGGCAGAGACCCAATGACTTGAGAGTCAGCGGTCTGGAATGAAAGGTTGTTCGGCTAAAGATATTGCAGGTTTATGCAACATAACAGGAGTGGTTCCTCGCGATGGCTACAACGGTTGAATGGGTTCGTGCGAACAAAGCCGAATGGCGTCACACCCAAATGACATGTGAACAAGAGGTGTTGCTTCTGGAGGAATGAAGGGAGCGACTTTTCTCAAGTTGAAGGTCGTATCGGTCAAGGACAAATTTTATCAAACAAATTATTTTAGAATCAATATAACGCGTTTTTTCTTCTTTAAATTCAATCCGGAACACTCGCTTTGGCCTTACATATGTTTTGAATTACATTCATTTGAGCTGAATACGACTATTTTCGAGGGGCGTTTGTAATAATATGACAATGATGATTTTGAATTTGATGGCACATCGTCATATTTGTTAATGCCTTTCTTTTTAGCATTGTCTAACATAATGTTAAGGCACCAATTTGTGGTAATGTATTTAATAACATACGATACCAGAGCAATCATACAGGAATCGGTTGGACATTTTACTGACAGGGACTCGATTGCTTTATGATATCTTCAATGTTTATCAGTACTTTGACGTTGATACTTACAACTGGTATCGATGCCAATACCCAAGTTGTAGCACATAATTGTTCTCCTTTCTATGTAGAAATTACCGCTATAAAATACATTTGAAATTTATACTAGGTTATTGTGAAATAGCATTCGATTTTGGAATCCAAAACTGACGACAACGAACTGATCGGTACATAAACAATGCTGCTAAATTTGCTACGTTAATCAGTGATATCCAGTGGTACACGGCCATGCATAAAACTTGGAGGTGAAAAATAAAATTCCATCTTTGTTTTCCGGAGTTGCTTTTGAAAATCATCTGAAATAGCAGATTGATAGCCTTAAACCTTGAATTTGAATTTCAAAACATTGTCTTAGACAATAGATTAACTTGTTAGAGGTGTATTGTATCATCTAATGAGCATACATATTTTTTGCTTGTAAGAAGATAATATTTTTTTTATATCTTTATTTATTTTTTAGGTAATCTAAGTGTACGATAACGAACACTTGGTGTTGAGATAAAGCAAATATTTTATGTAAAAGGATCTTGTTAACGCAGACAATGAATATGGTTCAATGAAAGCGGAATAAAAAAACATCTTCTTTTACAAGCGATCTGAGTCACATCTTTTCGGTCTCATATTTCATTAAATTCTGGCTCCCGGGTTATTAGAACCTTTCAATAACATCAATGTTAAACTAATCACCGAAGATAAACTCACTTGAATATGGTATATACTATCTCAATGATATTATATATATATATATATATCATCATACATGGGATAAAATATCTCCATGATAACGTGACATCATAAGCACCAATATTATCATACATGGGATATTATATCTCAATGATAACTTGACATCATTAGCTACAATATCATCATACATGGGATAATATCTCAATGATAACTTGACATCATTAGCACCAATATCATCATACATGAGATATAATATCTCAATGATAACGTGACTTCATTAAATCTAATATCATCATACATGGGATATAATATCTCAATGATAACTTGACGTCATTAGCAACAATATCATCTTACGTTGGGAAAACAAAATAATGAGGAACACTTATCACATGTCTCTGTCCTCCCCCCCCCCCCACACACACCCATCCACCGTGACCTACATTGCATAATCTGGGGGAAGTGCAAGCATCTATCTGTGACGTAAACAACCTATATATTAATATGGAAGAACGGTTCCGCCAGATACGTGGCGCCAAGATAATTCAACTCAGAAACATATACACTGTAGCCCAACAAGTGAATGAGTTTTAGACGGGTCAGCATCTCTGTTGTTTGGAGCAAGGTTGCCCAAACCGAGTGATATGACAGGCTGTTTCTAGTGTTATGACAGGCTGTTTCAAGCGTTATGACAGGCTGTTTCTTTCGGGAATGATCTGTTAGCATTGCCCACATTATCGTTACACGTCATTTAAAATAGGGCCGTAAAAACAGTTTAAATAATTTTGATTAATAACTCATTGTCGTCGATATATTTTTTTACACAAAAATTCGAGAACTCTGCCAATAGCATAACTGATTGTGCTTGACACAATGAACTGCCTAACATTGAACAGTGCACATGTTTTTTTGGGGGGGTGCTCTTTTTTTTTTTTTTTTTTTTTTTTGAGTGCAAGACAACAAATCAATGCCAAAGGTTTAAAAAATATATGTTATCACTTGTATGGTTTTGATTGAGATCGTTTGTTAAACAAAACCTTTTTTTTTTGTGTTTTTATTAGAGAATGATGAGAAATCTGATCTTAATAAAGAAGTAATTGTGCATTGATACATTCGTTTAGTCGGAACATCTAACATACCAGGCAACATGTAGCCCGCTGGAGGTGGGTTACAATCAAGTGGTTTAGGACAGATTTGTTTGGTTTTTTTGTTTGTTACCTCGTATGTTCCATTTTCTGTCCTTCATGTGTCTCGCATATAGGGGTGTGTGGTGGATGAAACCTGGACAGATTTTGGGGTGTTTGATATGTGATAGTTTTGGTTTTAGATTTTTGGGGTGGGAATGTTTTTTTTATAGATTGAACTAGCAATTTCCCCGCGCTTTGCTGCGGGAAGTTGGAGAATTAGTGATAAGTGAGTGCATAAAAAACTATATTGGGACCCCCGGCGCCCAGCAAGGGATATTTTGAATATTATTTCACCTGCTCTCATCGTGAAAGTGTATTTAACAAACCCACAAAGTTTCATGCGTGTACCTGTTTGGGAAATAGGAAAAATAGTACTTTTCAATTTGTATGCAGCAAATATTAGGAAAAAACACGTTTTTGAGGCTTCGGCCCCAAAGAGTGTGAATTTTAAAATTATATTATGCCAATTTTCGTCGTGAGAGGGTACCAAACAACTTCCAGAAGTTTTATGCCTCTACCTACATGGGGAATGGGAGAATTAGTTATTTTTACTTTTTATTTAGTTAATATTCGGTAAAAACTACATTTGGGCCCCCAGCCGACATTAAGGGATGTTTTAAATTATTATTCACCTGCTACCATCTTTTAAGTGTATTTAACAAACCCCCAAAGTTTCATGCGTTTGCCTATTCTGGAAATAGGAGAATTGGTGATTTTTAATTTTTATATAGCACCTATAAGGAAAAAAGTTTTTGGGGCCCCGGCCCTCATGAGTGTGCATTTTAAAATTATTTTACGCCAATTTTCATCGTGAGAAGGTACCCAACAACTTTCAAATGTTTTATGTTTTTTCCTACACGATGAATTGTGGAATTTGTGATTAGTCAGCTTTTAATATAAGAAAAAAATTATATTTGGGCCCCGGCCCCCTATGAGTGGGAATTTACCATTCTCTTTCGCCAAATTTCATCGGGAGATTGTACTCAACAACTTCCCAAAGTTTAATGCTTCTACTTACATGGGAAAAGGAAGAATTATTGATGTTCAGATTTTATATAGTTATATTTGGAAAAAAACGACATTTGCCCCCCCCCCCCCCGGCCCCCAGTAAGAGATATTTTAAATATTTTTTTACCTGCTACCATCGTGAAAGTGTAATTATCGATTCCACAACGTTTCATGAGTCTACCTATTTGAGAAATGGAGAATTAGTGATTTTCAATTTTTATAAATCTCATATAAGAAAAAAAAACGTTTTTGGGGCCTCGGCCTCTATGAATGTGTATTTCAAAATTCTTTTACACCAACATTCGTCGTGAGAGGGTACTTAGCAATTACCCAAAGTTACATGCTCCTACCTACACGGAAAATTGGAGAATTAGTGATAAGTCGGTTTGGCCCCGATTTCCAATTAGAGGGAATTCTAACATTCTTTTTGCCAATTTTCGTCGGGAGCTTGTTTTCGAAAAATTTCCAAAATTTAATGCCTCTGTCTATATGGGAAATAGGAGAACTAGTAATTTTCAATTTTGATATATCTCATATAAGGAAAAAAACGTTTTTGGGGCCCCGGCCCCCATTAGTTGGAAATTTGAAATTCTCTTTTGCCAAATATCATCGGAAGCATGCACTCAAAAAATTTACAAAGTTTTATGCTTCCAACTATACGGGAAATAGGAGAATTAATGATTTGCATTTTGTAAGTAGCTTTTATGGGGCCCCATTATTTTTGGGCCCCCGTACCCCCATGAGTGGGAATTTAACATTCTTCTCATTCGCCAATGATCATCGGGAGATTGTACTCAACAACTTCCTAAAGTTTCATGCTCCTACCTACATTGGGAATGGGAGCATTAGTGATTTTCAGTTTTAAATTTGGGCCCCGGCCCCCCAGTAAAATATATTTTAAAAATTATTTCACCTGCTAGTGTCGTGAAAGTGTATTTATCAACTCCCCAACGTTTGAAGGTCTACCTACTCGGGAAATATTTTTATATAGATCATATTATGAAAAAATCGTTTTCGGGGCCCCAGCCCCCATTATTGAGAAATTTAATATTCTCTTTTGCCAATTATCATCGGAAGCATGTACTCAAACCACTTCCAATGTTTTATGCTTGTACCTACACGGGAAATAAAATAATTTTACATTTTCAATTAGTATAAAGCTTATAAAAGGAAAAAAAACGAGTTTTGGGGGCCTCGTCCCCCATGCGTGTGATTTTTAAAATTCTTTTTCGCCAATTTTCGTCGTAAGAGGGTACTCAACAACTTCCCAAAGTTTTATGCTTCTACCTCTACCTAATCGAGAAATAGGAGAATTAGTGATTTTAAATTTGTATATAGCTAATATTAGGGAAAAAAATGTTTTTGAGGCCCCGGCCCCCATGAGTGTGAATTTCAACATTCTTTTTCGCCAATTTTTTTTGCAATAGGATACCTATCAACTTCCCAAAGTTTTATGCTTCTACCTACACGGAAAGTTGGAAAAATTAGTTATGTAGTAAAAAAAAAAGGTTTTTGGGCCCCCGGCCCCACATGAGCGAGATGTTTAACATTCTTTTTTGCCAATTTTCGTCGGGAGCAAGTACTCAAAAAATTCTCAAAGTTTCATGCTTCTACTCATGAATATTGTTAAAATAGTAAGGCTTGGCTCCCTTAAGTTAATACATTGAGCACCTTACTAGCTCGGGTTATTTCTGGAAATTCGATTAGTCAGTGGTGAGAGTAATTATATTATAAATAGATGTTTGACATTACGAACATGACTGTGCTGGGTTCAGGTGACGTTATTAGATTATAAATAGATGTTAGACATTAAGAACATGACTGTGCTGGGTTGAGGTGACGTTATTAGATTATAAATAGATGTTAGACATTAAGAACATACTGTGCTGGGTTGAGGTGACGTTATTAGATTATAAATAGATGTTTGACATTACGAACATGACTGTGCTGGGTTGAGGTGACGTAATTATATTATAAATAGATGTTAGACATTAACAACATGACTGTGCTGGGTTGATGTGACGTTATTAGATTATAAATAGATGTTTGACATTACGAACATGACTGTGCTGGGTTGAGGTGACGTTATTAGATTATAAATAGATGTTTGACATTACGAACATGACTGTGCTGGGTTGAGGTGACATTATTAGATTATAAATAGATGTTAGACATTAAGAACATGACTGTGCTGGGTTGAGGTGACGTAATTATATTATAAATAGATGTTAGACATTAACAACATGACTGTGCTGGGTTGATGTGACGTAATTATATTATAAATAGATGTTAGTCATTACGAAACATGATTGTGCTGGGTTCAGGTGACGTAATTATATTATAAATAGATGTTAGACATTAAGAACATGACTGTGCTGGGTTGATGTGACGTTATTATATTATAAATAGATGTTAGTCATTAAGAACATGACTGTGCTGGGTTGAGGTGACGGGGAGGTGAGTCTTTAATCTAGGAATGTCATTGGCTAGTAATTTAAAGGGACTACGATTATAAATCTTCTAACTGAAATTATGGCATACAGAGCGAAATCTTCCCGACTAAGTCTACACAGCTAACTGCGTGGACATATCTTGTATTGATTCACAGCCAGTTCACCAAGTGCGCTCCAGTCAAACCATGCGGCCAAATTTTAGATTACAGCAGACGATACGGCGGGAAGTTTGGTCATTACATTGGCTGCGCTTGAGTTACTTCCGAGAAAGGTCACAGCTTGTCAGAGTAGAAGCACGCCCGGGCCCTCGTCAGCGTTTCAGCCTCAGTATGTTGGAGCATTAACGAGAGATATTCCGAGGGTCAAGGCCAAGAGACACCCTTATTGAAGCGGACTCTCTATGAAGGCAGAGCAGACAAGATTAGTGGGTGAAACTGCGACCAGAAGTGGGTCTCATAGGATATTTATCTGAAGCTCAACATGAGACTCATAAATGTAGCTGTAAAAAGACCAGGTTTAGTATTTAGTGATAAAATTTGAATGTCTTATATGTTTGTACGTACTAGAATGGTCGTCTTGTGTATTAATGTCAATTTGATTTTATTTCTATGGTTTTTCTACAATTTTTCAAAACATGATAAAAAGTTTCATAATAGTTTTAAAGCTGCTAATGGACATTTGGGTCCAAACATCAGTGTTTAATATTGTCCAGATAAACCGTCCGCTGTCAATCTGTCCAAGGTCAAAATGTGTTGCATGTCAACAGAGAATTTATAAAATAAGGACACAGTTAAATGACAGGCAAAATGTGACAGCATCTCTCTAAAGAGCGTGTACATGAGAAATATAATTTTACTATAATTTCATCTAACCCCAACACACACACACAAACAGCACACACACAAACAGCACACACACACTACACACACACACACACACACACACACACACACACACACACACACACACACACACACACACACAAACAGCACACACACACTACACACACAGACTCTTAATCTTCACGACTTTTGATCAATCAGCCGTTAAGAAAACAGGCAATTACACACTTTTGTACTCAAAAGAGGACATACTTATTTTAACTCTAAATTAAAAAACAAATTCTTCCACCAATAAAATAGTGTAACGGAATCAAGATCATTGCCTCTTGTACTCTGTCCCTTCTTTAACCCCCTCAATTTAAAAAAAAGCCAGACATTTTGTAAAATTTATACTAGGGCATACATAAATAGACCTTCAGGTTTTTCATATCCTTGATATTGTCAACGAAAGATACCACCTGGCACATTCTTATCGTCTTACAATGCCCCAGATGTCATTCATGAAAACACGCTTGTATGTAAATTTGAATAAGGGTAATGAATAGACTGAGATGACAAATGTCTGAAGTTGACTAACCAGATATGCAGACAACACGTGCCTCCTGAGTCCTGGCTCTCTGTGCACGTGGCCCTTATATCTATCTAATGTGATCTTGTTGGCAAGTGGAGCAGATCTTTAACGTTTAGAATGACTTCCCCTTAAAGATAATGTATTTGAGTTACATTTCGAATAAATATTGACCAGATAGTTACCTTAAATGTTATTCATTTTTAAGTGAATTAGTTTATTCAACATGTCTTTAAATTTGGTAAGAATACGTCATAGTATTTTTATTTTAAAAAAATAAATAAAATATTACTACTCTCTACCGAGTAAAGTAAAAGTATGGTCTAAACTATAAAATAAAAAGTTTGGTCACAACTATAGTATAAAACGTTTGGTCTAAACTATAACATAAAAGGTATGGTCTAAACTATAACATAGAAAGTTTGGTCACAACTGTCACATGATATTATTTGATATGTGATTTGTAGAGAGAGATCACGTGATGTATGAATACCAAAAGGCTTTGGGCGCAACAGTTGAATGTGTGTGGAGATTGAAGAAAGACAACTGGATTCACTGATAGATTATTATCATGTAAAAAGTGTACAGTGTACATACGTTTAAATATTGGATGAAAGTTAATCGTGTTTTACAGGACTTCTTTTTTTTTTAACTTTTAGCGGAGTTCGTCAGTAATAAACACCCACAAGTGTGAAAGCGGCCCAACAATAAATAAGTTACAACAACTATAAAATAGAAAGTTTGGTCACAATTATCAAAATGAATTGAGAACTAGGAATTATCGACCGAAAAAAACGCCCATACTTTAAAGTCGCTATTATGGAAAATGTTCCAATCCCCTTCACACTGAGTTTATCCTAGGCTGTTGGGTGTCAATAAAGTTTTCCGATAAATGAGATTAACTGCTAGCAAGTAAATATGATACAATGTGTAAGAATGATGGGATGTAATAAGTAAGGGTGATGCTTTCCTCTGATCAGAAATAACACGTAGCAAAAAGATAGTCAATTGAGGTGATATAGTTGTGTCCTATTTTTGCCGCTCCAAACAACCGCGTCCCCTACCAGAATGATATTCTCTAGCAACATCCCATGCGAGGCGAGCAGTTTAACAAGCTCTTCTGTCGGGACCTGATACAAATGAGAAGTGTTAGTGAACTTTGAAATGAAAATCTTTACTATTTTAAATCAACAGCCACGGGCTAACTCCATCTTCAGTAATTAACTTCTGGGGTGTAAATAAGACTAGGCGTGGGAGAAAGGCAGGCTGATCACCCTCACCCCCTTTAGATTCCTTTTTTTTTCACTAACATTACCTCTCCCTTCCCTTAAACAAATATATAATCAATATTTGGTTGTCTAAACAGCGGGTATCTTCAAAATACATGTATACTATTTTTTCACTCCCATGCGCTTTTGACTGAGCTTTTATCTATTTAACCTATGATTTCATCTATTGAAGTGAAGATATTTTACAATTATTTTTAAAAAAATATATTTTTAAAATTTGAAGACTTATCTATAACTTATATCAAAAAGTAAATATAAATTAATCTGCAGTCTAAAAGACAATTATTGAAAGTTCCTGAAAATAGACGCCATATTGGTCGCTGGTCTAGTTGTGGCTAGAAAGTTTCTCTTTCTCATATTACTCCACTTCATACCTGGAGTCTCTCATACCTGGAGTCTCTCATATCTGGAGTCTCTCATATCTGGAGTCTCTCCTATCTGGAGTCTCTCATATCTGGAGTCTCTCATATCTGGAGTCTCTCATATCTGGAGTCTCTCATATCTGGAGTCTCTCATATCTGGAGTCTCTCATATCTGGAGTCTCTCATACCTGGAGTCTCTCATATCTGGAGTCTCTCA
>MUZC01000567.1:5608-38302 GCA_002072015.1 Radix auricularia | reverse complement strand
TCATACCTGGAGTCTATCATATCTGGAGTCTCTCATACCTGGAGTCTATCATACCTGGAGTCTCTCATATCTGGAGTCTCTCATATCTGGAGTCTATCATACCTGGAGTCTCTCATATCTGGAGTCTCTCATACCTGGAGTCTCTCATATCTGGAGTCTCTCATACCTGGAGTTCTCATATCTGGAGTCTCTCATATCTGGAGTCTCTCATATCTGGAGTCTCTCATACCTGGAGTCTCTCATATCTGGAGTCTCTCATATCTGGAGTCTCTCATATCTGGAGTCTCTCATATCTGGATTCTCTCATACCTGGAGTCTCTCATATCTGGAGTCTCTCATACCTGGAGTCTCTCATATCTGGAGTGTATCATACCTGGAGTCTCTCATATCTGGAGTCTCTCATATCTGGAGTCTCTCATATCTGGAGTCTCTCATACCTGGAGTCTATCATACCTGGAGTCCCTCATATCTGGAGTCTATCATACCTGGAGTCTCTCATACCTGGAGTCTCTCATATCTGGAGTCTCTCATACCTGGAGTCTCTCATATCTGGAGTCTCTCATACCTGGAGTCTCTCATACCTGGAGTCTCTCATACCTGGAGTATCTCATATCTGGAGTCTCTCATATCTTGAGTCTATCATATCTGGAGTATCTCATATCTTGAGTCTATCATATCTGGAGTATCTCATATCTTGAGTCTATCATATCTGGAGTATCTCATACCTGGAGTCTCTCACCATCGATGTTAATATTCCATGGTGAGTATTCAGGCTAATTATGTCTTATTCATATTTCAGTGGCCTTACCGCAAATAGACACTTGCTTCTTATTTAAAAATTCAATAAAATGATGTGCTTATTCTATTATTTCTGCAATAGCCAAGGGTGATGAAAGTGTTCATTACCTCTTAAAATAAATCACGTTGTTTTAGATCCTATGGACACCTATGGCAACAATATAAATGAGCATTTACGAAAAAAAAAATCTTCCACATAAAAATCCTAAAAGAGACTTAATTTAAACACTTCAAACTTTGATTCAAGAATTGATGAAATACGGAAAGTTCAGTAAAAAATATTAAATACATTTAACTAATGAAGACGAAACCGAAAAACTCTTCGATAAAAAATTACATTAAATAATTTTACCAAGTGTTTTTTTTTTTAACTTTAAAGTAGAACAAAGTTACTCATATTTATAAACAATTCATTTAAAAACGCGACCTAAAAATCTCTAAAAATGCACTCTTCTGAAGATAAGTCTTTAAAAATATAAATAGAACCTCAAATAACTTAATTTGAACGTTGCTGAAAGCCGATTATATTTAGAATAAAATAAAAGACTTTAACTTTTCTGCCCCATACAATTGTATTTTTTAACAGTCTTGAGATTAAAGGATTATATACAAACTCTCCCGGAGCAATTCGTTTGTCAGGGGCAGCAATCACGTCAAATTTTGTCACGACTCATTGTTCAGTCTTTTCATGGTCGATCGCCCCATTCACAAACATGATTTAATTAAAACCTACTTATATTGAGAATATTTTTTTATCAAAAAGACTTTAAATATACATAAACTTTTAGAAAGTACTGCCTTTCTTTTTTGTCAACAAGCTTTTGACACAAAGACCAACGTTCCTGGTCCACCCCGGTCCAACTTCCTGATCCATCACTGAATGAACTGTCCACATCAAGCTTGGTCCCTAAGGAACATTTTTTTAACAAATAAATTAACAAACTGTCACGGATGACCAATTTGTCCTTGTAACCTGTTGTAAATTGCGCACGTTGGTGTGTTTGGTGGTCGCTTTTGTGTTATTCAAGTTATTGGTTAGTGGTTTGAAAGCGTGCAAAAGTAACTGTTTTAATGACGTTATTAGAATATGTGTAGAAGTTTAGAAAGTTTTTGGGTAGACCTTTTGTTGTGGCAAGGAGGGTGGCCATTAAAGTTTGTTTTTGCTAGCAGTGTCGTTATTCATTGTGTAACGGTAATTTTATGAATCTTGGAGCAAGCGGTCCAGATATAATTATTAGGACGCTTGTGACACAAACCCGTGCATCATTATTTTATTCTTTTGTTTATTTTTGTTCATTTTTCAAGTGTGACATAATCTGAAAATATCATCTCCCACATAACTATCCCCACAGTTAGAAATAAGATTAACAGCAGCTTTAATAGTCCTAATAAGTCCAGAGCCAACGTTTATAGCACCTAAACCCCATAGCTACTCCACATGTTAACATTATCAAAATTCTCTTGCTAATAGATCAAGATATAAATGTACCTATAGGACATAGCACCTAAATCCCATAGCTACTCCACATGTTAACATTATCAAAATTCTCTCGCTAGTACATCAAGATATAAATGTACCAATAGGACATAGCACCTAAATCCCGTAACTACTCCACATGTTAACATCATCAAAATTCTCTCGCTAGTACATCGAGATATAAATGTACCTATAGGACATAGCACCTAAATCCCCAGCTACTCCACACGTTAACATCATCAAAATTCTCTCGCTAGTACATCAAGATATAAATGTACCTATAGGACATAGCACCTAAATCCCATAACTACTCCACATGTTAACATCATCAAAATTCTCTCGCTAGTACATCGAGATATAAATGTACCCATAGGACATAGCACCTAAATCCCCAGCTACTCCACACGTTAACATCATCAAAATTCTCTCGCTAGTACATCAAGATATAAATGTACCTATAGGACATAGCACCTAAATCCCAAAACTACTCCACATGTTAACATCATCAACATTCTCTCGCTAGTACATCGATATATATATATGTATATACCTATAGGACATAGCACCTAAATCCCCAGCTACTCCACACGTTAACATCATCAAAATTCTCTCGCTAGTACATCAAGATATAAATGTACCTATAGGACATAGCACATAAATCCCATAGCTACTCCACATGTTAGCATCATCAAAATTCCCTCGCTAGTACATCGAGATATAAATGTACCTATAGGACCACAAAATATTTTTTTCATAGTTTATTCCTACTATTATTTCCACGAAATTACACGCCCGTGATTTGACAGTGGAAGAGTTTTACTTTCGCTGCACGCTATTTTTTTGTCAAAGAAAACACAACATTCTAAAAATAGTTTTAAAAATTTTGAAATTAACTTACCTTTTGTAACTAATAGATCTAATTCATTTATGTTTATATTTTTTTAACGTTTTATTCGTTTCGTTCTAAAATAATCTTGCGTGTGCACAATAATATTCTATAAAAACTTTTCGCTCTACCATCCCCGCCCTGATCCCCACCTTTATTTCATATCTTTCCTAGACAACATCCTTACTTTCCGATGTTTACAATCTCTTACCGGCATTATTATCATTATTTTAATTTCTCCCAATCAGTCGCAATCCTTCCCTTCTGTCCCACCCTAGTTTTCTCCCCCCTCTCATCTTCCCTTTCATTCACCTCAAGGTCATAAACATTAAATAACAAGATATTTTCCCGCGTCCGTGTTAATTTCTTGCCACAACAAAGCTCAGATGCTTAACTTTTACCAGAGGCTTTTCATTTTAAAAAACAGGTTTTCCGACACAAAAGGAAAGCCATCAACCTTTCCAAACATTTAATTAGTTCTGTACTTGTCTCGGTGAAAATAAGTTCTTCCTTGTTTCATTAATGTTCAGCATATGGCAACAGGAAAATCTTCTTCTCAGAAATTTTCAGTTCTTGTTGTTATTTTTTCAGTTCAAGTGACGTCACTTTAATCGCAATAATATTGTTTTTGAAACAAATTTTTCATAATTGCACAAGACCTTCAATTTAAAAAAGGTATAGAAAAATACGAGAAAAATAAAAGGTATTGTAAAAAATAATTTTGTTAATAAGTGTTGTTGGCGTTAACGTTTTGATCCCGGAAGTGACCTCAATAATCCTGCAGCACAAAAGAATGTCGGCCATCCGCGGGCTCTCGCTCATTAGGCCCCACAATTCATTGGGTTTATTGGACGATGTGGATGAAATAAGATTAATATGCTAATGTAAATATATGTAGTTTCTGTAGTGCCACAAACATAAGTACAACATTGTAAGTCTCAGCCTCCAATTGAGGAGGGCGAAAAGAATCCTGAGAAACGCAGATATCTATAAAATGGGACCTTAACCACTACACACACTTTTTTTTAATGCCATGCCTCCAATTTACCCACCCCTAATGGGCACACACACTAATAATAATAATAATAATAATAATAATAATAATAATAATGATAATAATAATAATAATAATAATAATAATAATAATAATAATAATAATGACATTTTAATTTTCACTAAACAACAAACACAATGAAAACTTTACTTATCTGCAATATCTAGCGAGATGTAACCCAATCTGCACATTTCAGCTGCTATTCGTACCATAAGTTTTCTCTGTAAGGTTTTTGGTTCATACGCAAAGTAAAATTACTCGTGTGCAAATTTGTACAGCATTAATCTTTTCAGGAATATTTTACATAATCAGCTGCACGGTAATCTAAACTGTTGCGCGGTGCGCGCGCAGCATCGGTCAGATATATTTGCGTCCGCACAACCGCGCAGCTGAAAGGGAACATTGCCTACCACGTAAGCAGCTATAACACAAATGATAATTCTGAAGTTTGTTTGTGCGTGTGTGTGCATTAGGTCCGCTAGTGAACAAACGCACGGTGGGGTGAAGCAGTGAATCACAGCGCTTCATGGTGTGCCATAGGAATGTGTCGGACGCCTTCCCCTATGAATTATATTTATTTATAAGATGATAATGTACTACAATGCTCGTTAAATTATGAATGTGGTACACCGCGCATGTTTCTACGCGCTTCGTGCGTCCGGACGTATTCCTCTGAAAACTGTGGGCTCTGTCGGGTGGTAATGTAATTTCATGCATGCTGATTTGATTGTGGTCTGATTGAAGGGACGGGTGCCATGGGGGTAATACGTTGGATGAAAGGCGCGTCAGTAGACAAAGAATCTATCTAGAAATATAAAACAAAAACAAAAACATAGATCAATATAAATGAATTTATTGGATTTATCGATGCAGGAAAAAAAAGTTAACGTGGACTAGGGTTATTATCTGCATATTATTTAAACAAAAATAAATGTTTCAGTTTGGCTGGTTTAAGTGGAAGGATGGACGAAGGGTTAAATGAGCCGGGACAAGGGAAACCTGTAACTTTATCAAATGTCTTGATAAAAGTTAAGAATATAGTGTTTGACTGAGTGTGATTTATTTTCTCTTGCTGCTGTTTAACGGTCAAGGGTGGATTTACTAAGCCTGTTATAAGCGAATAGATCATCGCTAATTCATAAGGAATTCTTGTTAAAACTTTTTAACCAGACTAAAAATATAAGTTAAAGAAACCCAGTATTTTCTATGTGTAAAGATGAATACTAAATTTTTCCGTCAAGGAATAATACGTTATAGGTGGAACAATTATTTAAATTTAACCGCTGCCTGTGGAATTTGTTTACAATATTTCTGGGATCCAACTTTAAGAGTATCATTTAAACTTTCTATTTTTGTCTCTATCGTGGGATAGAGAAAAAAAAATTAAAATTTTGACGAGTGACCTTCATGCGAAACTTTAACAACTATTAACAAACTGCAAAGAGTCAACAAGAACACTGGCCATCGTTGTACATACTTTACAGAGACATGCTAACTAACACACCACTCCAATACAGAGACATGCTATCTAACACACCACACCAATACAGAGACATTCTATCTAACACACCACTCTATACAGAGACATGCTATCTAACACACCACTCCAATACAGAGACATGCTATCTAACACACCACACCAATACAGAGACATGCTATCTAACACACCACTCCATTACAGCGACATGCTATCTAACACACCACTCTATACAGAGACATCCTATCTAACACACCACACCAATACAGATACATGCTATCTAACACACCACTCTATACAGAGACATGCTATCTAACACACCACTCTATACAGAGACATGCTATCTAACACACCACACCAATACAGAGACATGCTATCTAACACAACACTCTATACAGAGACATGCTATCTAACACACCACTCCATTACAGAGACATGCTATCTAACACACCACTCCATTACAGAGACATGCTTTCTAACACAACACTCCAACACAGAGACATGCTATCTAACACACCACTCTATACAGAGACATGCTATCTAACACACCATTCCAATACAGAGACATGCTATCTAACACACCACTCTATACAGAAACATGCTATCTAACACACCACTCTTTACAGAGACATGCTATCTAACACACCAATCCAATACAGAGACATACTATCTAACACACCATTCCAATACAGAGACATGCTATCTAACACACCACTCCAATACAGAGACATGCTATCTAACACACCACTCTATACAGAGACATACTATCTAACACAACACTCTATACAGAGAAATGCTATCTAACACACCACTCCATTACAGAGACATGCTATCTAACACACCACTCCAATACAGAGACATGCTATCTCACACCACACCAACACAGAGACATGCAATCTAACACACCACACCAATACAGAGACATGCTATCTAACACACCACTCCATTACAGAGACATGCTATCTAACACACCACTCTATACAGAGACATGCTATCTAACACACCACACCAATACAGAGACATGCTATCTAACACACCACTCTATACAGAGACATGCTATTTAACACACCACTCAATACAGAGACATGCTATCTAACACACCACACCAATACAGAGACATGCTATCTAACACACCACTCCAATACAGAGACATGCTATCTAACACACCACTCCATTACAGAGACATGCTATCTAACACACCACACCAATACAGAGACATGCTATCTAACATGTCTCTCCAATACAGAGACATGCTAATTAACACACCACACCAATACAGAGACATGCTATCTAACACACCACTCCAATACAGAGACATGCTATCTAACACACCACTCCAACACAGAGACATGCTATCTAACACACCACACCAATTCAGAGACATGCTATCTAACACAACACTCCATTACAGAGACATGCTATCTATCACACCACTCCAATACAGAGACATGCTATCTAACACACCACACCAATACATCTTTCGACAATCGTCCAACTCGTTAACAGCGTTACACATTGATAAACCCTGTGCCAAGCCCCATCATTTACGCCTTCGAAATAAGCAACACCCACGAACTATCATTCCGTCATGATGTCCCCCATCACCGACCCACCCACCGCATTTGATTCAACAACCACTATGTTTTTTTATCGTTGTCTTCAAGTTGTTCTGATCGAAAACAAAATTTATTTCACTCTTTAGAGTAGATGAGTTGAATAATACATCAATAAGTTGTTTTTAATTGGAAAATTTATAAACAAAGTGATTTGGGGATTTATAAAACTCGGGTCTATGAAACTGGGGTCTATGAAACTGGGGTCTATGAAACTGGGGTCTATGAAAGTGAGGTCTATAAATTTGGGTCTAGGAGATCGGGGTCTATGAAAATGGGTTCTATGAAACTGGGGTCTATGAAAATGGTATCTAGGAGATTGTTGTCAAAGAAAGTGGATTCTAAGAAACTTGGGTCTATGAAATTGGTGTCTATGAAATTGAGGTCTATGAAATTGGTGTCTATGAAATTGAGGTATAGGAAACTCACGCTGACGTCATGTTGATGGCGATTAGACATTTTAAACATTTGATATTTAGAGTACTCGTCTTTCAACGATATCTGTGCTTATAATGACAAACTTTTAACGTAGTAAATGAATTGAACGATTGTAACATCGATATAAAACAGTTGCGAGTTCGATGCCACGACTCCGACTACGCCGGGTCTCTGGGTGTGAGTTTAACATAGATGAACATCAAGGAAATGGCTACATTGAAGAACACGGCTCAGTGGTTGTAGACACGCTGGCTTCAATCAGCCCTGACAATGGGAGGCTTTTGAGAGGGCTGAAAATAGAAGACGTTTTAGACGTCACAACGGCGATCATTTTGTGGGTGGCTGTGTTTCATGTAACTCCTTTAAATCAATTTTTATTTTTATTGATTAACCTTTCTTGTACCGGAATGACGCTGATAATCTTAACGTAAGTAATTTATATTCTCCAAGCTCTAGCTACAATTTTATATTCCGTTCTATGTTTCTAGACTATGTTCCTATTATGCGCTCTCAATAAGTTTTCCATCTCATTTTCTTGTATGCACTCACATAATGTCCCCAGATCTTATGCTCAAAGCAGTTTCCATGTTTTTTTTCTTATGATCCTGTTTTACGTACCCTGCCTATGTCCTCAGATTTAGTTACCTGCTGATATCACCATCTAAGCTTACGTCAATAGTTTGTGGCCTAAAGGTACACTACATAGTTTTTTCCCTTGTGTATTGTAAGCATCGTCCTTCGCGAGCACAATTTGAGACCATTCCAATCACTGATACCCATACAGTTGATTATTGCACAATTTGAGACCATTCCAAGCACTGTTACCTACACAGTTGATTATTGCACAATTTGAGACTTTTCCAAGCACTTTTACCCACACAGTTGATTATTGCACAATTTAAGACCATTCCAAGCACTTTTACCCACACAGTTGATTATTGCACAATTTGAGACCATTCCAAGCACTGTGACGCACACAGTTGATTATTGTACAATTTGAGACCATTCCAAGCACTGTGACCCACACAGTTGATTATTGCACAATGCGAGACCATTCCAAGCACTTTTACCCACACAGTTGATTATTGCACTATTTCAGACCAATCCAAGCACTTTTACCCACACAGTTGATTATTGCACAATGCGAGACCATTCCAAGCACTTTTATCCACACAGTTGATTATTGCACAATTTGAGACCATTCCAAGCACTGTTACCTACCCAGTTGATTATTGCACAATTTGAGACCATTCCCAGCACTTTTACCCACAAAGTTGATTATTGCACAATTTGAGACCATTGCAAGCACTGTGACCCACAAAGTATATTATTGCACAATTTGAGATCATTTCAAGCACTTTTAACCACACAGTTGATTATTGCACAATTTGAGACCATTCCAAGCACTTTTACCCACACAGTTGATTATTGCTCGGATTGCACCGCGTAGCCTCTGCCACGCGAGGTAATGAAACAGTAGAAAGGCTTTCCTTTATGATATTGACATACCTGCGTGTAATATGGAAAATTGTTTCCTGTCTTTATTTTCGTTTTATGCTATTCGAGAAGGATTTTTTTCTTCTGCGAAGTTTTGAAATAGTTGAATGTGAAAAAAAAAATAAGATGGGGCACAATAACATTTCCATATCCAGAAAGCAGGAATGTATCGCTAATGATTTAAGCTTAAGTCCTGGAATTAAGTTTTGAAAGTTCTCCACAAGAAATCTTAACTCGGCGGACGCTGTCGCAAGTTTGTTACTTCCCTTGACATGGCTATGTCTATGTTAACTCAACGGACGCTGTCGCAAGTTTGTTACTTCCCTTGACATTGGTATGTCTATGTTAACTCAACGGACGCTGTCGCAAGTTTGTTACTTCCCTTGACATGGCTATGTCTATGTTAACTTGAAGTTGTATTTGTTCAAGATTCCATTTTACTGGCATATCCAGCTCTTGGTTTTGTTAGAGTTGCCAGGGTAAAGATTTTGTTTATATTTGTCTTCAGTCTTATTTTTTTTGTTCTAACATTCCAAGCTGAGCCTGACACATAAGTATATGGGTTGTACTGAGAGCTCTGATATACGTTTGTATATATGTCCATTGGTACTTGATTTAACTGGTGAGTTTAGAAAAAGGAAAATTAAAAAATATTCATTTACTTTTATTTGTCAATAGTTTAAAACATATATGTGCATTATTATACATGCAATATTTGTAATATACACATGAAAGACTCTTTCAAGAATTAAAAAGAAAAAAAGAAATTGATTTTTTTCTTGTTTATCCTTTAAAGAAAATTACTATTATTTATGTTCTCCTTTTTTATATAACTTTTTAAAGTGTCTTGCGTGAACAGTTAATATTGACATTCACTACTTCTTATTTTCTAATTAAATAATAAAAATATTTCTTTGGCCCACTTTGTAATAACCCAAGTACCTGTTCAGGAGAAATAACCTTTGGGGGGTTGATAAAATATTGATATAAACGGTGGCTGAAATCATCCAAGCCTCCTGTTATTGATCACTTGTGTGTACATTAAAACAGCGCCAGCCATGCATGACCCCGGCTGTCCTGTTATTGATCACTTGTGTGTTCATTAAAACAGCGCCAGCCATGCATGACCCCGGCTGCCCTGATAACTAAATGCGTTCCTGGGAGCTGCGTGCAGTACAGGTTAAATAATCATTATAAGAAATTTAAATACAGTCCAAGATACATTCGTATAAATAATACTATACCTTAAACCGACTATCTCGTGCAGACCACAACTCCCCGCCCCTAGCCTCATCTCATCCCCCCCTTCCAAAAAAAAAAAAAAAAAAAAAATTCCAGCCACATCACAACAAATCTATTGTTCACGCAAGACCCGATGAAATAACGGCCAACTCCCAACTTTGCTCCGGCTTTCACTCACACGCCGCGTGAGGGGCTCCGCTCCGTGGTTTCTTCCCTCGCGCTGCTATCGGTTCGGCTCACTGGAGATAAACATCCACACGCCGCCACGAGTCTGTCTCCCTCACCCGCGGTCAGTGTTGTTGTCGCTGGTGCAGTGTGGCGCGGTGGTGGCGGTGCACTAGCTAATTACTCAAAACTCTGATAAGGGAATATAAGGGCTACACTTGTGTCGGTCAGGAATGATTTCACGTGCCAGTAAGAATCTCAGCAATCAGCTAAATTTGTGATATATGGCTTGAAGAAAGCCGAGTTTAGGTGAAATAGTGCTTTCCTATGTTGTTTTGGATTGTTTTCTATATCAGCACCTAAGAAAAAAAAAACAGCTTTGTCGGGAAATATGAATTATTGAAAACTTTCTATAAACAATTATATAATCTGAGTATTTTACATTGAAGTTTGAAGAATGTTATTTATTTGCTATGATGAATCGTTTATATTGTTGGATTCTAAGCGCTTGTTTTTAAACCTTAAAATTTAATTATGAAAAAGAAAATCTAAGTTAAGCTGTGGCTTATGAATGCGTGTCTCCGCGTGGAGGTAAACCTTCTGCTGTTCCCATAAATCATTTAGAAGGAAGGAGATCTCAAACATTGGGATAACTACCCTAAATTTTAATCTTAGAAAATTTTAAAGATACATATACTTATAAAGACCTTAAAAATATTTTTTTTTAAACAAACAATGAAACTTTATTTGTTGTGATATTACGTTTTTGTAGGATCTGCGCACCCTACCTATATAATGTCCGCATTTTTGTGTGTGAACATTTATTGTTTGCATATGAGTATAAAAAAATACTTTCTGTGAAAAACAGTTATAAAGCATTATTATAAATAATTCATGCTCATAAAGAGCACCTAGTTTTAAATATATATTTCTAAAAATTAAATTTCTAACCTCCAAGACGTAGCTTCTCTCACGTTATTTTTAAGTACGTTACTTAGTCTATGTAATATTGATCTTAGAATTTCCTTAAAATGTTTTTGATCTGATTTCTAAATATTTCACATGACAGATTTCTCGTAGTTGCAAGTACTTATAAGCTTTTAAATGACATCCGTCTGAAGTGTGAGGACCTCTGGTTGTCTTAGACCTTTGTATTTGACCAACACGGTTTGACCTTCTCCTCTGTTTACAGTCATCAGCTGGTAGCTGTGTGTATGTGTGTGTGTGTGTGTGATATATATATATATATATATATATATATATATATATATATATATATAGAGAGAGAGAGAGAGAGAGAGAGAGAGAGGTTGTGTGCGAAGGAGAAAGTTGCAGGAAGATAGAGAGTTGGAAAGGATAGAGGAAAGGAGGTTGAAGGAGCCAATAATCGGAAATAATTAAGTAGAAATATCTCTGCTAGTACTTGTAGGTAGATCGTGACTGTCGATATTTCCTGTTGGAATGTGTAATTATTGGCAGTGCTTTAATGTTATTCGGTAGCTTGAATTCTCGGTGCTTTTTTATTAGGTTGTGTGTAAATCTGTGGCTTGAGTACACATTATTTACTATTATTCGTTCAGAGATCGTATTCTTAGTTCTCTATATTTGTTTTGTGGTGTTCTTCCTAGATTTTAAAGATTCCATAGCTGGCTTCACACGTGGCTGTAGTTTAAGCAATCTCAGAATTTAGTTAAAGGCACTATTCTCAAAACTTTTGTTGAGTTGACTCTATATTGTTTCCAAACAAGTATTGTGTATAAATAAATGAAACATTGATTTATCCAACAGTTTTGTGTGCGTTTTTTTAACGCTTTTGCAAACTACAATCGATGCCATATTCGAAATGCCTGACTGTTTGGACCAATGATGTGTTCAAAGTAAGAATACTTTTGGAAAAATGTCAATGCAATCATGCCACAACATCTATAAAATAAATTATACGTCAAATTAGGAGAGCGACCCTATCCCTCTTTCTTCGGAAAATATTTATCAATTTAAATACATTTTGGATTTCTTTATTCAACATAAAAATGTATTGAATAGGTTACAAAATGGGAGAGACAGTGACGATCCCCGGGATTGGTCAGCACAACAAAACTATCCTAGACCAGTCTCTCCAAACAGCCATGACCTCGCCTTTCACTAGGGATCCACTCGTGACTACCATCACCTCGTGGAATTCATCGCGTGACAACTCCACCAACACGGGATGGAACGAATCGGCCAGCAACGTCAGCAACAGCTGGTCGTACCACCTCACGGACACCATCCCCTTCAGCTTCAGCGTCATCCTGATCCTGCTGTACACCCTCACCACCCTTGCCGCCGTCGTCGGCAACTCGCTGTCCATCATCGTATTCGCCCGGGGCAAGCGCTCCAACACCGACCTGCGGCTCTTTCTCATCAACCTCGCAGTGGCCGATCTCATCATGGCCATCGTCTGCATACCGTTCACCTTCGCCTACCAGATCACGGAGAACTGGATATTCTCTGACGTCATGTGTCCGATCGTCCAGTGCTGTCAGGTGGTCAGCGTCCTCGCCTCCGTCTGCACCAACACGGCCATCGGCATCGATCGCCTGGTCGCCGTCAAGTTCCCGCTGCGGAAGCGCGTGACCAACTCGAGGTCGAAACTTGTCATAGCGTGTATATGGATCTTCGCCGTTTCGCTGGGCATCATTCCGCTGGTCAAGAGCCGGACAGTGCTCAAGCACGGGAAGCTGGCCTGCGAGGAGCAGTGGTCACTGGATCAGAGCAAGCAGGTGTATGGATTTTTCATCATGATCATGACGTATTTCCTTCCGGTGACAATACTGTCCGTGACGTACACAATGATTGGCAGGATATTGTGGAGACACAAGGTGCCAGGTAACGCCGACGATCATCGTGATGCGGTTCAGATCAAATCAAAGAGAAAAGTGAGTATCCATAGCAACCGAAAGTAAGGGCAAGGGTCAGGGGTAGCTTACTTATTAGCCCTGTTACATAACCAGTCAAAGAAGAATTATGATTCAAAAAATTTTGAGCTTGTTTTTTTAAAATGAGAAGAAAGGATGAAATGTTTCCTAAAAAGAATGTTAAGAACAAAACCCATTCAAAATGATATTTTTATTCATTAAATAGTTGGCCTCAGGCTTGTACATTGGACATATTTTTCTGTCCCATCCCATCCCATGGCAATTTATGCCTGTCCTATCCCATCCCATCCCATGGGATAACTATTATAATATTAATATAGAATACATTTAAAATAATTTATTTTTTTTAGTTTTGGTTTAGTATCTACTAGATAGGACTACATATACAAAAAGACATGCAAAACGACACAATTTATTAACTTTGTGACAATTTAGTATCATTCTGACACTCTCATTTTAAACCTAGACAAGCCTTTAAATACATGGGAAATACAAATATGTGCTGTCCCTTCCCATCCCATCCTATGGGACGTTTCCCATGGTAATCCTATGGGAATAACATTCCTATGGACAAGCCTGGCAATCCTTGTATGTCTGATAAAGACCAACTATATTTACGTTTTCCCATCATAAAAGAAAACAGGTATTAGAAGGTCTATAAGAAATTGTATTGAGTTGTATGTTTTTACTGATACACAAAAGCCATGTCAGATCTTTGAAGGGGCCTTCCTATACAATAAACGTGCCACTAAGATGACCCAGCCAGTTTCAGACGATGCTATTCAAATGGCTAGACATGGCCCACTTAACATTATTGGTTGTAAACGGCCGGCAGAACAAATAGGTTACTGCAGATTTTTAGTTTCTACATATACATTTAAGCAGTACAGGCGAAAGTAACTGAAAAAAGCGTTTTCAGGTAAATGTTGTAACTCGTTTGACCTGCCCATGATTAGTTTTATTCAATATTGAATTTTTCTTTAAAATTGTTATATTACGCATCAAGCACACTTCATGTTTATAACTGAAACCCAATTAAAGATGATATCGCCCAATTTACTTGTGTACTTTAGGACAGTCCGGCCGAATGACAGTTATTTCTTACAAAATTTACGTATTCGGTTAAGACTTTGTAAAGGTTTAAGCCTCAATCAACGTCTAAATAACTTATTGTAGAGGTAATTGCCTGGTTTTATTGTCCCGAGTTTTCAATTCCAAGACAGAAATATCAAAATCCTATATAATTTTGAGGAATTCATGAGGTTACTAGATGTAAAGCCATGTTGGTGTTACCCCATGCCCCTAGTGCACTGTTCCCTCTTGTCGTACAGCTATCTCATATTGACGAATGAACGAAATCTAGACTTATTATCTTTTCCTGCCAAAACAGATTTAAATTTTAAAAAATGTTGGCTTCCAATACGAATACACGGTTCTTGACACAAACTTAAAACATCTGTGTTAATTACGTGAATAATTTCCATTTGACCATCATTTGAATTCGTTGCGTAAGGTCATTTAATTTTATTGACCGCAGGCAGTGAGCCAGTAAAGTTTAAGGCCAGCTATTCGAAGTGACTAACAAATAGAACACAATGTCTTGCTGGTTTGGTTCACACGTTACAATAGTGGTAGGGGTAAAACTTATTGTGTTTGTTTGGGGGCTTTGAAAGGGTAGTGGGTCTTTACGAACTAATTCACAGAACTTTTGTCTGTGTTTCTCTCTGATTAATTACGAATTGAACCGTAACGTACTAAACATCGCCGACACAGCGCAGTTCACGAACGAAGCGGTCCGCGACAAAATAATTGCTGCCATTGGCCCTTACGAGGACCTTCTGACATCAATTAAAAAGAGGAAATTTAGATGTTACGGGCACGTGGCAAGATCTGGAGGTCTCTCAAAGACCATATTGAAAGGCACAGTCCAGTGAAGGAGAAAAAGAGGCAGACCAAGGAAGAGATGTGAGGACCATATCAAATAGTGGACCGGCCTGTCATTTAGCGACTCCCAGAAGGCAGCTCAGAACCGTGACACTTGGCATGAGATAGTGTGCAGTTCAAAATGGTGCCCCAACGACCCAACGAAGGGTTAAGGGACAGTTCAGTTCAGTTCAGAACCGTGTTGATGCTTTGCTGTTTTTAAGCCATACACTAGTACATGACTTAATGCTTACAGATATAGACCAAAAAACAGGTTTATAAACGAATTCAGTTCCTTATTAACCCTTGTTGACTGTATCCGCTGATTGATAGGTTTTATAAAGGCATTTTGCTCTAAATATCCCCATTTAAATAGTGCCCTTGAGAATCCTTTTTTTTCTCCTCTCATTGATTTCACGGTTCACATCACCGGAATCACATTCTAAGCTTATAACAAACAACGAAGTCTACTTTGTATGACATGAACATATGTAGCCATTGACTGTGAAATATCTAGAGGATTAAAAGAAAATGCAGCAAGCTATCATATAATAATAATGATGATACAACTTCAATTACCAGAATGAGATTAGGTCTTTGAATTCATAACCAGACTTTACGGTGACTTTGTTACCTGTACAACACGAACAGACAAATTAAATTCTGAAGTTGATGCAAAGAGAAGGAAATGGAGACAGTCCTGCTGGCGTTGTAAGTGGACACGTATACAGAGAATTATAATCAAAATATGTGGGGAGTGAAAGGTGAAGAAAGAGAGAGAGGGCCAGACAGAGAGAGAGAGAGAGAGAGAGAGAGAGAGACAGAGAGACAGACAGACAGAGAGAGAGAGAGAGATTATACATTTAAATAGTGACAAACATTGCGTCATAGAAGTGGCGATAATGTCTAATCTTGTCATACATTACAGACTCTCAATCTAAACATCACATCCTTGCTTCCTACTTATCCTTGGATTTTGTTAATGTTTTGAAATTTAAAAAAAAATCTATCATCATTATTATTGTTATTGTATCTGTTTTTCCTGATTTTTTAAAGCAACCCTTTATAGAGATAGAATACTACAAGCATTAATAACGGTGTAATGAAAAAAACATTGTATTGAAATTGTATGAGTAAAGAGAGAAAGACACATCTTTAGTAGGCGTAAAATGGAATATCAAAATACACACACACACACATACACAGGGAGATAGATACATAGAAAGAGAGAGAGAGAGAGAGAGAGGGTGAGATATATATAGATATATATCTATATATATAGAGAGAGAGAGAGATAGAGAGAGAGAAATTTTAGATACGATCTATAACACAAAATTTGATTGGTGTGAAGCCGCTCAACATGGCCGCTGGCACTTTGTCATCATCCAGTAAACACATTGTGAATGTATCATTTCATCTAGTGAAGACATTGTGAATGTATCATTTCATCTAGTGAAGACATTGTGAATGTATCATTTCATCTAGTGAAGACATCGTGAATGTATCATTTCATCTAGTGAACACATTGTGAATGTATCATTTCATCTAGTAAACACATTGTGAATGTATCATTTCATCTAGTGAAGACATTGTGAATGTATCATTTCATCTAGTAAACACATTGTGAATGTATCATTTCGTCTAGTGAAGACATTGTGAATGTATCATTTCGTCTAGTGAAGACATTGTGAATGTATCATTTCATCTAGTGAAGACATTGTGAATGTATCATTTCGTCTAGTTAAGACATTGTGAATGTATCATTTCGTCTAGTGAAGACATTGTGAATGTATCATTTCATCTAGTAAAGACATTGTGAATGTATCATCTTATGTAGTGAAGACATTGTGAATGTATCATCTCATGTAGTGAAGACATTGTGAATGTATCATTTCATCTAGTAAAGACATTGTGAATGTATCATTTCGTCTAGTGAAGACATTGTGAATGTATCATTTCGTCTAGTGAAGACATTGTGAATGTATCATCTCATGTAGTGAAGACATTGTGAATGTATCATTTCGTCTAGTGAAGACATTGTGAATGTATCATTTCATGTAGTGAAGACATTGTGAATGTATCATTTCATCTAGTGAAGACATTGTGAATGTATCATTTCATGTAGTGAAGATATTGTGAATGTATCATTTCATGTAGTGAAGACATTGTGAATGTATCATTTCATGTAGTGAAGACATTGTGAATTTATCATTTCATGTAGTGAAGACATTGTGAATGTATCATTTCATGTAGTGAAGACATTGTGAATGTATCATTTCATCTGGTGAAGACATTGTGAATGTTTCATCTCGTTTTGTGAAGACATTGTGAATGTATCATTTCGTCTAGTGAAGATATTGTGAATGTATCATTTCATCTAGTGAAGACATTTTGAATGTATCATTTCATCTAGTGAAGACAATGTGAAGGTATCATCTCGTCTTGTGAAGACATTGTGAATGTATCATTTCATCTAATGAAGACATTGTGAATGTATCATCTCATCTGTTATCCAGAGACACACGGGTATAAGTATCTTACAAAAACACACAATTTTGTTCACACCTCGTGTTGCCACACACATAACGACTCTGCCAAGGTAATGCACCCGGCTCATTATTCACGTGCAGATATGTCGGTGACATTTCGACGGCTGTTTAGATTTTAATGGACGACATTGAAACATAAATATAAAAGTATGGGATAACATAAAATACGCCCTGGGGATGGGGGCATGACATATGTGGTATTGTGTTAAGTAGGTCACTAACACAACGTTTTTAAAAATCATTTATATTAACTCTTGGCGTTTGCTTGATTGTTTGCCAAAAAAAATAGTATATTGATTTTTAACCCACTTCATCGTATGCTGAAATTTTGCAGGCAGACTCGTTCCGACTATAAAAATGATGTATCAAAATTTCAGTTCTATCAATGGTACTATAATTAAGTTTCGGTACGTATTATGTTGACGATTCTTTTGTAAAATATATTCCAAATCTGTAAATGTAAATTCTAGAAATTTGAAGTATATCTCGTGGTGCGTACTATATTAAACATGTTTGTAGATCTATAGCTCTTTCCAGGCAGACTGTAGTATTTTTTAAAACTATAAATTCTTTATAAATGAGACATAACTACACATCGGATTGTTAGATTGTCGTGCGATGCGTATTATAATGATCACCTTTAGTTATGTCTAGTAAATAAAGCATTTATTGTCCAAAACTTTGATTTTTTAGGTTTTTTTAAAATCTAGTCTTATGATAAGATGGGAGATAACACATTAGCCCCTGAATTGAACTATGGACACTTATATACATGTTTATATTTATATATATACTAGCAAAATACTGCGCTTTGCAGCGGAAATTATGATTTCAGTTAGCGTTTAAAACACAAATTGATTAAAATCTCGATCATGGTGAATATAATAAATACATTAAGTTTACGGGTTTTTCTGTCTGTCTTTAGTTGTTCCGCGCAAAAACTAAAGAAAAAATAACAGAATTCCAGTTATCCTATCGAGAGGATAATTTAAATGTACGAACACTCTTTAACACATCGTAGCATCCCGGTAGAATACTCAACAACTTCTCAATTTTCATGCTTCTACGTACACTGAAAATTGGAGAATTAGTCATTTATCAGTTTTAATATAAGACAACAACTACATTTAGCCACCGGCCCACTGTTGTTGATAAATTATTTTTTAGCCTGCTATCATCGCATGAGTGTATTCAACAACTTCCCAAAGCTTCATGCTCCTACTAACACGGGAGTTTGGAGATTTAATAATGAGTTATGTTTAATATAGCTCATATAAGGGGAGGAAACTAAATTTTTGCCCCCGGCCCCAATTGTGTCATAAATTATATTACCATCGCGGGATTGTAGTCAACAACTTCCCAAACTTCTTGGTTTTACCTGCATGAAATTTGAGAATTCATGATGAGTCAGTTTTTATATAGGTTATATAAGGAACAAACTTATTTGGGTTTCCCCCGGCCCTTCATGAGTGGGAATTTTAAAATTCTTTTCGCCAGTTATTGTTGTAAGAGTGTACTCAACATTTCTCCTAAAATTCATGTTTCTACCTATCCGGAAAATGTTAATATAGCTCATTTAAGGAAACACCTGCATATCGGCTTCCGGGCCCCAATGAGTGGGAATTTGAAAATTATTTTTCACCATTTATCATCGGGAGAGTTTGCGAAATAACTTCTTAAAGTTTCATTTTTTTTACCAACAAGGAAAATTTGAGAAATAGGGATGAGTCGGTTTTTAATATAAGAAAAAAAACACTACATTTGGGCCTCCAACCCCCATTAAGTAGTGATTTAAATAGTTTTTTCGCTTGTTACCATCGCGGAAGTGTACTCAACATCTTCCCAAAGTTTCATGCTTCTACCGACACGGGAAATGGAGAATTGGTGACTTTCAGTTTTATCTAGCTCAAATGATGAATAAACTACCATTGGGCCCCCGGTCCCCAGTAAGAAATAATTTAAATATGTTTTCTCCTGTTATCATCACGGAAGTGTGCTCAAGAACATCCTAAACTTTCATACTCCTACCTACATGGGAAGTTGGAGAATTAGTTATGAGTCAGTGAGTGAGTGAGGGCTTTGCTTTTATTATTATAGGCGATATATTTAGGATGAAACTTTTTATTTATTTATTGTGAGCAAGTATCCTCAATTAAATATTGTGTGTATCCCTTCGTAAATATGATGTATTGAAGCTTTAATTTAATATGAAATTAACATAAATTAAGTCATTATCTTTTTTTATGTAAAAAGAACCTTTTTTTCTAGGACAATGAACTCTGAAAACAGAATATAGGATTTCCAAAATACACATCGCTCCAAAATATTTCACGATACCATTATAAAAATTAGTAAATAATTCTACAACGGGCTTCGATTTTGTCAGATTCCTCTGTTGATTTTTTTCTGTGATATTAAGTGCCAAAGAAAGATAAATGTCAGCTGTTTTTAAGACTCCACATTTCAGAATTGATTCAAGTCGCTAATGGTCATTTTTTCCTCCTGAAAGTACAATAGAGTCATGAGCCACATGAAGTGCTGTACAGCAGGGATGCCCAAAGTCCGGCCCGCGTGCCAAAACCGGCCCGCGAAGAAATTTTTACTGGCCCGCGACCTCATCTGAAATAATTAATTAACTAACGTATTATTTTTTAGCAACATTAAATATAAGCAACATTATTATATAACACCTTTCATGTGATCGTGCCCTTAAGCAAGTGATAAAGGATATGATCTCTATTTGCTCTAAAACCCTGTTTAACAGCCAGTTTTAGCAGTGTCTTCTTGTCATTCAGAGAGAATACAAAGATGTTATGTATGACAATGATATAAGATGGTTTAGTCGGGGGACAGCACTTCAGCGCGTCTACACATTAAAAAAGAAATTGGGCAGTACATGGAAGATAAGGAAAAACCATTTCCAGAACTATCTGATGCTTGTCTTGCATAGTTTGCATTATCGGTTGATGTGAAAAGACATATAAACCTTTTAACACAATTCTCCAAGGGCACAATGCAGTGGTAAGCCAATTATATTCACATATCAAGGACTTTGGGAACAAGCTTCAACTTTTTCAAAGGGAACTTTTTCAAATGCAGTCTAATACCACACATTTCCCCTCACTGCAGGAAATCATGACAAGTTTACCAGAAAGAAGCTTCAATTGGCAAATGATGCAGATATCACATCCTTGGCTGATGCATTTCAAAGACGCTTTCATGACTTAATAACTATTGAAAAGATAAACATGGTTGTTTTTGTTGAATCTTCATATTTATCTGTAGATTTTGATAATACTGCGGCAATATGCAGCTGGAATTCATTGAGCTGCAAACTGATGCTGAATGTCGCAGCAGACAATTTCTTCTTTTTGACTTTTAGAGTGAGCTTCATGGTTAAAGAGAGATTAAAAGGAATTCGAACATTTGTTTAAAAAAATGCTTAGCTTGTTTGGCTCGACAAACTTGTGTAAGCAGACATTTTCAGTTATGAATTTTAACAAGATCTGTGTGAGGACGAGAATAAGTGACTCTCAACTACGTGATATCATACGTATCAAAACCATGTCATTGAGCCTGACCTCAGCACTTACTGCAATGAAGATCTCAGTTTCACCATTCACATTAAAATTTTACAATAAAAACTCATCATACTATGTCATTTTTATATTATTATTTTAACCCGACCCGCGAATATCTTTGCATAAAGGAATATTTGGGCATCCCTGCTGTACAGAATCGACATAGAAAAACCCCAGCCCACAAATAAACCAAAACAAAACGGTTAAGTAATTTGGCATTGTGGACCCAGTCCATTGGGCGGACGTGCCAAGTTCTAGAAAAATTCGAAAAATTCGTCTGTGTAGCACAAGCCTGGCTTCATTTATCAGGCACATGGGAATGTTATCTGATATTCATAATTGCGTGGGCGGCATAATGACTTTCTTCGTTTAAGACATAGAGATACAACCAGATAACAGTATAGTACCCAATAATTTGTACGTTGAAATTTGATCATACAAAGGATAGAGTTTCAGTGACCTGCTTGTAATTTTTTCGGGCTTAATCAAAAGTCAATAACGAATTTTTATTCACTTCGCTACATATTATAAGTCACGTGACTGAAAATGTCTCCGGAGAATTCTTTCGACAGCTAAGAATGCAAGAATAAGGTCGAAAGAGATTGATTTAACCAGAACCATTGTGGAATGGATGTTCAGTCCCGTACTAATACATTTTGATTTTTAGGTTTAGTCGACAAATAATATGGAATATATAGTTATCACATTGTTTCCAAATTTATTTTAAAAGAACACTTTATTTTAAGTTTCTTTTTTAAAAAATCCTTAGTGATATGGTATTATAATCTGGAGGTTAGGGAGAATGTACATTTCGTTAAATTTGGAATGTGTCTTTTAGGGTTGGGATCTAGTGTGGCACATGATAGACAACTATTCCCATACGACTTAAACGCTGGTTAAATACAAGATTTGTTTATTGCGATACGTCGCTACTGGAATTGCTAGCATGCCCGACAAGATGTATGCCACAGACTGGCTCTGGAGGTAACGTTACACGGCGAGCCTGACAGGTAGAGTGTACACCGGTGTACATTTGTACAAAGCATTTCATTGCTTTGGTTCCTGTATAGTTTTGTGTGAGTCTAGTGGACCTACCGGGGAAATTTTTAAGATTTGACAAAACTTGTGAAAGAATTTTAACATGATTCACAAGTGTCTCACCTTCAGCTTATTTAACAATATGAGTGACCGCTCTCTCTCTCTCTCTCTCTCTTTCTTTCTGTCTGTCACTCACTCTGTCTCTCTTTCTATGTCTCACTCTCACAGTTCCTCTATCTGTCTGTCTCTCTCTCTCTGTCTCTGTCTCTCTTTCTATGTCTCACTCTCACAGTTCCTCTATCTGTCTGTCTCTCACTCTGTCTCTGTCTCTCTTTCTATGTCTAACTCTCACAGTTCCTCTATCTGTCTGTCTCTCTCTCTCTGTCTCTGTCTCTCTTTCTATGTCTCACTCTCACAGTTCCTCTTTCTGTCTGTCACTCACTCTGTCTCTCTTTCTATGTCTCACTCTCACAGTTCCTCTTTCTGTCTGTCTCTCTCTCTCTGTCTCTGTCTCTCTTTCTATGTCTCACTCTCACAGTTCCTCTATCTGTCTGTCACTCACTCTGTCTCTCTTTCTATGTCTCACTCTCACAGTTCCTCTATCTATCTGTCTGTCTCTCTCTCACTCTCACTCTCCCCACTCTCTCTTTTAAGCTCTTCCTTATGAACATACTATGTAAGAACTCAATATAATAGAAATAATCGAGCGTGATGCCTCGATAGATTGGATAATAAATGACCATGCAAGAACGTTTGTATTGGATTCTTAATCGTGGATTAGTTAGATTTCACAGGCGATGGATTACAACTTAAGGTCTTCCTCAACTGCATCCATCCATGTATCTTTTCCTCAGTCGGCATATTAGCCTTGTAACTCTGTGTCTTTCTATTTACTCTTTTTTGGCAGTCCTTCATGTTAGGATTCTTTCCAGGTGACCCCCGACCCCCCCCCCCCATTTTAGTATGCCCTTTTAAATAGTTTAAACCTTGGGCAGCTCTTCAATAAATAACTAGAACACTGAAGGAAAATCAGGAGGTAGTTTTGATTCCTCCATAAATTAGGTCCAGGCTGCTAATACCCTGAAACATAAGCAGACCGTCAGCCTGTGACTCCCTCATTGATGTACTGATATCTAACCCGTCCACATCTTGTCAGCAAGGATATTTCTTGCCACAAGACCTCCCATGACGTACTCAATAAGTAATTATTCTATCCAATGAAAGATATTGATGTTATCAAATTTCCAACTATGAAGATTTTTGACGAATGATGGAAGGATTATTGTGTTTTTGTCAAAATCCGCCTTCCTTAAATTGAAATAGTCTTATACCTCTTAATATTGTGAATTTGATTCTTAAAGATATAACAGAGGCAACATATTTTTCGTGAAATAAGAACAGTGTCCTGACGGGCCAATATGACACCACACAAAACCATTAAAAATAAGTTTATAAAGCTACCGCTTCATATTTGAATATAAAAAAACGTATGCAGATAATTGCTTAGAGAACAGCCTAAAGGTAATTCCCTGACAAAACCACATCACCAGCTTGTATGTGTTGTTAGAGCCTAAAGGTAATTCCCTGACAAAACCACATCACCAGCTTGTAGGTGTTGTTAGAGCCTAAAGGTGATTCCCTGACAAAACCACATCATCAGCTTGTATGTGTTGTTAAAGCCTAAAGGTAATTCCCTGACAAAACCACATCACCAGCTTGTAGGTGTTGTTAGAGCCTAAAGGTAATTCCCTGACAAAACAACATCACCAGCTTGTAGATGTTGTTAGAGCCTAAAGGTGATTCCCTGACACAACCACATCGCCAGCTTGAAGATGTTGTTAGAGCCTAAAGGTAATTCCCTGACAAAACCACATCACCAGCTTGTAGGTGTTGTTAGAGCCTAAAGGTAATTCCCTGACACAATCACATCGCCAGCTTGAAGATGTTGTTAGAGCCTAAAGGTAATTCCCTGACAAAAAAACATCACCAGCTTGTAGATGTTGTTAGAGCCTAAAGGTGATTCCCTGACACAACCACATCGCCAGCTTGTAGATGTTGTTAGAGCCTAAAGGTAATTCCCTGACACAACCACATCGCCAGCTTGTAGGTGTTGTTAGAGCCTAAAGGTAATTCACTGACACAACCACATCGACAGCTTGTAGATGTTGTTAGAGCCTAAAGGTAATTCCCTGACACAACCACATCGCCAGCTTGTAGATGTTGTTAGAGCCTAAAGGTAATTCCCTGACACAACCACATCGCCAGCTTGTAGGTGTTGTTTGTTCCTTTTAGTTAGAAATCAGCTGGTGACTCAAGCTTATTCCCAGGGGCGTCTTATATTTTAATGTTGAAAAGCAAAATCAATCCCCCCCCCACACACACACTCATTGCGAGCCTTTGAAATTTATATTATAGTGTCACGCGTACTCATAGATTATTTCTTTCAAGAAATAATTTGAAATTTTCTTCATTATCCTGCACTGAAGAAGGCAATGAGTCCACACTCCTTCATATTTAATATCTTATATTATTAGTAACAGACTCTCATTTTTAAAGAAGAATAATGCGTTCTTAGTTTATCCAGTGTTTATGTATAAGATTACATTTTTTTATTAGACTTTTAAGAGTTTATAATCCGTGGGTTTTCCTGTTTTTTTAGGTCACACCCGAATTCCTAACGGGATGGAGGATACTTTTGTTATTTGTTTGTTCTTGCATACGGAATTAGAAAAGTATTTTTATCCATATGCCAATGTGAAGGTTGCCCTGTATTGTGTTGTATTTGTCTTTACATTATTCTCTAATGTATTATTACTACTTTACTCCCTGTCTTACTATCCCTGAGTGTTTCTTTTTTTAAAAGATTTACCTAATGGTGCAATACAAATATAACAGTTGTCAGTTTAAAAAAAAAATCTTCCAATTCTGAACGCGTCAGTGGTTGTCCACTTGGCTCATGAGTCGAAATAATTTCACTTAGAATATTTTAACCGACTTTGTTTGATTCGTTTCATGAAATGAATAAATACTTAACTTCTGAAAACATCTCTGCCAAATAAGAAAGATTCTGATGCAGTTGTCTCTTCCTTGTATTTAGAGACACATTCTGTCCTTGTCTATTGAAGTTTTGTTAATATTAAATTGGATTTAAAGAGGCTTCAGTTTTTAATAGTGATCTAGATTCATATACTGGCAAGTGTCTTTTGATTTGCACAGGTTTTTACAACATTTGTTTTCAAGCTTTTTAAAATAACAAGTTTTACAAAAATTAAAGTTTAACTTAACCTTTTCTTGACACTTACATTCTTGCATACTTTTATTATTATTATTTTTTTTTTAAATATCAAAAATTGCCTTTACGACATCTAATCTCCACACATTAGACAACAAAACAACATGACTAGAAATATAAGACCCACCCCAAGCCGTATTTCTCTGCCAATGAAATGCATCGTCTCACCCCGTGGATTATGCCTTACCCCACACTTCCATTTTGGTCTTAATTTCCTCAGTTAAAGTACTCAGCAACCCATGTCACGTTATGTGAGTCAGTGGTAATCAACTCTATCGTCTGCAGGAATAGAAAACAAAAAGAGGTTTAATGAAAATTTATGAGATGATAACGCCGGCCACATTGCAGTCAATGACCTATCGGACCACTCCCTTATAAGAGGGAAACTTGATCAATACTGTAAAGTATGTTCCTTAGAACGAACAATTTGTTCGTAAATTCAATAATGGCTGGTGAAGTTCAATAAATGAACATATGTTATTTAGATAACATGTTTTGCCAAAGTAACACATTTCGAAAGTAAAATTTTATTTCCCTTTTGTTCGGAAATTGACGTATTGTTGGAATACATCTCCTGTGTAGAATTAAGTCATGTGTCTGAAGTCGGGTGAAGGACATAGAAACAAAGTGTGGGTTGTGTACCAATAAAGTGTGTCACTAAGAGTTATACACTTGTAGAGTACAAACTTATTACAATATGTTTAGCATCGTGGTTTAAGTTGTTAAGAAGTTCATGGCTCGATGATTACATTGTTGGGCTTTGTTCAGACGTTATTATCAATGATTACACTATTTAACAAATTCTTTTGAGCAAATTCACCTAAAATTAAAATCCTTCCCAGGGAGCATTCAGGAGTGAAATGATTTACCTGAATGAACAAAGAAAGCAAACACACAGATAACATTAAAATTTTTAACAAAATAATTTAAATACTACACTTAAACATCCTGGGCACGATTGTCAAGAGGCAGCGCGCTCGACTAGCGTAACGATGGTCACAGGTTTGAATCCATGCGAAGGCAAAGATTTGTTCTCGTGGCCTTGGGCGTCCCTGAGTCACCCAGCTCCGGATAGGTACCTAACATTAGTTAGGCGGCTGGGTAATGCCTGGAACCCTCATAGCCGTAGCATGAGAACGCTGCATCGCTTGCCAACAGATCATCTTTCATGGTCTATGGACGCAATTATCTTCTGCATAGAAGGAGCGTCTGCATATCTAAGATAAGATACGATCTCGTATAAAAGGATTTACAGCAAAGAAACGTGGTGTTTAACATTAAACAAAAAATATTTTCATTTATTTGATTTAAAACATGTTCTTTTAAAGAATGACGATTCCTGCTTCGAATGTCTATTGTTTTTCTTGATGTTTAAAATTTTTACAGCAGCAGTTTTTTCTGTGTGGTTTGGAATAAATTAGGTTTTTTACATGAAAAACTTAGCTCGAGATACAAAAAATCAAACATAACGTATCTCAAGTTACTACTGTACAACAATATTTAGTGGGCATATCAAAATATCAAACAAACATTTTGTGCTTAGACCCAATATGTAGAACCTGAGGGTAATAAAATATCAATAAACATGTGGAAAACCCCATGAAAAAAACCTTCAACAGCTGGGGAGAAGATAGATTAATCAAGCCACAGTATCCGGAGCTCAAGCTCAGAGATTTATCATTAAACTTGATCTTTTCCCATGTTTGTAATAACCGAAATATCTTTCTCATCAATCTCGTTATCTCATACTAAGACTTAATCGTATGGCAATTATTCCGAATCTCGTTTACGGATATGTTGTTATAGGGTGATAACTACACTATTTACTTGTCATGGGAGAGTAGCATGTGTGTGAGCTACAAGGGTGATAACTACACTACTAACTTGTCATGGGAGAGCAGCATGTGTGTGAGCTACAAGGGTGATAACTACACTATTTTCTTGTCATGGCAGAGTAGCATGTGTGCGCGCTACAAGGGTGATAACTACACTATTTTCTTGTCATGGGAGAGTAGCATGTGTGTGAGCTACAAGGGTGATAACTACACTATTTTCTTGTCATGGGAGAGTAGCATGTGTGCGAGCTACAAGGGTGATAACTACACTATTTACTTGTAACGAGAGAGTAGTATGTGTGTGAGCTACAAGGGTGATAACTACACTATTTACTTGTAACGAGAGAGTAGTATGTGTGTGAGCTACAAGGTTGATAACTACACTATTTACTGGTAACGAGAGAGTAGTATGTGTGTGAGCTACAAGGGTGATAACTACACTATTTAGTTGTAACGAGAGAGTAGTATGTGTGTGAGCTACAAGGGGGATAACCACACTATTTTCTTGTCATGGGAGAGTAGCATGTGTGTGAGCTACAAGTGTGATAACTACACAATTTTCTTGTCATGGGAGAGCAGCATGTGTGTTAGCTACAAGGGTGATAACTACAATACTAACTTGTCATGGGAGAGTAGCATGTGTGTGAGCTACAAGGGTGATAACTACACTATTTACTTGTCATGGGAGAGTAGCATGTGTGTGAGCTACATGGGTGATAACTACACTATTTACTTATCATGGGAGAGCAGCATGTGTGTGAGCTACAAGGGTGATAACTACACTATTTACTTGTCATAGGAGAGCAGCATGTGTGTGAGCTACAAGGGTGATAACTACACTATTTACTTGTCATGGGAGAGTAGCATGTTTGCCTGCTACAAGGGTGATAACTACACTATTTACTTGTAACGTGAGAGTAGCATGTGTGTGAGCTGCAAGGGTGATAACTACACTATTTATTTGTCACGGGAGAGTAGCATGTGTGTGAGCTACAAGGGTGATAACTACACTATTTACTTGTCATGGGAGAGTAGCATGTGTGTGCTACAAGGGTGATAACTACACTATTTACTTGTCATGGGAGAGTAGCATGTGTGTGAGATACAAGGCTGTGCGTAAGTGTTTTCTCGTCGGTTCTTTTTAAAAATAAAAAATAATTTATATTTGTTTACACCTTTTTTCATCATAAAATGGGGATGCTTTAATTAAAACTTTACATTATTTTCAACTTTTTATACCACGACCGACGTTTGTTTGGTACGTTTTCTTTAAAAACAAATTACACAAACTATTCGTGTGAAGACAGTAAATTGAAGCTTTGTTATGAACTAATACAAATAATAGTAGACGTTTCGGCTAATGCATTCATAAGTACAATAACATAAATAATTACTTACATATATCTTAAAACATATTATGTGATAAAAAATGAAAAGAAAATAGTCAGGCTCTAACAAAGAAAAAGATGTAAAACGAAGGGATTTTAGCCCATTGTTTACTAATCTTTTTTTAAAAGTATAAACGTAGAGCTTGAAACAAAAGTTCACGAGATAGTAGGATTGAATGAGGTCTTTTTTTTTGAAGTTGGGTGGGTGGGGGATTGCATGTCATAGAGATGTTTGAGGTGTCTTAAGTTGAGTGAAATTGATACATAACCCAGATAGTGAACGTTTCGTTGGCAGATACAAGGAAAAATATATTTACAGCACAATTTTATCTAGAAGACAAAACAATTTACTTAATTATTGAGACGGAAAGAATGACATTTGCTTCTTACTCTTACAAAGATGAACAAGGTAACACTTGGAGAAAACTCAACAACATATGAATATGCTACTATATGAACTATAAATAATAAATTAGCTAATCAATCTATAGTCACAGTAGTAATTGTATATATATATATGGCAAGTCATTCTAACTTGGTGATACAGCACAAAGTTAAATTTAATACAATCCTCATATACACAAAAGACTAAAGTCACTTTTCTTATTCCTTATGCAAAAACAAACACATAAAAATTCTCGTTCTTCGCATCAGGAATACAGACGTGGAAAACCAACACTCTTATAAAAATTTAAAACTCAATTAAAAATCAAGGTCTAACATAAAACATAGATAAGCGTAGACTGCAATAATCTCCTGTAAAACGAAGGAACGTCTGTAACAGATAAGATACGATAGATAGAAGATAATTGACTTAAGTTAAATGCTCAATTTTTTATGTTCCCGTGAGTTCCTTCAGGACAACACAGAGAGTTTTCAAACATTCTGTCAGAGAAATATTTATGAATCGGGTGGGGCAAAAAAAAAAAAAAAAAGAACTCCACCTTTGGGCTTTTCTGTTACATGGATTGATCATCAGAAATCCAGTCTCTGAATATGTCGTTGCTACATTGCCATGAAGCTCAAAAGCAATGTTGCCTTTAAGCTGCGCAGCCGTGCAGATTGTCCCGTGAGATGTGATTGGTTTAAAAAGATCATGTGATGAGTGAGATATACCAGAACGCTTAGAGTGTGTGAAGCACTTGAAATGTTCTTGATTTGTGTCACTGCTTTTGTGTATTCATTTGTAAAAATTGTACAAAAGTTCAGTTACTGAATTAAAGGTTTTTATGTTGCCAAGGACTTCAATAGTGATATTTAATGAAAAAATCTTCTATTAATTAACGACTACAAGAAAGAAAGCGGCCAAAAACAAAAACGTTACACAGATATCTGACCGACGCCGCGCAGCAGTTTAGAATTACCGTGTAGCAGTTTAGAATTACCACGCAGCGAATTTCGTAAAATAGTGCACAAAAATTGGATGCTGTGCAGGTTTTTTTTTTTACTTTGCACATGGAGCAATGAACCGTGGAGATAACGTTGCCCAGCATGAGTGGAAAATTTTAAAAATTCTTGGATTTGTGCTGTAGCATGTGGACTGTGGTTCTTGCAAAGCGCGTTTCTTGACTACAAGACTCGTCGCAATACTTCTTGAGATGGAACGCTCACCAATACCGGTTCTTTACACGAATAATTACAATGTGATAACCCAATTATATACGAGGGACCTTGACTTTCAGGGCGAAAGGTTGAGATTTGTCTGGTATTGATTAAGAGGAAGGGTGGGCAGGGAGACATTACCTTCAACCAGGTAGCTAACATCTGGCAGAAGTTAAATGCTCGAACACACTGGAAAAGTCGTTAACGTGTGGGCCTCTGACCCCAGTGGTGTGTTATTGTGGGTATGACCCCATTAACCGACAACCTCGTCTAATTAAGCGCCGTTTTATTTGCGCACCAACTGCTCCCACGTCACACTGAGATTCCTGCAGCTATGCCTTTCACCCGTGCACATCCTCATTTCTTCCGTGCGCACCTTCATTTCTCCCGTGAACATATGCATTTCGAAATGTCCCGGTTGGTTGAAACTCACAGCGTATGAGAATTTCATTAGGTAAATAATAATTGGTCGTTACGGGGGTTCGAAATCAGAGACAGAAGTTTGATATGATGAGAAGTGGTAAAACAATGAGTTCAATAAATACATGACATTAAAACAGGGTATGTATAGGCCTGAATATAATTTAGCAGTTTAGGGTTAGGGATTTAATGGTCAAAATCTGTTAAGAAAACTTCCGGGTAGTTATTTGGACAAAGGGGCCGGCCATAAAGTACGTCACGCTATTCTTGACGATTTTTAAATCCCTCCTTCTCCTGTCACAAACTGTCACAAATCTCGGACCCCCACTCCCCCAAAGTATGTCACAATTTCGAAAAAAAAATATTTTTTTAATTAACAAAATAATTACAGTTTAATATAAAATACTGGGACTTCACTCATCGCCGGACACCCCCTCCCCTCTGTCATAATCTGTCACATTTTCTTACGGACTTTTTATATTTATGTTATGTATTACCAACGTTCCTTATATACAGAAGATTAATGCGTCCTACTCTTATCTATGGTTTATTTTAAATCTTGCATGTCTATTCGAAGTTTGAATATTGAAAGCGGGTTGGTTTTGCTATTTATCACAGAAACGATTCTAAAAAATGTAGCACACAGCTAATCTACCCTGAAGGTTTATAAAGTACTAGCAATTTACCCGCGCTTTGCTGCGGTAAATTAGGATTTCAGTTATTGATAAATGAGTCTCTTTTATGTAGCTCATTATGAGAAAAAACCTATATTTTGGCAATCGTCCCCCTAGTGAGAAAAAATTTAATATTTTTTGCTTGTTACCATCGCAGGAGTGTACTCAACAACTTCCCAAAATTTCTAGCTTCTACCTACACGGAAGATTGTAGAATTAGTGTTGATTTAGATTTATATAGCCCATTTTAGGGGGGAAAAAGTTTTAGGGCCCCCTGCCACACATGAGTGGAAATTTTGAAAATTTATGTAATTATTTTCCTTATTACCATTTCGGGCTGTTACTAAACAACTACAGAATGCTTTATACTTTTACCTACACAGAAAATGGGAGAAGCAGTAATTTTCAGTTTTTAATTACTCATTTAATAGAAAAACTACATTGGGGCCTCCAGCTTGCAGTAAATGATAATTTAAATATATATTCACCTGCTAACATTGATGAAGTGTACTCAACAACTTCCTAAAGTTTACATACTCGGCAAAAAGGACAATAAGTGATTTTCAATTTTTACAGATAAAGAGAAATAGATTTTGGGACCAAGGCCCCACATAATTTGGATTTTTAAATTTCTTTTTCGTCGCGAGAGGGTACTCAATAACTTCCCATATTTTCATGCTCCTGCCTACACTGGAAGTTGGAGAATTAGTGATGATTGAATGAGTGAGTGCATAAAAATATTTATTTGGGCCCCAGGCCCCCAGTAAGGGATATGTTAAATATGTTTTCACCTGCTACCATCGTGGAAAAGTATTTAACAACCCCCC
>MUZC01000566.1:192220-217220 GCA_002072015.1 Radix auricularia | reverse complement strand
GCTAATAGCAGTAATGGAGTCTGACTCAGAGACAGAAAATGACGACAGCTCTTCTGATGAATTACTGCAATACAAAATGGAGATGACTGTTCTTAAATCCATTAATCCTCCACAATGGTGGAGACTTAATGAACAGCGATTATGTCATTCATTGCCAAGACCGTTTTGTGCATACCAGTTACCCCAGTTCCATGTGAATGATTGTTCATCTCGGCTGGTTATATTGTCAATTAGACCCGCTCATGACTTGAACCAAATAATGTCAACACACTTGTCTTTTTGAGTTGTTGGTTAAAAGATGACATTTAAAGGAGACATTCCAGTTTTATTTAGATTTTCAACAAGAAGGTTGAAAAAGTGTTTCAAATCAATTTGTTTTATTTTCATCGAAACTAACGATTAATTAAGTAGTAATCGTTAATTATTTCATTATTCAATAGTTAACGATTAAATTTAAATTAATCGTTAACAGCCCTAATATATATGATATTTGATAATTATTAAATGACTTTTAATGTAAAAAAAAAATGACAGAGTCTCATTGGCTTCATTTAAATAATCAAACAAAAATAAGGTATTAACTTGGCAAATTGATTTTTTGATGCCTAAGTAATACTCAGCGTGGTGGATTAAATCGCGAAATAAAACAGTAACCTTACGCTTTCCAGAAAATAAAATTAAATATATAAATTATTGCATTTTAAATAACATTACTCATTACATATTTAGTTTAGAGTTCAATTTTCTATTGGATCTAATTAAATTTAAGAAGACTAACCTTCCTTCCTGTTTTTCTCTACTTTAAAAAAAAAATGTTTGATGTAGATTTAATGATTTCTTTTGTGCCTTTTTTGTAGTTGTTTTGTTTTTGATAGATGTAATTTATATTCTAAAAAACAACAATAAAAACAACTTGCTCTAATGGCTGTGTTTACAAACACATGTCATATATGACTTCCGCTATAGAAGAATACCCCACTGTCAATGTCACAGACGCCATAAAATAAAAACTTTAATCAAAACATTAACTTTTTTCGGCTTAATTAAAAAAATATTTTTTTTATAATTAATGAGTCTCTGGTCATCCCATATTGAAGATTTTTGCGTGCCGAGCTTATCAATAACCTGTGCCTGTGTCTAGTCTTCTCTTTTTTAAAAAATAATAATTGTTGTAATGTGAAACGTTTATTGGTTTTACCTGGTTTGTTCAAGAATCTTTGCCACCTGAAATTCAGACGGATAGAAGGAGAATGTTAATGTTATTTTTGTCTCTGTTGATTCGAACAAGTTTAAATTTTTAAAATCTATTTTCTTATTGTTGTTCTAGCTTACTCATGCGTTGTATTTTCAGTTCACAATTAGCCTTATAGCCCTACTACTTTACTCTAACTTATATCCAGCGCACAGAACATCTGTTTTTTTGGGTCTGTCTATGGACCTATGGACCTCTGTCTATGGACCTATAGACCTCTGTCTATGGACATATAGACCCTGTCTATGGACCTATAGACCTCTGTCTATGGACATATAGACTTATGTCTATGGACCTATGGACCTATAGACCTCTGTCTATGGACCTATAGACCTCTGTCTATGGACATATAGACCTCTGTCTATGGACCTATGGACCTCTGTCTATAGACCTATAGACCTCTGTCTATGGACATATAGACCTCTGTCTATGGACCTATAGACCTCTGTCTATGGACATATAGACCTATGTCTATGGACCTATGGACCTCTTTCTATGGACATATAGACCTGTCTATGGACCTATGGACCTCTGTCTATGGACCTCTGTCTATGGACCTATAGCCCTCTGTCTATGGACATATAGACCTCTGTCTATGGACCTATAGCCTCTGTCTATGGACATATAGACCTCTGTCTATGGACATATAGACCTCTGTCTATGGACCTATAGACCTCTGTCTATGGACCTAACTTAGGACATTATACTGTAGTTTAGGTATAAATAAAAGACTTTATTTGTAATAATCGTAATAAACTGTCTTCGAACATCGTCCTTGCGTTCTGTTTTCCTAAACTGCTGATGATCATAGTGGAGAGGATGGTTGTCTGCCGGGTGGTTTCCGGTAGGCGTTGGCCACCCAGCTTCACTAATTCTCTACTATGAGACCCATATCTTTTCCAAGGTCCGATTGTCCATTTGTGATCTTTCTTTATGACTTTCTTTTCTGGGAAGGAATGGTAGCCCTTCGCCCAGCCCCCCCCCCCCTCTGTCACCCGGGCTTGGGTCGGCTACGGCGGAGTTGCCAACACCAGGGTTGGGCGTAAAAATTGTAATGTTACTTAAGGGGAAATACCATTTTATTACTCATGTTGTTGAAAGTTTGATTGTTTTTGTCTGCACTCCTTTGAACCTCGCAACATCTCTTGTGTCACCCCCTTCATCTAAACTACGGGGAACAACTTTTTTTTGTATCCGGATAACACTTTTTTGTATTTACTCTATTTATACCACGGTCAAATGTCGTCCCTTGAAACTAGTTGTGTCCAAACACCGACCAGTGGGTCAAACTTCGGCCCACGTTTAAATTTTAACTGGCCCATGACTTCATCTTAAATAATTTATTAACTCTTGGATTTTTTTCTGTAACTACTCAATTTTATTTATAACAAAAACAAAAAAAATGACTTGAAGAAAAATACGATGATGCAATGATATAAATTTAAAAATAAATGATACAACGTTTTCTAATTTTTATTATTATTATTATTTTTATTTTTTTTTTGTAAAAAAAGAAAATTGTCTTTATTTCCTTTCTGAATGTTGTTTTAGTTGAATCTTGTATTGCATTTTCAAATTACAATTTAATGCCCCTATAGCCCTAGTAGTTTACTCTAATTTATATCCACAGCACAGCACAATTTTTTAAGATGTCTGTCAAAGGACCCAGCTTATTGTAAGTGTGGTGTAGTTTACATAACTCTCATAATAGACTCTATTTACAAAAATAAAAATCGTAAATATTTTCTTAACGCTTTGTCACAGTGGTGTGAACAAATGACAACACCGGTGGTGTGAACAAATGACAACACCAGTGGTGTGAACAAATGACAACACCAGTGGTGTGAACAAATGACAACACCAGTGGTGTGAACAAATGACAACACCAGTGGTGTGAACAAATGACAAGGGAGCACATGGAACACATGACAACACCAGTGGTGTGAACAAATTACAAGGGAGCACATGGAACACATGACAACACCAGTGGTATGAACAAATTACAAGGGAGCACATGGAACACATGACAACACCAGTGGTGTGAACAAATGACAAGGGAGCACATGGACCACATGACAACACCAGTGGTGTGAACAAATGACAAGGGAGCACATGGAACACATGACAACACCAGTGGTGTGAACAAATGACAAGGGGGCACATGGAACACATGACAACACCAGTGGTTTGAGCAAATGACAAATGACATGGAACGTATGACAACACCAGTGGTGTGAACAAATGACAAGGGAGCACATGGAACACATGACAACACCAGTGGTTTGAGCAAATGACAAATGACATGGAACGTATATCAACACCAGTGGTTGGCGGGAAAATCCGATTGTTAGATAGTGAGAAACCAATTTTTTTGGTGGTTGAAAAGTTTCAATGTCTTTGATCTAACCTAACCTCCATTGAACCTCTCAACACCTTCTTTAAAAAAAAAAACCCTTCAGGACGATTTCTTTTCTGGTCAACACTATTCGTATTTATGTTAGAGTCAAACGTGTTTGCTTTAAACAAAGGGTCTCAAAGTCCGACCAGCGGGCTTATTTTAGACCGCGTTTAAACTTGCCCGCTGCCTCATCTTAATGCATTAATTGGTGGATTTTTTCTTTAACAACGACAATAAATTGATAAAGAAAAGCCACATTTTGTTATTATTTAAAAAAAAAAAAACAATATATATTTTCTTTTTACAAAATATGATGGCGTGAAACGATATAGATCTAGATCTAAATAAAATGAAGTTTTGTTTACCAACGTGAATAATTTATATTATTTGGATTTTTATTTTTACAAAAGGAAGATTATTTCTGTTGTGTTTACGAATTCCCTTGAAGTCCCATGGCAAAAACAGGTGTTGTAGTTGTAGTTGTATTATTGTTTATTTGTGACAAATCCTTAAGGAAATTAATTACGGGGTTGGTGTACTAGAGTTTTAAGTAAGTTGAAATTTTACGTCACAATTTTAATTTTTATCACAACATTTTCGGCTCTAGTTTCATTTCAAAACGTTTTATTTATTGTAAGTTTTATAGTTAATACTTTTTTTTACTAGTATATTAGTAATTCATTTTTTTAGAATAAGATAAGATATTTACAAGTTATCGAAATTCATATGTGTTATTTCCCTAGTTCCCCACACCCGTTAAAATATTACAATCTAAATTATTCCTACAATTAACGAAAGGTGTCCATTTATGTTGGCCCGTGTATATAATATAATTAAAAGCTTGCAACTGTAATTCAGTCTAAACATATGTCTTTTTTGTTCATTATCATATCCGGCCCTCCCATAATGTTTATTTCATAGAATACGGCACTCAATGCAAAATGTTTGATTGTTTGGACACCTTTTAGCAGTGACGTAGCCACGGATTTGGCGGCCTGGGGGGCTTGGCCTCTTTGGGCGGCCCTGCAATTTGAGATTCGACATCATGATATATAACATAATGCATACTCCTTTGGGGACCCCCCCTCTCAAGTTGGGGCCCGGGTACACTTTTTAATTTGGAACCCCCTTCTCTCCCCTCGCTATGCAAATGCCTTTTATTTTGCACAAGAAATCTTAAACTACATAATTTTCATCAGACTTCACAGAAATGTTTAATAACTTTATTCAACCCTCAGCCCATCTGTCCGATGCCCCTAGAGAGATTGTGTTAACAAAACACACACGAATTAAATAAGGACACAAAACTAAACATTTAGGATCGTGATTTGCTAGAATTTATTTTCCTTCATTTTATTATGGGGTAAAAAACCAACTGCCATCACAAGATTTGAATTGCGACCAGTTACCGCCACTTTTAGATGTCATACAAATATGGGGGAAAACTGACAAACAAAACGAATCTCACATCTAGTTGTCATCTGTTCAATCAATGACATTGTATGACATTTTATGACATAGTATTACATTGTGAAAAAAAATATTGGGTTTGTGTTATCGATCAAAAAATTTGATCAAAACAAGCAATACATTGTAAAACAATTGTTTTAAACAAGTTCCTTTTTTTTGGTTATGCAGATGTTTCGCTATTTTACAATTTTTTTTTAAAATAGTTTTTTTTTCAATTCAAGTTTGAAACTTAGCAGCAAAGATACATTTGTTAATATTTAAACATATTGATCCTCATTGATGACTTTTGTTGTTCAAATATTTTAGGGGTGGGGTGAGGAGTGATAATTTGATGTTCTCAACATTTGTGACCAGACCGATACTAATCTTTCCTAGATGGACTCATGTCTTTGAAATAAAATAATAAAATACAACTGGTTGGCTATTCCCTGGATGGACACTGGATACGTTTGGTAAAATATTTTGTTTCTGCTTTATGGTTGATGACTTCTGGCCAGGTGCGTGCAAACAGAGTCGTCCAAATCCACGTTCAAATTCGGTTTACATGGAGTTGAAGTCCTCCGACAATTTGGACAATCCTGTAGACACAATGAAGATTGATGAGAATTGTTTAAACAAGGTGATTTCGTCTATGTTTTTTGGTAATGTATCTTAGGATAATATGTTTGTTGGTCATGTAATCTTTGTGTGTCGTGTAGTTATTGCCTGTTATTGACGATGCCCTACATGATTCCTTCATTTATTTAAAAAGTGTTTTTCAATAGATTTAATAATTCTTATAATTAGCAATCTTTCTTTTCGGTTGTTTGAAAATCTGAAAGAACATCCGAGTTTTAATGGAACCTCATGGACTAATATTCAATGAAGGTAGTTTGAAAAGATAAAATGATTGTAGCTGCAGGACTTTTCGACACTACCCCAACTCTATTTAAAAAATAATTAAATAATGGCCTGAATTAAAAATAAGCTGTTGATACCCCCCCTCCAACCAATTCCCCACATGTAGCAGCAAGCAAGTCCCCTCACATACTTACTACCAAATCTCCGTCGACCTTATACGATTGATATCTGCAGTCGTGTATGAGCTGACTTTGGAGAACGGAACGAATTTCTTGATCTTTGGCTGTGCTATGCTGTCTCTCGGCACAGTGCTGCCTCTGTGTTCGATTGCCGACTTTCTCTCTTCTTTCGGGGGCGGAGTGAACTTCACCAACACCCCCAACACAATTTGTAACATCTGAGACAGGTAAAGACATAAAGTGAACTACACCAAAGACAATTTTTTACATTTGTTACAAGCTAACAAAACATATTTTCATGATATTTTCAGCATTAAAAGAGTGGAAACATGAATAAATATTTTAAATTAAGAATTTGAAAAAAAAAAGATTTTAAATATCTACAGCAACGAATATGCTGCTAGTTTTAAGATGCCCCATATAAATGTAATATAGGATATTTCCCATTTTTATTACTCTGAAGTTCGATCAGTTAGAAGATGACAGTAAGATAAATGTGGCAAATGTACACAATTAAAACACCAAGTCCATAAATGTCACACTGGTCACTAAATGACATTCCCGAAAAATGTCAGGCACCTCTAAAACTCAGTTCTTATTAAAGACATGCATCTCGAAATACCAAGTCCTAACTAAGACGGTTGTAACTAAGATTTTTAGTTGAACGTAGCAAACGTCTCGTACCTCCCAGACGATGATGAAGAGCAGCAGCCCCATGACAGCAGCCCCGTACTTTTCATTGACGTCTGTAAACACTGTGGTATAACAGGACTGTGGACACACCAAACACACAGGTCATTCTTGTACCACATCAAACACACAGGTCATTACTGTACCACATCAAACACACAACTTGACAAGACCAATGCATGAGTACGGTGGTAAAATATATAGAAGTGATGTCAAACATAAATGCATGAGTACTGTGGTAGAATATATAGAAGTGATGTCAAAGATCTTCTATAGGGTTACGCGGATGTTACGAGGACCAAATAGATTATTCTCACACACTACGATTTACTTTCAATTTATCACGTCTTACGTATCAAATATATGTGTCAAATATACGTGTATTAACTCACTCCCATTGTATACCTGAGTGGTTCAAGTCCTTCTCAATGACGGTAACTTACTCTTTTGTTTGGCTCGGCCTTTTCTAATCCACTTTTGGCACATTCTTTGATGGACGCGTATTTGGCCTCTGTACTTCCTTCAAGGAACAACTGTCTCGGACAACACGCTGGAGGCACCTGAGGGTGGGCGGGGAAACACAAGAGCATTATGAAATATTAAACTAGCTGGTGGTACATTGGGGGGGGGGGAATAAGAGGGATATCCTACATTTTTAGACTTCGTTTTAATACTTCATTTCTCATGAGGGGTTGACCACAGCAGTGTTATCTTTTGCATGAATTTTAAAATGATTAAAAATGTATGTTTCAAAACTTTCTTTATGAAAAAAATTTGAAAATGATTTTATTGACTTATAGAGAACTTCGTTTTGTAACATTCGACCTTGAACATACCTTAAATTGGACCAAGCTCTCAGCTATGCCAGACTTTGAACTTACCGTAAATTGGACCAAGCTCTCATCTATGTCAGACTTTGAACCTACCGTAAATTGGACCAAGCTCTCATCTATGAGAGACCTTGAACCTACCGTAAATTGGACCAAGCTATCAGCAATGCCAGACTTTGAACCTACCGTAAATTGGACCAAGCTCTCAGCTATGCCAGACTTTGAACCTACCGTAAATTGGACCAAGCTCTCAGCTATGCCAGACTTTGAACTTACCGTAAATTGGACCAAGCTCTCAGCTATGCCAGACTTTGAACTTACCGTAAATTGGACCAAGCTCTCAGCTATGCCAGACTTCTCCACAAAGGTCAAATTTCCAAAGTCTCCTATGCCACTAACACCACAACATTCTGCCTGAAAGCAATCAGCAGCAAGTCAATCAAATACATAGTGAGCTAAAAATAAGTAAGCCAACATCAACCTGCCAACAAAGCTCAGGCTTTACAGAGCTCTCATTAAAATCATTGTCCTTTATGGATGTGAGACCTGGACACTAATGGCAACCACGGAAAGAAAGCGGCAGGCATTTGGAAATAAGTGTATGAGGAAAATTCTCCAGATCTCCTATTTAGAACACAAGAACAATGTTTGGGACAGAATAAACTCTATTGCGGGTCGTCAAGAAAGGATTATAACAACACTAAAGAGACGTGAAACGGCATGGTCTGGTTATGTACTGCGATATGGTGCCCTGACAAAGATTATCCTACAAGGCACCGTAGAAGGGGGCCGGTGAAGAGGTCGACAACAGAAAAGCTGGCTTGACAACATAAAGGAAGGGACAGGGATGGGATTGAGTGAACTACTGGCCGCCGCTCAAAATAGGCAAGTGTGGAGATCGTTATCTGTTACGTCATAATAAAATTTGATGGCCATGGAATTACCGCGACTTAAACGCTTTCGCGAAATAATGAATTGTGAAGTAAAGGGATCTATATTATATGCGTTTTACAAATATAATTAATCAAAATTAATCGACTATTTTTAAAACCGATTAATCGAGCAAACTCCTTATTATGATGACACACTTACAGTTATCATGATGCTGTTCATAGCGATAGTGAATAAATTCTTTCCATCTACGGTGTATTCATTCTTCAATTTCTCGATCAGTTGGGACTTGGCATCGTTGTGAAACTTTGGGGAAGTGCAAAAATGGCAGATGAATAAAAAGTTAGCTAAAAGAGTTAGGGTAATAGAGCGAGGATTACGGTTAGGGTAAGAGTGAAGAATTTGAGTTAAGGCTGAAGCTAGATTTAGGGTTATGCCTTATTAATTTTTGGTTTCATCTTGTCATGGTGATAAGTCCATGGTAAATCTTCCCTCCACCGCAAACCCCCACCCCTCACCAGAATAAAAAAAAATCCTTCACCCAGATTTTTAAAAAAGAAATACATTTGCGAAGATATCTAGACGTACACCTAGATTTGTATGTATTTTTCTATAAGATCTACTTACGGCGATCTCCTCGGTGGTAGCAATCTGAACCAAGTAGAACTGTATGCCGGTGGCGATAAGGCAAAATACGATGAACTGTTGTAAGAACGGGGAAAAAATTTGACATTTTTAATACTAATTTCTAAATAAGTATGAAAAGTGTCAATAAATTATTTCATAGTTGGGCCCAGTTTCACTCAGTAGGATCAGGGGCGTAGTAGGCGTGTGGGCGTTAGATAAACGAATGCTGTAGCTTGAGCGAGAGGGCGCTGGCTCGGACACGAGTTGACCAACATCGCCGTGAGAAAAAGCTTATGCGGATTAGACAACAATCGGTCTAGATTATTGATAATTGATTGTTTGAAATCGGAATTATTGACATTTGAATTATTGACATCTGAATTATTGACATCTGAATTATTTGACATCTGAATTATTGACATCTGAATTACTGACATCTGAAAATCCTACATGTGGAAGAATATCAGCAGTCCCGAGCCTGCGCTCTTCATGGGGCTTCCCGGAAAACCCCCTCAGCCCTCTGGCCCCCTAAGGGACGTAAAGACTGAGAAGCCCCCCCCCCCCCCGGAGCGGTCGCTGCTACAAGCGGCCGCCTGGGCGTCCAGGACACTAGGTCGAAAACGCCTCCCACTTAAGTGTGCCTCCCGAGGGAGGTGTGGAATTTCCTACTGTGACTCGCTATCAACATAGTATCACTTTGGCGCCACCACGGCAAAGCTTACGAGTCTCTATGGTTTAGATCGCCGCAAAGCGTGTGATCATCACTGACCTGCCTAGGGTTTAACCCCCACCAGGAGGTTTCCTCAGAGCTGGCGACCAAAAGCGTTTCCTAGCGGTACCTTTTGCTATTCCGTGCTGGCGCTCCTGGCCCTAAACCGGCACCGCTCAACAGCGTTGCTAGTTAATTGAGGGGGACGAAACCCGACCCTCAACGGGTACATTGGTTTTCATCATCGACATTGCATCTAAATGCTCCGCCTAAGATCCGTACAGCGACTGTAATCATATTTATGACTAGAACCTAACCCCTAAAAACGGCCTTCGGCTGTCCAAGCCAGGGGTTTGTCGGTTTCAGGTCGTGGTCTGCTCCACGACCCTACTCGTCTGTCGAACCACGTAGAGGTCACCCCATTCTCTCTGAATTATTGACATCTGAATTATTTGACATCTGAATTATTGACATCTGAATTATTGACATCTGAATTATTGACATCTGAATTACTGACATCTAAATTATTGATATCTGAATTATTGACATCTGAATTATTTGACATCTGAATTATTTGACAGCTGAATTATTTACATCTGAATTATTGACACCTGAATTATTGACATCTGAATTATTGACATCTGAATTATTGACATCTGAATTATTTGACAGCTGAATTATTGACATCTGAATTTAAAACAACTGGATTGTTGTCATCTGAATCGTGGACATACAAGTTAAAAGCATCTGAATTATAGACATCTATATAATGGATATCTGCATTATTGATATCTGAATTATGGATATCCGGGTTATGGACCACTAGTTAATGTTATCTCATGCCAGTATTTACCAGAATGATGAGGGGCGTACTATGCTTGAGGGCTGCCACAAAGCCAAGTACTGAGAAAATTGTGACTAAGACTCCTGTGACGATGACAAACGCTCCGAGCACCATGGGCCTGGGGGGGGGGGAGAGAATAAACAAATTAGTAGATCAATAATGTCGTGAATTCCTTTAACTAAATTATCAACAATATCGTGTACTTTAGACTAGAAAATCATTAATATCGTATTCTTTAGACTAGAAAATCAACAAAATCATATTCTTTAGACTAGAAAATCAACAATATCGTAAACTTTAGACTAGACAATCAACAACGTCGTATTCCTTCAGCTTGCAGATCCATAATGTTGTATTCCTTATGAGAACAGTACAGCTACAGTCAAACATCCCATGTGGCATCTGGTTTAAAAAACTCTCATCTTTTTTCAACAGCCCCACACTTGACATTCAACTTTACAAGTATCCTTCTATCCGTTATATCCATCGCTAGAAGTATCCAGACATTACTTATATCCATTGTTAGAAATATCTCAACAATCCTTTTTGAAAATACTTAAGTCCACCGTTAGAAGTATTCATTCAAGTCTATATCTATTATACAAATTGGCATCCGTGCACCTGTCTGTCCTGATTTTATATGCTTAGTTGAATAATCTAACTTAAAAAAAACACACATTTTAGAATGATTTATATAGATACTATTTCAAATGTCTGTGCTATTTCTGTTACTTTTTGTGATTTTCTGACTAGGTAGGAAAATCTTTTATCTTTAGCTTTTTCTTATCTGTAAAATGTTTGTGTATTTTAACACATTCCCTATTTTTGTGACTGACAACTGACAATTCACAATGACATATCAACCACAGCTACCAGCATTCCCAGAATCACCAATGTTTTGACTCACAAGTTCACCAGGACTCACCAATGTTTTGACTCACAAGTTCACCAGGACTCACCAATGTTGTCACTCACAAGTTCAACAGGACTCACCAATGTTGTGACTCACAAGTTCACTAGGACTCACCAATGTTGTGACTCACAAGTTCACCAGGACTCACCAATGTTGTGACTCACAAGTTCACCATGACATACCAACAGCAGCTGCCACCATTCCCAGACTCACCAATCTCCAACATCTATCTCATCTCCTATCTTCGATCCGATTGGACAGATGTTCTGTCCCTGTGTGTTGGTGCACGCACTGCTTGGCACTAACTCGGTAACCCCCGCCACGTAGTTGCTGATCAGCTTGCCGAAGCTGAAGCGTATGACGGCGCCAAAAGCTAATATGATGATACCCCAGATCTGCAAAACATGAGAAGCACGGCTTAATGGTTGCTGACATAACTTAAAATGTCGCGATTCTAAAAACAACGTGTTGAAAAGTGTCTTAAACTGATGTGAAATTAACAGTTTATAAAAAATAATATCCTTATTAATAAAACAAAATACAGTAATGACAGTAACTTTGTTAAGATGTACAATTAAATTTTAAAAATAAAAACTTAACTTAAATAAAAATCATAATAAATAAATAAATGCAATTTGTTAAATTGAGTTCAAGGACGTCTCAGTGGTTTTTCGCTGAGAGTATCACTTACCAGGGATATAGCCATGGTCACCGCTAGCATGTAATCAAATTTCCCCATTTTTCGATTGGTTTGGCTGTTAGGTTACTTCCAAACGTTTCCCATTTAAGCAGCTGGGAAAAAAAATAACGAACAGAGATATGCAGATATCACTTCATATTAAATACAATTGAACGTCGTATTATCATTAATAATGAAAATAATTTACGAGGATTTCAAGTTTATTCACAGTATCAGTTTTATGTTGTACCCTATGACATATCTGGTGGTCCTCAGAAAAATCTCTATGTGTAAGTTGAAAGTTTGTATGAAACATTTGAAGCTACTTGTGCCAGCAATCATCAACATTCTCGTCTTTTTAAATCAGATTGACGTGATCTAATTATTATTTCTAAATATGTAAATTGATTTTTTAATTTTAACAGCTAGTTGCTTTTTTTAAATTTGAAATTCGTTGAACCCAAAACATCCTATGAAACTATGATTTGAAAGGCAATTATGAACCACTCAAGGCAATTGTAATGAAATTCTTCATTATCATTCAAATTAAACCAGTCTTACAATAGGAGTCCATAGAAGTTAAATTTAATCACAGGCCTTAAGAATAATCCTTTCAGATCATCAATATTATTTTTGGGAAAGGGTCTGTTAAATACATTAGACAACTGCTCTCCTGACTGACGTGTGAAGTAAATAACAGTTTCACAGGATGGAGTTATGCTGGAAATAATAGTCCTTTCAAGCCTAACATATGTGGTACTAAAATTTATTTAAGCAAAACCCTAGAAGCTCAAAGCATATCCTAAGAGTAAAAGTTATTACAATTATTCTCTATTCATTAAAAACAATAGCCATATTGAATGATATTGTGTTACTGTTACTAACAATGTTACAGCACCCAGCCACGCCATGACCAGGAAATACAGTAACAAACCTATCAACGGGGTCTAAGCTCGTTAATTGTGTATCTAATAAAACCGATCCCGAGGCGAACGTGCAATAATTTTTAACTAAATCCGTGAGTACTGACCTCAGCATAGGGAATCTTTGATTTTGTTTCTTTATGTTATTGTTCTTTGGAGTCGGGACAGACTCTCCCTTACCTTACCAACCAGTTGAAGATGTTAGGTTGGTACGTCCTCCGCCCATTTCCGGGGTTCGGACGCGTCCAGCATGCTCTAAAAATTGCGATGGAACAGCAAATCTTAAAAATGATGGTACAAAAATGTCGGCAATAATTGTGTGATATCTAACAGAATAACCAAGGCATTCTCACAATTACAGGCACGAGCTCACAAACTGGTGACGTGCATCGTGGAGACCTTGCCTTTTGTTGGAGAGTAATAAACAATTTGATGACGTAAAAAGATAAACAAATTAAAAAATGACGCAATTTATAGAGAAAAATTATTATATAAGTATCAATAACTTTAAGTTATTTGTAATTCTGAGCTTCCCATCTGCCTCGGCTCTACTTTGGGAGGCTAAAAGAGATTTTACAAACTAATTTTAAATCCAACACAACCTGATCTATATTTTCAAAATGGGTGCTTGCCATGTCAGTGTAAATTGCTTTAAAGCACACCCCGTTGACGGCGCGCACGGAATTCCCAATGTTTAAAGAGTGCAGATAAAAATAGAAAGGGAGCACTTCCTTAAAGTACTCATATTATATTGGAAATGAAATTGTCTCGAACAGAAAATCGTATCTTAAACTTTTTGTCTTTTCACATGACACTGAATATAGCTTAATTTTTTTGTTCTGGTCACACAAATCGCTTTATCTTATCTTCTTATCTTATGTGTTACAGACGCTCCTTCTGTACAGAAGATTATTGCGTCCTACGTATTTCTATGGTTTGTGTTTAGTCCTGTATTCTTACTAGAGTTTTAAATGATGATAAAGTGTTGGCTTTCCTGGTTTCTTCAGGCAACCCATTCCACACCCGAATACAGGATGGAAAGAAAGAAAACTTGTATGTGTTTGTTCTTGCTTTAATCAGACTGCTGACTTAAGGGGCCGTCCATAAAGTACGTCACACTCCAAAAAGCGGGAGGGGGGGTAAGAAAGTTTCACAGTTTGTGACGGCGGGAAGGTCAGGCCAAGTGTGACGTCACATTTTTTAAATATATTTTAAATTTTATTTCTAATTTAATTTTTAATTTTTTTAATAGTAAAATTTAATAGTTTTAAAAATAATTTTCAAAAATTTTGTGAAACACTTGAATTAGTTTTATGTCAAAATAGCATGAAATGCGTATCTTTTCAATGTGTTGTTCACAATTCTTCATGCTAATTAGGAGCGCTACTATACTGTTGCGAAGACTTGTTTTATGTGTAGCCTGACTGAACGTGTTATTATTTCTTTGCTGTCTGCTGCAAAATTGTATCACTGATCATGAAATTTGGAATTTTTATTATAATACAAAATATTTCGTATTCAGAAGTAATATTTCTATGATATAATCATTATTATAATAAACTTAAAAACGATTATATTAAGTTTCTTTAAAATATAAGATAAATACCAGTTAATGACGTTATCATTTATTGCTCTGCTTTCATTTTTTAGTTAGCACAAGGCTAAAAGAAAATTTAAATAATAATTTAGTTTTAAATAGAGGTTAACACATGGATAAATATTCCTACTTCCCGCTGTAACAACCCTACAGTCATAAAAGCCTTAGACCATAATTTTTTCGAAAGTGTGGCGTTTTTTAGAGGGGGGGGGGTCAAGAGATGTGCGACACTTTATGACAAGGGGGAGAGAGGGGTTCAAAAATAGTCAAAAATAGCGTGACACACTTTATGGAGGGCCCCTAAGAGCATTTCCTATGCTTAAGTTAATTTTATGGGAACTGTGATGTATTATGGTAATGGCTACATAGCACCAGCGTTTGACAGATGAAAAGACTATTTTCAAGATTTATTGGTGGCAAATTTTGTTGAAACAATAATGATGTTGAACATACTGATTTTGTTGAAACAGTAATGATGTTGAAACAATAATGATGTTGAACATAGTAATTTTGTTGAAACAATAATGATGTTGAACAAACTGATTTTGTTGAAACAATAATGATGTTGAACATACTGATTTTGTTGAAACAATAATGATGTTGAACATAGTAGTTTTGAAAACAGGGAAGATGAATAAATTTTGGTTTAGAAAATTGTGATGTTGAAATTGGCGATGCTGAACATAATCATGTTGAAAATCTTGTTCCTGAAAATATTGTGCTGTTGTCAGTGGCTCATCTTCTTATCTTTTACAGACGCTCCTTCTATGCAGAAGATTATCGAGTCATTAGTTTAAGCATTCTTATTAGATTTTAAAATGTTTATAAGGTGTTGGTTTCCCTGGTTTCTTCAGGAAACCCATGCCACGCCTGAATTCCGTACGCGAAGACGAAAATTTTTATGTGTTTGTTATTGCATATGGAGTAAGAAAGGTGTTTTTATTCTTATGTATATCTGAGGGTTGTATTAAGTTTTCACTGTGTTGTATTTCTAAATTAGAATTCATTGCCTTATGTATAATTACTAATTTACTCTTGGTTCTTCTATCCTCTGGTGTTTCAAGGTTTAATGATTTAACTAGTGGTGTTACGCTTGTCAGTTTTGAATATTCTCCAATATTGAATCTAAAAGTTCTTTTTTGAATTTGTTCTAGTTTATCAATGCAATGTTTTCTTTGGTGGATGGGTACCATACAGAAGATGCATATTCTAGTATAGGTCTCACCAGGATGAGTTAATATTTTAGTTTTATATTCTTATTACATATGTAAAAGTTTCTTTTGATAAAACCTAAGGTTTTTTATATTTTAAAAAAAAAAAATTTACATAGGGATTCCATGATAATTTCTCATTTATTATAACTCCTAAGTACATGTAGTTTGAAACTTAAATTTGTATTTTTTTTTTTTTCATGAATGAAATATTTTGAATTATTTGTTTTTTTTTTTTTTGGTGAATGACTTTGATTGGTGATGAAATAAAAAAAATTAAAATTAATATATGGGCTTAAAAAGTTATAAGTAACTCAAAAAGTTTTTATATAACATTTTAATAACCATTACAGTGGTAATGTCAGAATTGTTACATGTTATAAATTATAACAAATGACTTATTTCAATATGGCTCAGCAATAGATTCCATTTACATACACATCAATATAAATTTTATGAAAGCAAGATTAATCTTCCTGTGTCTGCTTAGATGGAATTTTAAAAAAAAAATTGAAGAAATTTTCAACATGAATGCAATTTATAAAACTTTTAATTTGACTTTTAGTAGTTTTAGATCATCAAAATAACTAACAAAATCTAAAACACTAGACCTCAACTCTTTGAATGAGAATTAAAATTTATAAAACTTTTCTTTGATTCAATGTTTGTAAAGGACAAGTCATTGTTGGAAGGTTTAACATTCTAATTAGCAGTTAATATTTTTAATTTTCAATTATAAATGAGCCAGTCTTGAAAACATTAGAAACTGTTGAGACACACATTCATATGATCCATTCATATGATCCATTCATATGATCAATTCATATTTTAGTATATGTGATAGCAGATACAGATCAAAGATTGCATGTACAAATACATAACAACAGTGCATGAATAGTTCAGTGCAATGCAAAGCAATCAGGAGATAAATGTCAATATAAAAATCTCAACTGATACCAGAAGCATGTTAACAAATTAATAGTAGATTTAATTTAAAATAAAAGTTGTTTTGAATCTCCAACTGGTCCACATATTTTTATATTAGTATTTTTTAATGTGAAGTTAAGTCAAGGGAACAGTCTTTAACAAACAGAATGTCAACACAACAATTAAAACTTAAATTTTTTTTTTTAAAGATTAAATCAAAGTTATTAAAAAAAATTAGCATGAAAAAGAATGATGATTAAAATATAAACTCATTGTATTTTAGAAAGAAAACAAAAAAAAAAAAAAATTTTTTTTAAAAATAAAAACTGCATGAGTCTTAATATTGCCAAGTGTCTACATTGAAATGTATAATTTGCTTTAAAAAATGCAAATTTATATTCTTTACAATTAAAGATACAAAGATTACAACTAAAGTTATTTTAAATTTCCTTGACAAAAAAAATAATAATTCCTTTCAATTTAGAGAGGAAGACATTCAGAATCTGGAGACTTGATTTTTAAAAAATGAATACAGCAATAAAAATAAAAACAATTTTTAGACTCAGGATAAAGAAGCATCACAGAAAATATTTCAGTGTATAAAATATCAAAAAAAGTTTTAAAAAAAGATTGTTAGGAAAGATGTTAGGAAAATTTTAAAAGAAAAAATAGTTTTAAAATCCAATTCACCTCCCTTAAAAAGTTTAACAAACATATTTGATGACCTTTATAACATAAAAAATAACACTAAAAAGCAGATGAAAGTTGACCTTTTTTTTTTTTCAATTCTGGCTTTCGTGTTGCTAAAAGTGTGAAAATATTTTTGAATTTTATGGAAAACAAAAATTGAACTTGAATAAATAATAAATTTTGAAACATTTTAAGCATACCATTTATCTACATAGATTATTACCAATAACATTTGTATGCAGACAAAGTGTAAGTGTGGACTCAAATGATCTTATCTTTTCGGATTCCACTTAACATTAGTTGACACATACCTGTGTTTCAATCCAGCTAAGTTCAATTATTTTTGTCATTTAAAATCCAGTTTTATGGCATTGCAGAAAGATAAAGAAAGCTCGGCTGACAAGAAAGCTCGGCTGACGAGAAAGTTCTAGAATGTAACTCACAAAAGTTTTGTCATGTGAAAAAAGTGACTGTAAAGTGTCAGAGATTGCAAGCAAAAAATAATTCTGGACAAAAATATTGCATCATAACAAGTCACAACTAATTTTTATAAATCAACAAGTAATTATTGATAGATGAGATGTTTTCACATCAGTGATCCCACAAGTCATCCCAGGATCTTAATTTAATCCCTTCCCTTTGGAATTTTGTAGTTATTTTATTTGTAACAAAAATTGTGTTTGTTTTCTATTAACCAAATAACATCACCCGGACACATTTGTCTTTAGTTTTAATTTCAAAAAAATTTAAGCCATTTAAAATAAGTACAATAAGTGTTTAGGCCTTAAGACACTGGTTAATAATTAACACAACGTATACAAATAATGAAAGAAATTATTTACTTGTTAAATGTTTTTAAAGCCATGAAATCTTTCAATTTTAAACCCATAAAATATTACAAGTAATTGTTTTTTGTTGTGTAAAATATTAAATTCGTTACATTGCTTCAAGTTTTTTTAGGGCTTTTTAAAAAAATATGTGTTATTAAATTAGTCTTTTTTTGGGCTCAATTTAACTGTGTTTCTTGTGTTCAAGTCTTTTAAGGCGAAATATAAATTTGTTAAGTTCTGACAAGAGTTTTAAGGCTCAGTAAAATTGTTTTATTGGTTCAGTCTTTTAGGGCTCAATATAAATTTGTCATACTTTTTCAAGTCTTTTAGGGCTCAATATAAATTTGTCATACTTTTTCAAGTCTTTTAGGGCTCAATATAAATTAGTCATACTTTTTCAAGTCTTTTAGGGCTTAATATAAATTTGTCATACTTTTTCAAGTCTTTTAGGGCTCAATATAAATTTGTCATACTTTTTCAAGTCTTTTAGGGCTCAATATAAAATTGTTATACTGTGTCAAGTCTTTTATGGCTCAATATAAATTTGTCATACTTTTTCAAGTCTTTTAGGGCTCAATATAAATTTGTTATACTTTGTCAAGTCTTTTAGTGCTCAATATAAATTTGTTATACTGTGTCAAGTCTTTTAGTTTTAGGGCTCATAAAGTTTTTGGCTCATTTCAACTAATGACTCAATGCATTAAAAATTGACCCTAACCCTGAACTCAACCAATGAGATGTCAAAAAAAAAAAAATTTCGTTTAAGAACTGTTAACTTTTATTGGTTAACGTTGGCCAGATTTATTAGCTGTCTGTAGAAGTGTGTTCAAAGTTTGAGCAGTCATCTGTTGAAATTGGTCCATGCTTTCCAGGGATGTGTGGTCTGTGAGCAGTTTCATGAGTTCTATCCAGTCTTTGGATAATATTGGCTGAAAAGAGAGTTAAAAAAGTAGATCATGTGACAAAGGTTTAGGTGAGAATAGCGAGAAATTTTCGGTAAACAATAGGGAATATTAAAAAGATAATTGAAAGATGGTATCAGATAATAATAATAATAATAATAATAACAACAACACGTGAACTTATAGAGCATGATACCCCATCTAGCAGCTAGGCTCACTGCATTAAACCTAAAAGGGTAACGCAAATTTATAAGTGCATTCAAATTAGAACATTCATATCTAATTTTTGTTTTAAACATATAGGTCGTAATGACAAGGATGGTACACATAAGAAATGTAATGGTATTTCCCAGTCAATAAAGAGATATCATAAAGCAAAATCACTTTATGGAGGAGCTAGGTTACTGCACCCTCTACTCATTTATCCCAGCTGTGTTTGAGACTCACTGTCTTAACTTACTAGATTCAAAACTCACATTATCCTAATGCTGACAAGGGTCCAATTTAGACATTACCTCAATCTGGACATTACCCCAATCTGGACATTACCACAATCTGGACATTACCCCAATCTGGAAATTACCCCAATCTGGACATTAAACCAATCTGGGCATTATCTCAATCTGGACATTAACCACAATCTGGACATTACCTCAATCTGGACATTACCCCAATCTGGACATTACCCCAATCTGGACATTACCCCAATCTGGACATTACCACAATCTGGCCATACCCCAATCTGGACATTACCCCAATCTGTACATTACCCCAATCTGGACATTAACCCCAATCTGAAAACCCCAATCTGGACATTACCCCAATCTGGACATTAAACCAATCTGGGCATTATCTCAATCTGGACATTAACCATAATCTGGACATTACCTCAATCTGGACATTACCCCAATCTGGACATTACCCCAATCTGGACATTACCCCAATCTGGCCATACCCCAATCTGGACATTACCCCAATCTGGACATTACCCCAATCTGGACATTAACCACAATCTGGACATTACCCCAATCTGGACATTACCACAATCTGGCCATACCCCAATCTGGACATTACCCCAATCTGGACATTAACCACAATCTGGACATTACCCCAATCTGGACATTACCCCAATCTGGACATTAAACCAATCTGGGCATTATCTCAATCTTGACATTAACCACAATCTGGACATTACCTCAATCTGGACATTACCCCAATCTGGACATTACCCCAATCTGGACATTACCCCAATCTGGACATTACCTCAATCTGGACATTGTAATTGACCAGCTTCCCCAAAGCCTTGATGTTGTCCTCTATTTGACCCCTGTTGTGATTCTCATGTTCTTTGAGTCCCTCCAACAAGGTGGGTGCCACGCCCCCTAGACTGGCGATCTTAAGCTTGACACTCACGTCTTTACCCTGGGGAAATTTAGGGGTCTACGTCAAAGAGGCTGAGAACCCTCGTTGAAACACACAAGTTGATACATTTAGGTCTACGTCACAGAGGCTGAGAACCGTTATTGTAATATACATGTTGATAAATTTAGGGGTCTACATCACAGAGGCTGAGAACCGTTATTGTAACACACAGGTTGATGCTAAACTTGTACTTTGATGTCTAATTAACTCTAATTTATCAACTGGTGTAACACACACGTTCATAGTTAACTTTGATGTCTAATTAACTCTAATTTATAGAATGGTGTAACACACAAGTTCATGCTAAACTTGTACTTTGATGTCTAATTAACTCTAATTTATAGAATGGTGTAACACACAAGTTCATGCTAAACTTGTACTTTGATGTCTAATGAACTCTAATTTATCAATTGGTGTAACACACAAGTTCATGCTAAACTTGTACTTTGATGTCTAATTAACTCTAATTTATCAATTGGTGTAACACATAAGTTCATGCTAAACTTGTACTTTGATGTCTAATTAACTCTAATTTATCAATTGGTGTAACACACAAGTTTATGCTAAAATCATTTATCAGTGCTGTAAGAGGCTGCAAACTTTAAAAGTAAAAGCCGTTTAAGTAAGTTAAAGCATTGAGTTTTTTTTGTTTTTTATTATTTTTTATACACTTTTATTTACCTACATGCTCACCCGCCCCACAGTTGTTGGTTACCTTTGACCTCACCCCACACCTGTATTTACCTACAAGCTCACCTGCCCCACAGCTGTTGGTTACCTTAGACCTCACCCCACACCTGTATTTACCTACAAGCTCACTCGCCCCACAGTTGTTGTTACCTTTGACCTCACCCCACACCTGTATTTACCTACAAGCTCACCCACCCCACAGTTGTTGTTACCTTTGACCTTATTTGCCACCACACCTGTATTTACCTACAAGCTCACTCACCCCACAGTTATTGTTACCTATTTACTCATTTGCCACCACACATGTATTTACCTACAAGCTCACTCACCCCACACCTGTATTTACCTACAAGCTCACTCACCCCACACCTGTATTTACCTACAAGCTCACTCGCCCCACCCACAGCTGTTGTTACCTTTGACCTTATTTGCCACCACACATGTATTTACCTACAAGCTCACTCACCCCACACCTGTATTTACCTACAAGCTCACTCACCCCACACCTGTATTTACCTACAAGCTCACTCACCCCACATCTGTATTTACCTACAAACTCACTCACCCCACACCTGTATTTACCTACAAGCTCACTCACCCCACACATGTATTTACCTACAAGCTCATTTGCCCCACCCACAGCTGTTGTTACCTTTGACCTCACCCCCACACCTGTATTTACCTACAAGCTCACTCGCCCCACACCTGTTGTTACCTATGACATCATTTACCACCACACCTGTATTTACCTACAAGCTCACTCACCCCACACCGGTATTTACCTTCAAGCTCATTTGACCCACCCACAGCTGTTGTTACCTTTGACCTCACCCCCACACCTGTATTTACCTACAAGCTCACTCACCCCACACCGGTATTTACCTACAAGCTCATTTGCCCCACCATCAGCTGTTGTTACCTTTGACCTCACCCCCACACCTGTATTTACCTACAAGCTCACTCGCCCCACACCTGTTGTTACCTATGACATCATTTACCACCACACCTGTATTTACCTACAATCTCACTCACCCCACACCGGTATTTACCTACAAGCTCATTTGCCCCACCCACAGCTGTTGTTACCTTTGACCTCACCCCACACCTGTATTTACCTACAAGCTCACTCGCCCCACACCTGTTGTTACCTATGACATCATTTACCACCACACCTGTATTTAACCAACAAGCTCACTCACCCCACACCGGTATTTACCTACAAGCTCATTTGCCCCACCCACAGCTGTTGTTACCTTTGACCTCACCCCCACACCTGTATTTACCTACAAGCTCACTCGCCCCACAGTTGTTGTTACCTATGACCTCATTAGCCACCACACCTGTATTTACCTACAAGCTCACTCGCCCCACACCTGTTGTTACCTATTTACTCATTTACCACTAAACATGTATTTACCTACAAGCTCACTTGCCCCACCCACAGCTGTTGTTACCTTTGACCTCACCCCACACCTGTATTTACCAACAAGCTTACTCGCCCCACAGTTGTTGTTACCTTTGACCTCATTAGCCACCACACCTGTATTTACCTACAAGGTCACTTGCCCCACACCTGTATTTACCTACAAGCTCACTTGCCCCACACCTGTATTAACCTACAAGGTCACTTGCCCCACACATGTATTTACCTACAAGCTCACTTGCCCCACACCTGTATTTACCTACAAGCTCACTCACCCCACACCTGTATTTACCTACAAGCTCACTCACCCCACACCTGTATTTACCTACAAGCTCACTTGCCCCACACCTGTATTTACCTACAAGCTCACTTTCCCCACACCTGTATTTACCTACAAGCTCACTTGCCCCACACCTGTATTTACCTACAAGCTCACTTGCCCCACACCTGTATTTACCTACAAGCTCACTTGCCCCACATCTGTATTTACCTACAAGCTCACTTGCCCCACACCTGTATTTACCTACAAGCTCACTTGCCCTTAAACATATAGTGAACAAAAACAAAATGTGGGTGATAATGCGTACAGATAGATAACATGTAAACATGTAGTTACCTATGGCCTAACTTGCCCCCTCCACCACACCTATAGTTACCTCCGTCCGAATGTTCTTGAGCCAAAGTCCTATCCCGTGTGTCGTGGTTTCCATGGGAACACAGCACAGATAAATCGTGGCCTCGACCTTCTGCGCGTGCTGTGACGTCAACTCACAGCTCAGCCAGTCGACAAAAAGATCCTCGGCACGCGACCACTCGGTCCGGCGGGATCCCTCGTAGATGACCTGCCGGACGAACTTGTCCCCCTGGTCACAGTTGAGCGTGCAGACGACGACGGTCTCGTCCGAGTCAGGGACCCACTCCTCGTTCTTGGTCTCGTACTTTGAGGTGAACTTTGGCCGCTGCTCGTTCTCGTTGACGTCGTGGCCGACACTGTATTTATGGACCCGCTGGTTGGTGACGTCATGGGGGTTGTTGACGTCATACGGGTTGTTGGCGTCACGGGGGTTGTCCAATTTGGGGTTGTTGTACGACGATTTCCTGTACTCGGACATCGCGGCGTTCCATAGTAAATGGAATGCTGGGAGCAAGGGGTCGAGGGTCAAGGCCATGCTGAGCAGACGTTATCTGGAGAGTAATAAAAACAACGACGGGGTAAACAATTAATTGGAGGAAAATTTGAAGAGAGAAGTTTACGACTTGTATTTCTAACACGGAGAAGGTTAATAAGTCATGGTATAAAATCATGTTGGAGCCACCACTCAACCATCATCCAGACATCACATCACTCAACCATCATCCAGCCATCACATCACTCAACCATCATCCAGCCATCACATCACTCAACCATCATCCAGCCATCACTCAACCATCATCCAGCCATCACATAACTCAACCATCATTAAGCCATCACTCAACCATCATCCAGCCATCACTCAACCATCATCCAGCCATCACATCACTCAACCATCATCCAGCCATCACAACACTCAACCATCATCCAGCCATCACTCAACCATCATCCAGCCATCACATCACTCAACCATCATCCAGCCATCACATCACTCAACCATCATCCAGCCATCACTCAACCATCATCCAGCCATCACACAACTCAACCATCATCCAGCCATCACATCACTCAACCATCATCCAGCCATCACTCAACCATCATCCAGCCATCACATCACTCAACCATCATCCAGCCATCACATCACTCAACCATCATCTAGCCATCACATCACTCAACCATCATCCAGCCATCACATCACTCAACCATCATCCAGCCATCACATCACTCAACCATCATCAAGACATCACAGCACTCAACCATCATCCAGCCATCACTCAACCATCATCCAGCCATCACATCACTCAACCATCATCCAGCCATCACATCACTCAACCATCATCCAGCCATCACATCACTCAACCATCATCCAACCATCACATCACTCAACCATCATCCAGCCATCACATCACTCAACCATCATCCAGCCATCACT
>MUZC01000566.1:168715-181709 GCA_002072015.1 Radix auricularia | reverse complement strand
ACTATCTCTTGTCATATTGGTGGGTACAGTTTTCTCATACAAACTATCTCTTGTCATATTGGTGGGTACAGTTTTCTCATACAGACTATCTCTTGTCAGATTGGTGGGTACAGTTTTCTCATACGTTACCTCAGATTGGTGGGTACAGTTTTCTCATACGTTACCTCAGATTGTTTGGTACAGTTTTCTCATACGTCTCCTGGTATTGGTGGGTACAGTTTTCTCATACATTACCTCAGATTGGTGGGTACAGTTTTCTCATGCGTCTCCTGGTATTGGTGAGTACAGTTTTCTCATACGTCTCCTGGTATTGATGGGTACAGTTTTCTCATACATTACCTGAGATTTGTGGGTACAGTTTTCTCATACGTTACATCAGATTGGTTGGTACAGTTTTCTCATACGTCTCCTGGTATTGGTGGGTACAGTTTTCTCATACGTCTCCTGGTATTGGTGGATACAGTTTTCTCATACATTACATCAGATTGGTGGGTACAGTTTTCTCATACATTACATCAGATTGGTGGGTACAGTTTTCTCATACATTACATCAGATTGGTGGGTACAGTTTTCTCATACGTTACCTCAGATTGGTTGGTACAGTTTTCTCATACGTTACCTCAGATTGGTGGGTACAGTTTTCTCATACGTTACCTCAGATTGGTGGGTACAGTTTTCTCATACGTTACCCCAGATTGGTTGGTACAGTTTTCTCATACAAACTATCTCTGTCGGATAGGTAGCTATTGTTTTCTTATACTTATTGTCTCTTGTCTAATGTCATATATGTCAAATTGTACACATGTCAAATATTACACAAGCCAAATTTTTAAATATTTTTTTTAGATTCGATTTCACCCACCGTGACACTGTTTGGAAACACATAGAAATACATGCGCAATTTGGGGAAGATTTTCATTCTAATTAAAAATGAGGAAATTATATCAAATGATATGCATTGTTTGAGTCAGGATAAGCTAATCGTATTTATAAACACTTGTTGACTTTGAGTCAGGCTAAGCTAATCGTATTTATAAACACTTGTTGACTTTGAGTCAGGATAAGCTAATCGTATTTACAAACACTTGTTGGGACTTTGAGTCAGGATAAGCTAATTGTATTTATAAACACTTGTTGACTTTGAGTCAGGATAAGCTAGTCGTATTTATAAACACTTGTTGACTTTTATAACTTTAAATATTGAACTTTTTGTTGACAGTCACTTTACGACCTCCACCATACTACCCGGAACTTGGCGCAGGTGAGTGGGCACATATTCTATGTACACACCTGTTCTATGTACACACCTGTTATATGTACACACCTGTTCTATGTACACACCTGTTCTATGTACACACCTGTTCTATGTACACACCTGTTCTATGTACACACCTGTTCTAAGTACACACCTGTTCTATGTACACACCTGTTCTATGTACACACCGTCTATCTGCACACATCTATTCTATATACACACCTATTTTTTATACACACCTATTATATATACACACATATTCTATATACACACCTATTCTATATACACACCTATTCTATATACACACCTATTCTATATACACACATATTCTATATACACACCTATTTTCTTATGTTAGTCATGCTGGACTTTGGCCAGTTATTTTATACAACGCCACTTAGCATGTAAAATCGTAGTTAACAAGTCAGTCAATCTTGACAACCCAACTCAGTCAACTGTACCAACCCAACTCAGTCAACCTTACCAACCCAGCTCAGTCAACCTTACCAACCCAACTCAGTCAACCTTGCCAACCCAACTCAGTCAACCTTACCAACCCAACTCAGTCAACCTTACCAACCCAACTCAATCAACCTCATCAACCCAACTCAGTCAACCTTACCAACCCAACTCAATCAACCTCATCAACCCAACTCAGTCAACCAGTGTTGCTAAGTCTAAGTGCCAGATTTTCCCAGGCAGGAGTAAAAAAATTCCCATATTGGGCTAAAAATTCCCACATGCATTAAGAACTTGGGGAAAAAAACTGAAAAGTGACAACTTCAAATAAATGCTTTCGCATTCATTTTAATGACTTTGGACTTCCAAATTCAAAAATAATAAATATTTATGCATTTTGTAAGGCAATTTTTAATAGAGTACTTTCAATTTTTATTTAATCTATACGTTTTTATTTAACAACTTGGCTACAAAGCCAAAATATAGATTATACTTTTTAATTTTACCAAAATTTTGTATACTCCTGTAATTTAAATTTGTCTTTGATTGGTAAAAATATTATTTTTAAATGAATGCTGTGAAATTAGTTAAAAATGAATCCATCATACATGGTTACATAGATTGTTATATATTTACATAGTATTAATGATTTGGTCCTTTATATGTAACAAACATTTTATGATGATTCGGGCTCAGACTAATTAATTATATTATTTAATAGTAATACATTTACACAATCTGACTGTAAACTGTCTACAGTTAACTGTCAGTGACAATGTTGGGAAAAACCTAGCCAAAATGCCAGGAAAAAAACCTAGATCCGAAATAAAAAAACCTAGACAAGCTAAAAATAAACAAATATAATGTCAAAGAGCCTCCAACCACCCCCCAAAAAAGTATTTCTTATTTGAAAATGAACATGTTTCAAATTTTTTAATTTTATTTTCCTTCAAGAATGTATTTAATTATTTTTTTGAAATTGTCGATCTAAAAAATTCCCATATTTTAGGCAAAATCCTTATAAATTCCCTAATTCCCATTTTTAAAAATTTGGCTAAAAAATTCACACGAATCGGGAAATTTCCCACGACTTCGCAACACTGCAGTCAACATTACTAACCCAACTCAGTCAACATTACCAACCCAACTCAGTCCACATTACCAACCCAACTCAGTCAACATTATCAACCCAACTCAGTCAACCTTTCCAACCCAACTCAGTCCACATTACCAACCCAACTCAGTCAACATTACCAACCCAACTCAGTCCACATTACCAACCCAACTCAGTCAACATTACCAACCCAACTCAGTCAACATTACTAACCCAACTCAGTCAACCTTACCAAACCAACTCAGTCCACATTACCAACCCAACTCAGTCAACATTATCAACCCAACTCAGTCAACCTTTCCAACCCAACTCAGTCAACCTTACCAACCCAACTCAGTCAACATTACCAACCCAACTCAGTCCACATTACCAACCCAACTCAGTCAACATTACCAACCCAACTCAGTCAACCTTACCAACCCAACTCAGTCAACCTTACCAAAACAACTCAGTCAACCTTACCAACCCAACTCGGTCAACATTACCAACCCAACTCAGTCAACATTACCAACCCAACTCAGTCAACCTTGCCAACCCAACCCAGTCAACCTTACCAAAACAACTCAGTCAACCTTACCAACCCAACTCAGTCAACCTTACCAACCCAACTCAGTCAACCTTACCAACCCAACTCAGTCAACCTTGCCAACCCAACTCTGTCTACCTTTGCAACCAATTCAATCCACCTTAAATCACCCCAAGCTCAGCCAATCCGTAACACAGTCGTTGCTGCGTGTCATATAATAGAAGGAAGTTTAGTTGAAATGTGTGTGAAGTCAGTGTTGTATGGCACTGCTCAGCAGATGAAGCAGGTTGCCCGGGTATTAGCGAAGGCCTTAAGAGACGACGTCTCAGGCCAAAAGAATATGTAGAAGAAGTTGAAATGTAATTTTAAAAATGGCGTTAAAACAATGCATCTTATTTTCTTTTTGAGTTTTTCCCGTCAATGTAACACTTACCTTAGCAATTACTGTCGTATTGTTCGGCCATCTTGACAAAAGACCCGAAGCTCGGGAAAAAAAATATTATTACCATTCTGCTTGAAAAAGGTTCTCGAATCTTCGCCTACCTGAGGTTGTCCCGGAAGTCGTTGCTGGGTCACATCATAGCCGCCTGGGACATTGAGGACATCTACACCACCAAGACCCTCAAGTATGACCTCATTGCGGAGTACTTCCGGATTGGTGACTGTGCTGACGCACCTGTCACTCCCAAACAGGTAGATAATCCAATCACTTCCAAACAGGTAGATAATCCAATCACTTCCAAACAGGTAGATAATCCAATCACCCCCAACAGGTAGATAATCCAATCACTCCCAAACAGGTAGATAATCCAATCACTCCCAAACAGGTAGATAATCCAATCACTCCCAAACAGGTAGATAATCCAATCACTTCCAAACAGGTAGATAATCCAATCACTCCCAAACAGGTAGATAATACAATCACTCCCAAACATCTGAAAAGGATTATGGGTAGATATTTTGACACATTTCAGAGATAATTTATTTGATACAATTTAGTTTACTGTCGAATATAATAGTTATAACGGTTACGTTCCTGACTGCATTGGCCATTCTAGATATAATGATAAATTGGACAAAGTCCGATAAAGTTGGACAAAGTTACTTAAACCACTTACTGAAATTATAAATTTATTATGAATTAATATCGACAATTATTATTATAAAACAAATATTTCTTCTTTGAATCTCTTTATCGTTCAGATCTGTGAAGCAAAATAATGTTAATTCATTGTTGAAATAATTACATAGAAATTAAGGGCATGGTGGATGCTGTCCTCTGGGTCCAATTGATTTCGCAGCTTTGTTTTTATGTTTACTAGATTTGGAACTCTTTGTTGAAAAAGGTAACGATGTTTTGATGGCCAGCTTATGTGCCATGTTGAAAACCTTTGCAGCATTTGACCTTCAAAAATGTGTCAGATCTATTTGCAAAGGAGTGCCTCATTGTTGGATTGACGTTCAAGAAATGCCTCTGCCAACTCTTGAGTCTCATCTGGTACATCCTCAATGACACATTAAGGGGTCTACAACCCAACTGACATGCGAACCAATAACTGGAAAGTAAATAGTCAAACTCTCTTTGACTTTGGTTATATATCTTTGGTGACGTCAAACGTTTTATTTACACAATCTTCCAAGTACAAGGCCGACGCTGAAAAGGGTGCCAACTTGTTTCCTTCTGCTTTTTATGAAAACTTTAATCCAAATACTGCAATCCTCTGCATGGCTGAGATTGAACTGATATTTTTTCCTTGCATTTTTTGTTCCACACATTAACGTGCTAAAAAATATTAGCTTATTATATGAAATGTTCAACCGAAGAATGGTTCATAAACTGCTCTGAAAGACCAATCATTTTACCGGTCAGAATTGTCCGAAGTTCCGCTTTCAGAGCCCACACTCTTTTCAGAGCGTTGCCGCGTGAAAGCCACCGTGCTTGATTGTGAGAAAGTAGATCTGCACATCTGTGTACTCAGCATCACTATCCTCACATACATCACCAGACAGTCATGTTTGCAGTGCGTGTTCTTTAGTTAAACCCTTAATTTCATGGTGTTTCAAATTAGCAACAAAGCGAAACAACTACAAATAGCATTTCGCAATTTTGACTTTAAATGTAATTGACAATCTGGATAACACCAAGCATGACGTCATCCAGCTGATGTACCAATAGTTTCACAAGAAGATCTTTACTATGACGGATCATACAGTGGTTAACTTCAATTTTGGGATTCCTTTCTCCTATGTGGAAAAAAAACCGAAACGCACCAAAATAGTTGGAGCTCCAGCTAAAGACACATCAATACAGTCTTCTAAGTTGTTTTTTTTTTTTTTTTAAATTAACCTTATCAAAGTATTCATTAAGTTTATTGAGTACATCAATTGCTTCACACCGTAATTTGAGAGGAGCTCAAACAACATTTCCGTTTCAATTTATTTGACAACCTTGGTAGTGATCATAAACTATAAGCTGTGCATTGCTAATGGTATCAGTTGCCTCTTTAAGCTGAATAGCAACTTATTCGCATTTTTTAGAATGCGTATTCTGGAAGGAACCGGTTCAGTAGTGGGCTTATGTTCCAAGCGTACACGTACACATGACGGATTTGATTATATCTAGCGCATTTTAAATGTCCCCAATTAGTCTGCATTACCCCCAAGAATTCCCTTTTTACCCCAAATGGGGTAATTTACCCATTTTCCCCTACCCCTGAGTGCATAACTTTGTTGATCTATCGTCCTCAGGAAATTTCCTTGCTCAACCAAGTTCGCTCTTATGAACTGACCAAAGTAAAACCATGGTCGTCGCTGGCCATCACAATCAGAGGTGAAGACACAGCTAACGCGGTAGTGGACCACATGACCAGTGTCATAGTGACCCACGACACAAGTAAGTCAAAATCTGTGCCCAGGGCAGTGAGGGCATCTTTTACGGGTCGTTTGAAGTCTGCAGTGTGCTTACGTGGCATTGTGTTTGGACTTGTAACCTTGAGCGCCATGTTTATGTACATGACTCGTTTGGCTGCCTCGGTGACCTATTTTTATGTACATGGTGCAGTGACCTTTATCTGCGTTAGGTGTCTAAGTGAGTTATCTTTTTGTACATGAAACAGTGACCTATTTTTGTGTACATGACACAATAACCTATATTTGTGTACATGACACAGTGACTTATTTTTGTGTACATGACACAGTGACCTATATTTGTGTACATGACACCGTGACCTATTTTTATGTACATGACACAGTGACCTATTTTAGTGTACATGACACAGTGACCTATTTTTATGTACATGACACAGTGACCTATTTTTGTGTACATGACACAGTGACATATTTTTTTACATGACACAGTGACATATTTTTGTTTACATGTCACAGTGACATATTTTTGTGTACATGACACAGTGACATATTTTTGTGTACATGACACAGTGACCTATTTTTGTGTACTTGACTCAGTGACCTATTTTTGTGTACATGACACGGTGACCTATTTTTGTGTACATGACACAGTGACCTATGTTTGTTTACATGTCACAGTGACCTAACATTGTGTACATATCTGTACAGCTCCTACCGGTACCGTGTCCAACATCGAGCCCATCTCTGTCCAGCCAAACTCTGCCCAGCTGACATGGACGCCACCGTTATGTGAGTCCAAGGGCGGACTACTCTACAAGTATGACATTGAGATGGCTCCAGTGATGGCTCCTATGAAGCAAGTATACACGTTTAATCGACAGATGAAAAACTGCATTCAAACGAAATAGTTTTTAGAAGTTGGTTTAAGTCATAGTTTGTAACTCCAGCACGTACGTATTTGTTGACAATTATACCGGGCCGCCTACATACGTTTAATTTATGTGTCTGCTACATTGACTTTCCTGAGTAGGTCTATGTTGGTGGTCAGAGTCTCGATTGATTGGTTTTGAACATCGAGTTTTTGGCCAAAAACATCGAGTTGTTGGCCAAGAACATCGAGTTTTTGGCCAAAAACATCGAGTTGTTGGCCAAGAACATCGATTTGTTGGCCAAGAACATCGAGTTGTTGGCCAAGAACATCAAGTTGTTGGCCCAAAACATCAAGTTGTTGGCCAAGAACATCGATTTGTTGGCCAAGAACATCGATTAGTTGACCAAGAACATCGAGTTGTTGGCCAAGAACATCAATTTGTTGGCCAAGAATATCAAGTTGTTGGCCAAGAATATCGATTTGTTGGCCAAGAACATCGATTTGTTGGCCAAGAACATTGACTTGTTGGCCAAAAACATCAAGTTGTTGGCCAAGAACATCGATTTGTTGGCCAAGAACATCGAGTTGTTGGCCAAGAACATCAAGTTGTTGGCCAAGAACATCGATTTGTTGGCCAAGAACATCGACTTGTTGGCCAAAAACATCAAGTTGTTGGCCAAGAACATCGAGTTGTTGGCCAAGAACATCGAGTTGTTGGCCAAGAACATCGAGTTGCTGGCCAAGATCGTCGAGTTGTTGGCCAAACATATCGATTTGTTGGCCAAGAACACCAATGTACATTATCCCAAGTTGTGTTTTCCCCAAGCGGTCACATGTCATACGCATCATTCTTGCAACTAAATAATCGCTGATTTCCTCATTAAATTAGGAGATCTGAGAAAACCTTTCAAATAAAACACAAGAAACATAAACAAATAAACGATTCGTGGGTTTATCTCATACTGTAACTTACATGCTCAATAAATTCATAGTTTTTCACAAACACAAAGAAACAAACAAATAAATAAACATAAATAAGACAGCATTGGTGAAGCTACCATGTACCTAATTTTCGTTGAACTATTTTCTTTCTCCAGCGTCCTGTCAATGTCCTCCTCCTCGGAGTACGTCTCGCTAACAGACCTCAGTCCCTTCACCAAATATCAGATCCGTGTCCGCTATGTCAATGGTGTGGGTGTGGGACCCTTCTGTCCTTACGCCGTGTTTGAGACCACACAGGGACGTAAGTATAGAGTGTTTCAGACCACACATGGACGTTAGTACAGACGATTTGGGACCATTCTGTCAGTACGCTATGTTTAAAAAACACAGGGACGTAAGTACAGACTGTTTGAGACCATTATGTCATTGGGACCATGGTGGGACGTAAGTTCTATCGCTAGACCAACAGGCGTAGAGCCAAGAAATCGTTTATGGTTTTAAAGATACTCAATACTCTAAATTTCCTGCAATCATGTCAACTATGACCTCCCCCACCCTAACAACTTTTGCCCCNNCCCCCCCCCCCCGCCACCAACCATCGTTATCCTCCACAGCCCCATCAGCGCCCATCATCTACAACTTCACGTATGACGACACCAGTATAGGAGTCATCATTGTCCAGCCAGTACTGCCCAACGGAAAGATTGACCAGTATCACATTCAGGTAAAAATCGTAGATTGCCTCCCTTTAATACATTTTGGAACGGTCTCCAGTCGCCTAACAAAGTGTTTTGGTCAGTGCATCAAATATAAGTCATAGCAAGGTCACTACGTCAAAACTGGACAATAGCTGGTCAATGAGTGGACCTCGAGGACAAACGAAATCCGTCACTGTACTCATCCGTAACAGTAAACTCTGGCTGAGGGACTGACGTACAATACCATTGAACGTTTACAGACCTACTACAATCATGGGAATGCTACAAGGAGAGATGGGGAGAGATGAGAGTCACAGAGACACGTTCTGCTAACTGATAGGGCATTTTGGGTACTCACATCACCAAGAATTGAAAACTACATTTTTAAATACACAACATTCTTAATTCACTACATTTTAAATACGATACGTTTACTAAAAGCACAGTGATTCTTATCCCTTTCCATGCAGAGAACACAACAAATCACTTTTTTATGTAAACATATTTCACAGAAAAAACTATGATAACAAGCTAGTCAAAATGTCCGGCTATATTCGGGATTATCTTATCTTATCTTATATGCTACAGACGCTCCTTCTGTACAGAAGATTATTGAGTCCTACGTATTTCTATGGTTTGTGTTTAGTCCTGTATTCTTACTAGAGTTTTAAATGATGATAAAGTGTTGGCTTTCCTGGTTTCTTCAGGCAACCCATTCCACGCCCGAATACCGGACGGAAAAAAAAGAAAACTTGTATGTGTTTGTTCTTGCATATGGAATAAGAAAGGTGTTTTTATCCTTATGTCTATCTGAGGGTTGTATTAAGTTATCGTTGTGTTGTATTTCTAAATTAGAATTAATTGCCTTATGTATAATTACTAATTTACTCTTGGTTCTTCTAACCTCCAGTGTTTCAAGGTTTAATGATTTAACTAATGGTGTTACTCTTGTCAGTTTTGAATATTCTCCAGTAATGAATCTGGCATCTCTTTTTTGGATTTGTTCTAACTTATCAATATTTTCTTTGGTGGATGGGTCCCATACAGAAGATGAATATTCTAGTATAGGTCTCACCAGGGTGAGGTAGCATTTTAGTTTTATATCTTTTTTACATTTGTAAAAGTTTCTTTTTATAAAGCCTAAGGTTTTGTTTGATTTTTTAATAACTTCATTGACATGGGGGTTCCAATATAGTTTCTAATTTATTATGACTCCTAAATATTTTGCATCTTTAGTTTGGGTTAGTTCTTTTCCATGAATGAAGTATTTTGAATTACTCCACGCAGCTTATAACTTAAAGATCTAATTATAATAAGAATTAGAATATACAGTACAGTACAGGGCCGCTTCTAAATCCTCTATTAATACTAGTACCTCTTGCTTGGGTGGAAGGGGTAGAGAAGTTAGTAAACGGGAAGATGACATTTTTAAATTCCTTTTTAGGGATGCAACACAGGCAGGACTTAACACCAAAGACACATAGTCATAGAAATTACTTTGACTTTGACCATGGTCGCTTGGATCATCATGAAAAGTAAATTGACCAACAGAATCGAGTAACAAGAAAAGGCTCCACACAATTTTAACTTTCCTACATCCTTCACAATTGACATCCATTTAATTTGTACCCGTAGGCTACAGCAGAAGATGGTACCCACTTAAAAGTTTAATATTAATATGCATGCTTTAACAGAGGCGTCACTAGGGTTGGTGTCACCCGGGGCGGTAGCTCATGTTGTCACCCGGGGCGGCCCGCCCCCTCCGCACCCCCCTAGCGACGCCACTGTGCTTTAATATAAGAAACATCCAATTAGGGGCCATCCATATATTAGGTACGCAAGGAGGGGGAGGGGGGTCTTCGAAAAATGGTATTTGGCGTATGGATGCGTACGGGGGGAGGGGGTCTCCACTGAATGCGTACGTAAGCACAACAAATTTAATTTGCACAATACTAAGCCTAGTTAGTAACGTAAACTGTAAACCGCTCAGACTGCAAAAGGCATCCGTGACTGTTTCAGTAAAGATTGATATGCAATACTGTTAAAATTTAAAGCAAAGGAAAATATGAACTTTTAATTATTTAAAAGTAATTAATATTTGATTCAGACCAACGTTCAAACAAAAAACATTGCTAAAATATATCCGTCTGATTTATATTTCCATTTCTTGAAATTAGTAGAAGGATTATATTTTGTGAATAAACTTCCGAAGCAATTTTACCTGAAGTAGACGTAAAATAAAGTGCCAGTGTGAGCTAAAAGTGTAAATAATAAATATTATGATTCCTGAAACTTATTTGAATTGAAGTTAAGTGGGAATATATTTTTTTAAATTGATAAACAATCGCGAACAAGGTAAAATAGAAGTTATTGAGTTAGTGCCTTGAAAAGAACACGCTGTTGAGTATTACTAGAGGAAATGAGCATTTGTTAAAACTTGAATATTTTCAGCTGACAGGAGGTGTCCACTACATGTCCAACCTGTACACGCCTCTGAATGGCACCGAATACATCATAGGCAACCTCAGGCCCAACACCACTTACAAAATACGGGTAAGTAGATACACAACTTACAAAATACGGGTAAGTAGGTACACCACTTACAAAATACGGGTAAGTAGGTACACCACTTACAAAATACGGGTAAGTAGGTACACCACTTGCAAAATACGGGTAAGTGTGTACACCACTTACAAAATACGGGTAAGTATAGATACATATTCCTGAATCACATTGATTAACAGAGACCTTTACCTTTAGGACTTTATAACAAAAGGAAAGGATTAGGTTCAAGGTACAGGTTAAGATTATGTAGGATCCTTCTGTAAGGGATTCCTACATCTTCCAAGTGTTGCACGCCGAAATAGTACAGCCCCAACGCGCCTTTGCATACATATTACATAGCACCCCAACACACCTAAACAGATCTAATCAGCCTCTACTTTCCACTTACCTCACCCAAAATTGCATCAGCTCACCAACAGATGACCTTCACTGCCACGCCTACATCCAATGTCAACCCGCCCACACACACCCACGCCCACCCACACGCTGTATTCTGTGTCCGTAGGCGTGTGCTCGCAACGCTGCGGGGTGGGGAGAGTGGAGTCATGAGATACAAGTTAGCACCAAGTTTGAGATCAAGCCCAGCCCCTCCGCACTGCGACAGACCTTCGCCAATAAGACGTGCATCGGATTCCACTGGGCTCCACCCACCAAAGACGTCACAGCTATACACTCGTATCTGGTTGGTCGTTTTTAAGTAGATAATCTTTTGTAATAAGTTTATAGCTAGATCCTAAGTGAATATCTTGTTTTAGATATTCAGACGCTCCTTCTTTGCAGAAGATAATTGCGTCCACAGACCATGACAGATGATCTGTTGGCAAGTGATGAAGCGGTCACAGGCACGGCTTTGAGGGTTCCACGCATTACCCAGCCGCCTATTGTTAGGTATCCATTCAGAGCTGGGTGACTCAGGGACTCCTTAGGCCACCGGAACACATCCTTGGCTACGCATGGATTCTAACTCGTGACCATCGGTACGCCAGTCGAGCGCGCTTGCCACTCAACCACCTTGTTGAATGTTTGTTACCAACTGGACTCATGTTTTGCCGTTGTCTGTTTTTCTTTTTTGAAGACTTTCAAAAAATAATTTCATTTCATGCTGGTGGTAACATGAGCGAATGTCGGGTACGACCGAGAAACTAAACAAGAATATTTGATTTTTAAAAAATGTGTTCCGCCTTTGACCACATACTAACAACAAGTCTCCCCTTTTGTTTGTTTTGTTTTTAACGTTTTTATAAGACGTCAACTTCAATGTCAAGGTCACCCTGAGTACTTTGGACAAAAAGCTACTTCCGGTCAGTGCCACTGTCAACCGAGACAGCTTCGACCACCTCCAGTGTTCCCTTTCCCCCTACACGCAGTATTCTGTGACGGTCAGTGTGGTCAAGGAGACCGGACAGTTCGGACACCCACTTGGAGCTAAGATGTGGACAGAAGGAAAAGTTCCGCCGAAACCTCGACCGCCATTTGTTCGAAGTGTAAGTAATTTGGTGAGGTAATATGTCAGAGATGGTGTGTGGAGAATAAGGCAGGTGATATTGTTGGGAAAAAAACTCTAGGCGAGACTGCAACCAGGCTGATGATGACATGAAAGGAGGGCGTGGGAAGCCGGACAAGACGTCATTAAAAAAAAGCAAAAAACAAACCCCCTAAAAAAAAAAAAAAAAAAAAAAAAAAAAAAAAAAAAAAA
>MUZC01000566.1:132824-158403 GCA_002072015.1 Radix auricularia | reverse complement strand
GCCGCTACATGTAAGTGACAGGTAACACGACAGGCCGCTACATGTAAGTGACAGGTAACATGACAGGCCGCTACATGTAAGTGACAGGTAACATGACAGGCCGCTACATGTAAGTGACAGGTAACATGACAGGCCGCTACATGTAAGTGACAGGTAACACGACAGGCCGCTACATGTAAATGACAGGTAACATGACAGGCCGCTACATGTAAGTGACAGGTAACATGACAGGCCGCTACATGTAAGTGACAGGTAACATGACAGGCCGCTACATGTAAGTGACAGGTAACCTGACAGGCCGCTACATGTAAGTGACAGGTAACATGACAGGCCGCTACATGTAAGTGACAGGTAACATGACAGGCCGTTACATGTAAGTGACAGGTGACATGACAGGCCGCTACATGTAAGTGACAGGTAAAAGACATGCCGCTACATGTAAGTGACAGGTAACAAGACATGCCGCTACATGTAAGTGACAGGTTACAAGACAGACCGTTACATGTAAGTGACAGATAACAAGACAGACCGTTACATGTAAGTGACAGGTTACAAGACATGCCGCTACAAGTAAGTGACAGGTTACACGACAGGACGTTACATGTAAGTGACAGGTTACACGACAGGCCGTTACATGTAAGTGACAGGTTACAAGACAGGCCGCTACATGTAATTGACAGGTAACAAGACATGCCGCTACATGTAAGTGACAGGTTACAAGACAGACCGTTACATGTAAGTGACAGATAACAAGACAGACCGTTACATGTCAGTGACAGGTTACAAGACATGCCGCTACAAGTAAGTAACAGGTTACACGACAGGCCGTTACGTTTAAGTGACAGGTTACAAGACAGGCCGTTACATGTAAGTGACAGGTTACACGACAGGTCGCTACATGTAAGTGACAGATTACAAGACATGCCGTTACATGTAAGTGACAGGTTACACGACAGGCCGCTACATATAAGTGACAGATAACAAGACAGGCCGTTACATGTAAGTGACAGATAACAAGACAGGCCGTTACATGTAAGTGACAGATAACAAGACAGGTCGTTACATGTAAGTGACAGATAACAAGACAGGCCGTTACATGTAAGTGACAGATAACAAGACAGGCCGTTACATGTAAGTGACAGATAACAAGACAGGCCGTTTCATGAAAGTGACAGAATACAAGAAGGTCGTTACATGTAATTGACAGAATACAAGACAGGCAGCTACATGTAAGTGACAAGTTACAAGACATGCAGCTACATGTAAGTGACAGGCTACAAGACAGGAAGCTACATGTAATTGACAGAATACAAGAAAGGGAACTACATGTAATTGACAGAATACAAGACATGCAGCTAGATGTAATTGACAGAATACAAGACCTGCAGTTCCATGTAAGAGACATAACGTGTTGGTGTTAATGTGTTGTGTTCCCCTCTGAAGACCTTGCACGAATATCATGTCCTATGTGCTGATCAATTTTTACATGTCACTCAAGAACAATGGGAGGAGCTTAACATCAGATTCTTGAGGACTACACCATGGCATGGCTTCCTGTTACAATTTAGTACAATAAAAAAAAAATCAATATTGACAATGTTTGTGCAGTGTCATAAAATATTAGTTTCATTCCGGCCCGTGGTAATATAAACACAATACTTACAGATGGCTAAAACGTGGGTGTTACTGCATCAGGTTTATGCATAACATGCAAACAGTGTATGAATGAGCTTGACTACAGCAAACGTTTAGGCAAAGAGCATTCTTTAAAGAAAAAAATAGTACAGAAGCAAAATGAATATTAAAAAAAAAATTGTCTGCAGTGAAATCCAGAGCCAAAGAGAGCAATGGTAGGAAGAGAGTAATGTGGTCTTATATAGGAAAGGAGAGAGTGGGCGTGGCGAATCATCTAAGTTGACAGCGCAAACACAACATTCATCCCGTGTGGTGCAAGGGTCCCAAACACTTGGTTTTGTCTACTCTCCAGACTGACCCTGCCGGATGTGTTTGTTCAAGAGACCATTACGGTGACGGGCAGGTCATCGACGCCCATATGGTCGAGTCCATTGAGGTGTCGGGAGACAGGACCATGTCTTGGGTAATCGCAAGTACATGCTCTGCGATACGGCATGAGAGTAGCCTCCCAGTCTCGTCTACGTATTTCAAAAAGCAGCGCTTACACACAATGGGGCTGGTGGAAAGAAAGTCATTCATTGTCTTAAAGATCCCCTAAATAATCTAACAACTTTTAAGACGAATTGATTTCAACGTTTTGGGTTTATATTTCCATTTATGAATTGACGTGACGTCATTCTTTTTCCGTAGAAGAATCGAACCCAATTCTCTCCCTTGGTGTCCGACGTTGAGGATATCAGTGGTTCTCAGTTCTCACTTCAGTTGTGTCCACTATGCCAGAGATATCAGTGGTTCTCACTACTCACTCCAGTTGTGTCCACCAGGCCAGAGATATCAGTGGTTCTCACTACTCACTCCAGTTGTGTCCACCAGGCCAGAGATATCAGTGGTTCTCACTACTCACTCTAATTGTGTCCACCAGGCCAGAGATATCAGCGGTTCTGTCCACCAGGCCAGAGATATCAGCGGTTCTGTCCACCAGGCCAGAGATATCAGCGGTTCTGTCCACCAGGCCAGAGATATCAGTGGTTCTGTCCACCAGGCCAGAGATATCAGTGGTTCTGTCCACCAGGCCAGAGATATCAGTGGTTCTGTCCACCAGGCCATAGATATCAGTGGTTCTGTCCACCAGGCCAGAGATATCAGCGGTTCTGTCCACCAGGCCAGAGATATCAGCGGTTCTGTCCACCAGGCCAGAGATATCAGTGGTTCTCACTACTCACTCCAATTGTGTCCACCAGGCAAGAGATTCCATGGGTTCTCACTTATATTTCCGTTTTGTCCCCCAGGTCGGAGACTCCAGTGATTTTCTCTCCAAATCAAACAAGGCCAACTCCAAACTGGAGCAGTTCTTTAACCCAACTAAGTCAGTGGGTCAACCCAGGTAAGCGGCAGGTAACATCATCGGTGGGTCTATTAGTGGGTCAGTCAAAGCAAGCCCCGGTTATTAAGACCTAAATAAAGACACGAGAATCACTGTGTTTTTATGTTGTTGTCTGTTAAAAAATCTACTCCGATATAACTCATCAATAAAACAAGTGTATACACAATTCTAAGAAATCACGATGAAATGAATATTTCTAATATTTAACGATTGTACTCTGTAGAAGTAGACAGTGTACTTGAATATCTCTCTAAACCAGTGGCGTAGCTAGAGCTTTTGCCACCCGGGGCGGTCTCCAATATGCCACCCTTTTAGGGGCCGCCCATAAATGACGTCACGCACCGGGGAGGGAGTCACACATTTGATGTCATTCAAAACGCGCAACTTTAAATAAAAGCTACACTGAAATATATGATTACCCAAACTTCATTAAATGACGTTTTACGTGGTTTCACGCGTGTTACGATGTTAGAGTGCAACCTTAAACTAAAAACATATTTAAATGACCAAACAAGCAACAAAAAAAAGAAGATTTTAAACATGCTCATTTTCAAATACAAAATACCGCTTGTATGGGGGGGGGGGACTTTGTCATGTCACATTGAAGAATGGGTCTCAGTTTTGTTTGTAATATCATGTTCTATATACAATACTGCAAGATTTTGTTGTCTTAAATCACTTATTGTGGAGCGAAAATTTGTTTTTTTCAACTTCAGTTTGGAGAAGCTCCTTTCACAACTAGATACACTGACAGCAATTGTTGAAAAAAATTCTTAGCAAAATTGTAATGTTGGATAAAGAATTTTCCAATATTTACTGTTAAATATATTTTAATGGATCAAGGGGGTATTTCCCCTCTTTTTTTAACATAATGCCTCTTCTTGTAGTGTAGGTACAGCCAGGGCTGGACTTAGGCTCTTGCAACCTATGCGGTCGCAGTGGGCCCAGCGCTTTCATAGGCCCAACCTATCTTAATTTTTACTTATTATCCTTATTAATACCTTATCCCTACCCAAACTGAGGCCCACGCAATCAGTTTCACATACTACGCTGCATAGGGGCCCGCAATAGCTAAGACCGACCCCGTGTACTGCCATAAAAACATGGATCCTTTCTCTTTCAATCCCGAAATTTCTTTATCAATGGAAATAATGGAATTTAATTGATGTTCAAATTCTTCATTTAGAATCCTAGATGGTATAGTATTATACACGAATATTTTCTTGCAAGGACATGTAACTCATCACCTGGTTCTTTTATTTTCTTCTATAATTACATCTATGGATAAAAACATTACTCGTTGTACTTCTTGCTCTAAAGATACAACCACGTCTTCTGAATGTTCCCCACTCATATTTTTCTCCTTTTAACTTGGTATGTAGTCGATATTTCCAACTCTCTGTAACAGCGTTCTGTATTAGTACACATCTTTGTTTCATCAAATGGGTTGGCATAGTTTGCATTAATTTAAAAAAGACGGGTTCCCATAAATTGAGATACCATAGAAAAGAAAAAGATTGTCATAAACTGAGCAAAATCCCAGCATCTGATCTTATTTTACTAGTTACTTCAAATGTCAATTTTCCAAGACGTTTGACATTTTTAAGTATGCCTTTTTCGGAATTATTTATGTTATTGTGATGTTTATTAACGGAGAAATGAATAATCGTTCATTTTTAATGAATAACCGTATATAAATGAAAAGTACAAACAATATGTGTTACTATAATGAAAAAAAAAGTAAATTTAATTTTTAATAAGTTATCTTTCAATAATTTTATAAAACCTGAAACAGTAATATAATTTACTACTTGCAATTTAAACACAATATTTGAACCACTATGTAATGTAGGTACTTGTTACCGCATCATTCTGCGAATGTCGAAATTCAGCGCTAAAACTGTCGTGCGATATTAATACTAAATATATTCGTTGCTTTTTGTGCAGTTTTCTTATAAAAGTGCCACCTGTGACGTATACCGCTTAATTTTGCAAACAAATAGTTACCTTTTTGAGCGATTTAAATTTTTTAAACTTTTCTGAATTAGTTATAACAACCACTATGTAATCAAATAAATGTTGCAGGAATCCGTTAATGTAAACTCAAAATTGAGATTCTTTTTGTTTCACTATGGTTTTCCCCCTTCAAAAGAAAAGGGGCGGTTTTCGGAAATGGCTGGATTTATCTTTCAAATGCGCACAAATGCCGCCCTTTGAATGAGTGCCGCCCGGGGCGGACCGCCCCCCTCCGCCCCCTAGCTACGCCACTGCTCTAAACAACGTTGCTTTTCATTTTTCATCAAATTTGTTTGTTAAAATGACTAAAATGTTGAACATTGTTTAGTATTCAACCAAAAATTCGAAAAGCAAATTAGTGTATGATCATGTTACACGACCAACAAACACCCAACATGATTCAAATTGCAGTTGTTCACTCCCCTACAGGTATATCACAACCATGAGAGACAACATCATGTACGACGACAGCAGGAACAATGCTCTTTTGGACGCAGACGGCAACAACAGCGCTGACCTGAGGCCAGTGCTGGCCAGGCACCCCTGCAGTTTGCCCTCGAGCTCGGGAAATGGGAGCTCGGATCTGCAGCGCACCGAATCCGACTGCGACTGTGATGGCCAACCGCCCGCCTACAGGGAGCACAGCGACAACACCAACAACAACCGCGGCAGCATTGTCACGTCATCGTCCAGTCCCGACACCACCTTTGGTAGCAACGGGCCTACGTGCTGTCCAGGGGACGAGGCCATGTGCTGCCCAGCGGGGGAGGAAAGTTTTACTCGCGAACTGCTCCCTGGGGGTGTCGAGCATGTCCGGACCTCGAGTCGCTGTCAGAAAGATGACGTCATCAAGATCTTCATTAACAACTCCGGCTCCGACGGCTCTGACAGCTCCCACGAGGACGAGGCTGACCTCGAGTCCAGCTGTATCGACACTCCTCCGAGGGTGCATTCTCGTGTGGGATTGGACTTTGTTGTCCCGTTGAGAGGCTCGCCCGATGAAGACCATCATCAGAGGTCGCAATGTGTGCCGTTCTGTCCAATCAGCTTGCAGGAATCAACTTCTGCTGCAGGCACGTCATCTGTAATGGGGGCGTCAAGGTGGGGGAGGCATAAAAGATTGGAGCAGACGACACTGCCCTGTGACGTCAATAACTCCAACAATATCGACGACAACTTTGAGGAAACAAAATGTGATGGCAAAAAGGATACGATAGGCCGGGGGCGCTTATCGCTTACAAGTAGCCTGGGTACAAATGTGGTCGGCTCGAATTTCTGGACTTTAGAAAGATTTCAGTCAGTTTCGATTGATATCAAGAAACCTTTTGACGACTTAAACGGACCTGAAGGAGGTGAACAAGATGACAGTCTAAGGACATCGAGTTTTGGTCTAGCTGCCCAGGAAAAAGCTAATAAATACTCCGATGCCAAAAATTGTATACAATCTTTTGCTGTTACTAATCCTCACACTAACCCTAATCCTTACACTAACCCTTATCCTTACACTAACCCTAATCCTTACTCTACCCCTACCAATGATGTGATTGAGAAGTATTCCCCGAAGTTAATAATTTCCTCCTCCCAAAATGTAATTACAAACAATAACAGCAGAACTAACGAGGATGTTAGAGCCCTAGATATGAAGCCCCACAATAACAGCAGAACTAACGAGGATGTTAGAGCCCTAGATATGAAGCCCCACAATAACAGCAGAACTAACGAGGATGTTAGAGCCCTAGATATGAAGACCCACAATAACAGCAAGGCTAACGAGGATGTTAGAGCCCTAGATATGAAGACCCACAATAACAGCAAGGCTAACGAGGATGTTAGAGCCCTAGACAGGAAGACATACAATTTGCATAGCATCCCAGGTCAAAACAAAGTGATAACTTCCCCGGATGTAACCAAAGAGAGGGAGGTCACTGTGGGTAGCGGCTCAGGCTCCAGTCCCAGTGACCTAGAAACGATCGCACTTGACGATATTTACGGAGAAATAAAGAAGTGCGCGTGCGCTGGTCTACCGGAATCCAGTTGCAGTTTTTCAAAAAGCCATTTTTCTCATCTTCCACGCTCCCCATCTGCCAATGTTGGGAAAAATCAGCCTGGGTACGAATATGCTGAGTACATTGACATAGAACGGGGCAGCCATCCGGGTAAGGATGATGGGCTTCTGAAAGTTCACCATGGTCGTAGTCTGTCTGGCGATGATCACGATGTAACTCTGACTGGCGAGGTGGAAAGTACCAAAACATCTTCATGTAAGGCCCAGTGGATCATCGACACGAGCCAAAGCTCCGAATTCTTCAGGTGGGATTTCGAAAGGTTTAACTTTGCGTGTGAATCCAGTGAACGCCTTGATTTTGATGATTTGCCAGGGGCAGACGACTGGCGGAGGGGGGAAGAAGCCTTGACCATACACCGAGACTTACTGGAATGGGGACTGGACTTAGTCTTAAATCAGGAAACGGATTCGTATGGAGCCCCGTGCCAAGAATCCCGCCCCGCCGATCATAACAACAACAGCAGCCGTCGTTGCTGCTGCTGTTGTTTCGAGTGCAAGGAAGACGATAAGATCCCCCACGAGAGCGAGTCGGACCTAAACAAGAGTATGCACCACCTCAACAAAGCCTCGAGAAAAGCCAACGCCCACAAGGCCAGGCACGATGTCAAGCACGAGAAGTCCCTCGAAGAGTTGGCCAACTACTTTGTGGCCAACGTCCCGACCAAAAAGTCCACGCCCAATCTGGAGAAAGATGACATTCGGACCAATCATTGGCAAGATTCTCTGCCCGACCCCCGGGACAACAACAACAACAACAACAACGAAAACAACAACTGTGACACGGCGGATGGCAAGGTATGTCGGAGAGGTTCGGGTCTGACGGGCGATGGTGACGTCAAGACGGCGAAACAAATCAGAGGTCATGTGGCTGAGAGTGGTCTTATCCTGGGTCATGAAGGGGAAGGAACTAACAAGGGAGCGAGGAAAAAGTGTAGTGAAGATACGAGTGAATCAAGTGCTAGTGATGGTGACGTTGTCTCCTGCAGAGAAATCCCCAAGGACGTTGTTTCTGATGAGAATGGCATTCTTGGATCTACACATAAAGAAGCCAAATCCCCGTACCGTCATTGGGGTAAACATTCACGAGGTTTTGGTCATGTCTTCAAACGACGGTCAAAATGTCAACGTAGCTGCGGTCAGTCCGGCTGTTCCCGTGATGGGAGGGATACCGCGTGCCCTGGTAGTACACAGAAGTCGGTGTCTTTTGCATTTAGAAAAAACAAGAACAGAGAAACTGCAGACACAATTGACACGGCCAACAACGTCAGCAAGAGGGCGAAGTCCGGTGGGAAAGGTGTCTCGTGTGGCAATACGCGGGAAGGTGAAGGAACAAATGTGGACACGGTGGAGGGTAATTTGAGCAGCAACCGGTCACCGGAGAGAGGGTGGCAGTGCCGCTACGGTGGAGCACGAGTCAGCCGATCCGATTCGTCAGATGACGAGGAGACAGATGAGTCAGAAAACGATGTGTCAGAGACGGAGTCAGGAGATGGGGAGTCGGTGGAGTCAGAGACGGAATCGGACGAGGATATCTGTACAAAAGGCTCGCCCAACAGAGTGACTATAATGTTGACCCCATCCCCTCAGAAATCGCCCCTGAACACAACAAAACCGGAAGTCAATGTGAGCCTCCATTCTGTTGAACGCACCTATGACGCAAACCCTATGGAGGCTGCCACAAACAAACCTTTGGAGGCGGGAACAAGCAAACCTCCCAAGAAAAGATGGTTTTCATTTTGGCCGTTTGCCAAGAAAAGCCCAGAGAAGGTGAAGGACGCAAAGCAGGGAGACACTGAGGAAATAAATCGTCGATTAAATGCTAACACAGACACCCACCAGAGGAAGCTGGACAGAAGTGTGTCCGAAACAGCTGTTCAAACGATTGCCCGCAGCATTGACAAGGCGAAGAAATTCCACAGCCCAGTCGTTCAAGGATCGGTCCCCGGGATCCTCCCGTATCCGATTACCGTAAGCCCAGTCCTTTACACTGCTCAAACCCAAATAACGCCACGATACCACGTCTTGGCGAATCCCATCCCGCAATACCCGGTATTTGCGAATACGATCCCAGCTGTTGTTCCCCAGTGGCAACATTACCAAGGTCACCCTCGGCCGATGATGAACTTGAACTTCAGCCGGAAGTACGAGCCACCGCCCAGAGAAAAGCCGACACCAAACCGGCGCGCATGTGCGTACTAGTGTTAAATTTCTAAACTCAGAATATAGGTTTGTAAACTAGAAGAAAATATCTGAGGCCGAGAGCAGGAGAGACTGGGAGACAGACAGACTGAGAGAGAGATATTGACAGATATATTAATAGAAGCGCAGCCAAATTTGGTGCAAATTGTACGACATTCAAATGCGCTCTGGCCTTTCTTTGCTCTGGATAATTTTGTTCTATTTTACAAATCTTGTTCAATAAGATTAAGTACTTCCCATTAGATTTTGTCTGGATTATTTTGTTCTGGTTTCAAACATCTTACAGTTGATTATCTATTCTGATTTTCAAGTTCTTATTGGATTTGTTGTTAAATGTTATGTTTAAAAGAGAAACTGTTGGTCAGTGACACAAAATTTTGTAATAGTTTAGAATCCATGTCTGCTCCAAGCGATACGGGCCTAAATGTAACGAAAAATTTTCGCAGCTTTTATTTTTATGAATTAAAATAAAATAAAATAAATAAACTATTTTCTTAAAGCCAAAAATTAAATTTAAGGAAGTTGGAAACCAAATCATGGGGTAAAGGAGTTTGACTACAGGAGTATTTTTTTTAAAAAAAAATCTGAGCATAGCTTTATTCTTTCTACTAGAAAATGTTACAGGAATTACGCCAAAATATCCAAGTGATTGTTAATTTGATTCATTCTGTGATAGAAAAAAGTTATTAAAAATTACAGAAATAGTACGTCGATGTAAATATCAAAATACAATGTATTTACAATCCTAAGGTACTACGTAACAATTAATTGAAATGATAAAAGTTAAATTCAAACTCAATTTGATAACATGATTAGAATGCTGTTTCTCTCAAGAATAACACGTATGTCGATTGTTCAGATGTCTTTATAATTATAAGTTGAGAAGTTCCTTGATGGATTTTAATACTGCGTACAGAAAAGTAAATACTCAATAAATAGATTGACATAGATTTGAGTAGAATGGCTTACAAATATCAAAGTCTAAACCACGGCAACGCCTCATTTCTTATGACTGAACTCTCAAAATCATCTAATAATGTGACGTCACACCTCACTCTTTCTCTACAAGCCTAACATGGGCATCAAATTTGCGACCTTTTCATAAAATGTCCTTATCACAGCAACTGTAGTAAAAAATTAAATTTTCTCATGGTTGATTAATTGCCCAACATGTGTATAACAGTTTAAATATATGCATGATACATGCATTCCCTAACAACTGTCACATAATTGATACGTAAATTCCCTAACAACTGTCACATAATAGATACATGCACTCCCTAACAACTGCCACACAAATTGATACGTAAATTCCCTAACAACTGTCACATAATGTAGTTCTTTTCATGTTCCTGCTGCTTTTTAAAGATATATTTTGACTTAGATAATTCGCTTCTACTTAATGGTAAACATGAACAAGATATAAATAGTATAATTATATCCTCTACATCGATTTACAAAGCAAAAACATTCTATAAATGTTGCAATCATTGTGTCCAAACCCGTACACACTGATTCCCCTGTTGAAATACACGATTCAAATATCCTAAACATTGTGGTCCACAACTCCAATCTACTAACATTTGTTGCCCAGAACTCACTTCTACTAACATTTGTTGCCCTCAATTCACTTCTACTAACATTTGTTGTCCTCAACTCACTTCTACTAACACTTGTTGCCTTCAACTCACTTCTACTAACATTTGTTGCCCTCAAATCACTTTTACTAACATTTGTTGCCCTCAACTCACTTCTACTAACATTTGTTGCCCTCAACTCACTTCTACTAACACTTGTTGCCCTCAATTCACTTCTACTAACATTTGTTGCCCTCAACTCACTTCTACTAACAGTTGTTGCCCTCAACTCACTTCTACTAACATTTGTTGCCCTCAACTCACTCCTACTAACACTTGTTGCCCTCAATTAACTTCTACTAACAGTTGTTGCCCTCAACTCACTTCTACAAACAGTTGTTGCCCTCAACTCACTTCTACTAACAGTTGTTGCCCTCAACTCACTTCTACTAAAATTTGTTGCACTCAACTCACTTCTACTAACATTTGTTGCCCTCAACTCACTTCTACTAACATTTGTTGCCCTCAACTCACTTCTACTAACGGTTGTTTCCCTCAACTCACTTCTACTAACATTTGTTGCCCTTAACTCACTTCTACTAACATTCGTTGCCCTCAACTCACTTCTACTAACATTTGTTGCCCTCAACTCACTTCTACTAACATTTGTTGCCCTCAACTCACTTCTACTAACATTTGTTGCCCTCAAATTAATTATACTAACATTTATTGCCCTCAACTCACTTCTACTAACATTTGTTGCCCTCAACTCACTTCTACTAACATTTGTTGCCCTCAAACTAATTATACTAACATTTGTTGCCCTCAACTCACTTCTACTAACATTTTTTGCCCTCAACTCACTTCTACTAACATTTGTTGCCTTCAACTCATTTCTACTAACATTTGTTGCCCTCAACTCACTTCTACTAACATTTGTTGCCCTCAACTCATTTCTACTAACATTTGTTGCCCTCAACTCATTTCTACTAACATTTGTTGCCCTCAAACATTATACTAATATTTGTTGCCCTCAACTGACTTCTACTAACATTTGTTGCCCTCAACTCTTGTTGCCCCCAGATCACTTCAACGATAGGGTCACGTTTAAAGACGAGTTCCTGAGTCTTGAGAAGTACAAGAAACACCTGATGAAGACGCTTACCTTTAACGTGGCTTTGAGAAACCCAGATAAAAACAGGTGGGCAGAACTCAGTAGCTCAATAGACATTATTCACTAACAACGTTATCTTGTTATCTTGAAATACTGAAATAAAAATATTTAAAGAAAATAAAAATTGAATTACAAAAAAATAATATTTTTTAAAGACGTGCCAGCGATCCTAAAAAAAAACAACAAAAAACAACAACAAAAAAACTTAATCTGTTAACCATTCTTGTTACTCTTTTGCAGGGGCGTAACTGGGTTTTTGACGCCCCTGGATAATTTAATTTTGGCGACCTTGATAAATTGAAAAGTTTCAGCTTTGCGACTTTTTCAATTGTTAGGGAAAAAATTGAATTTCTCTTATTTTATTTACGACAATAAGCATTTATATTCTTACAATGTGGATATAAAATTGTTTAAATGCAAATTGCAGGAAATATTATTATTATTTTTTTTAAAACTACATAAATTGGTGGATTTGTGTTGTTATCTGCACATAGTCTACAGCTATATTGTAAGTATTATGATCATGTATTGTAGATAAAATGAATAGTGTCAACGTGTCATACTCATTGTCTCATACATAGCGATAGGAAATCACAATGAAAAGTTAATTTAAGTAACACTCCTATGCCCTATATCAAAGGTTAACTTTCCTTTCTTTAATGTTTGCGAAATGAGTGATTATTTAATCGAAGTTTATGTGACTGGTAAGTTCACTAGCAATGGAAAGAAGAACTAGAGATGATGTGTGTTGATGGCCTGACGTCGATTTTGAGTAATTTTTGATAATGTTTAGTTTGCTGAAACTCCTTTCATCAGTGACCACTGTGGTTGGCATGTAAGAAATATTTTCAGAGTTCTTTTGATATTAGCGTGCGATTCTTGCAATGCCCATGTAGTTGAGAACATTTAGAAAGATCTTAACAAAACATGTCATCGAGTTTTTTTTTTTTTTTTGCAATAGTTCAATCATTTGGTGTTTAAAGTATTTTATTCAATTATAAATTGCTCTTGTTTTATTTCAGGATATTTGCCTGACAATAGAAAAAGAAAAGCTTTAGATTCTAAATCTACCATTGCAAAAGATTTAAACGCTTTGTCAGTCAGAAAGTCTTTTGCTATATTTTTCAGAGAAACAAATCAGTCTTTTACCCTTTTAACTGCATCGTTATTGAATCAATGATTGCAAAAATATAGATTTTGAATTCATCCAAATTAGGTCTTTCATCTTCACTATTCTCTCCTGGCTTTCGTTTTTGTTTTGCTTTCCTTTTTTGAACTGGCTCGTTTTTCATTTTAATACACGTTTCTTCATTTTTGGCAACAATGTTAGAGATTTCGTTAGTTCTTAGATCTGCAAAGTCATTTAAATGTCCTTTAAATATCCTGGTGATTTTTATAGTGCTGAATTGACTTTGTTAATTTTTTTTCCAATATCAAATTCTAAAAATGTTATAAACGCAATTAACTTGTAACTCTTGATATGACTGTACAATGATTAGGAACATATAATGCGTCATCAAGCAAGTGATTATCCTTTATTACAATTAATACTCAAACAATTTCCTCAAACTTCTCATAAAAACAGCACTTACAGCATTTATTTGTAACACCATCTTGTGTCCCTATGATTCTTTGGACTGATTTCAGTAACTGAGCATATTTATTATTTCCATTTACGAGGAGAAAAAAATTATGCAATGACTGTATAGTTCCGAAACATGTCAAAATATCTGTATTAATGCTGGCCGTGTGCACACCTACCAAATTAAGACTATGTGCGCACCTACCAAATTAAGACTATGTGCACACCTACCAAATTAAGACTATGTGCACACCTACCAAATTAAGACTATGTGCACACCTACCAAATTAAGACTATGTGCGCACCTACCAAATTAAGACTATGTGCGCACCTACCAAATAAAGACTATGTGCACACCTACCAAATAAAGACTATGTGCACACCTACCAAATAAAGACTATGTGCACACCTACGAAATTAAGACTATGTGCACACCTACCAAATAAAGACTATGTGCACACCTACCAAATAAAGACTATGTGCACACCTACCAAATAAAGACTATGTGCACACTTACCAAATTAAGACTATGTGCACGCCTACCAAATAAAGACTATGTGCACACCTACCAAATAAAGACTATGTGCACACCTACCAAATTAAGACTATGTGCACACCTACCAAATTAAGACTATGTGCACACCTACCAAATAAAGACTATGTGCACACCTACGAAATTAAGACTATGTGCACACTTACCAAAATAAAGACTATGTGCACACCTACCAAATTAAGACTATTTGCACACCTACCAAATTAAGACTTATTTGTATGATAAGAAGCACCGCAAATGTCACACACATTATAAAAAATATTGTAATTGTTTAGATGAAATATATTTAAATTTAAATTAATTTTATTGTTATCCATTTTGAAATTAAATAGATAGTTATATAGATCTACTAGGTGGTTCCCGAGCGGCAAGCCGCCCCCGTCTTTAACTTTCTCGCGTATTAAAACTTTTTAAAAATTTATTTGAAAAATTATTTTTTTTAAATTTTATTCAATCTTCTTGTTTAAATGCTAAAATTGTTAAGGTCACGATTAAGCCTCACCTACAAATTTACATACACAGTGTAATTTTCATTTGAGAATTTGGGTTCGAATCTTAGAATCCATGACAAAAAAAAATGTGAATAAATTGAAATGTGAAAGGTGATTTAAACTTGAAGTTGCTTGCAATAAGCCTTTGGATTAGGTTATTTTGAACTCCAACTGAAAAAAGAATCGAGTTAGAAAGAAATCAAGATAGAAATCAAGTCGCGACTTACAAAGAAAAAATCAATACAGTATAGGGGTTGAGCGCAACGATGCACACCAAACAAACCACACCACTGGGTGTTTATATTATTTTATTGTGCCGGGGCGCCTGCGGCGCCCCCTTTTTTTGGGCGCCTACGGCGCAAACCTTTTTCAAGAGACCAACTAACTTGTCCATTTTTGATAAATACGAATTATTAAACTTTATGAAATGTACGCAAAGTATTTATTTAATAATAATAATAGGGGTTGTATTTTGCGTACCGATGCACATCAAACAATGACGTCATCATATTAAATATTTTTACAGCGCTCATCAAAACACGATTTTTCAACTTTAGACTCATTCTTGATTGAATTAAATAAACAACATCTACAATAATATAAACTAACTGCTGTAGACTGTCGTACATCGCTCCTCAGCGTTACGTTACAAACATACAGAACCACACCACTGGGTGTTTATATAAATAAAATAACTTTCTTATTCCGTTTTTTATCCATGATAAAAGTATATATTTATATAAGTAAAAAATGTTAAAATTAGAGATTTATCGGCGCCCTTTGAACTGGCGCAGGCCGACACCCTTGACAACTGCCCAAATGCTAAGCGGTTGTTACGCCACTGCTATTTTGTGATCCATTTTATTACCCATATTGTCACTCTATTGTGATATATTTTACTACCCTTCTTGTCAATCTACTATGATCCATCTTGTTACAATTATTGTCACTCAAAATAAAAAATATATTTTACAATTCGTATCATTCTATTGTAGGGCTGCGGATATTAACGATTAATTTCTCGATTAATCGTTAAACAAATTGTCGATTAAAATTATTGTTATCGATAAAATTAAAGAAAATATTTTTAACAATTTTTTAAACTTATTAATTAATAATTAAATATTGATAGTAATAAAAGATGTTTTTTTTAGGTACAAACATCTCCATTAAAAAAAAGATTTTTAAAGTGTGAACTTTAAAATAACCAGTTGTTTTAAGTAAAATGATATAAAAAAAAAACCAACGTTGGTTTTACTTAATAAACAATATCAAAATTAAAATTCATTAACATTAAATTGAACTACTTATATTTATATTTTTTTTTTTGTATATATCTCCTAAAAATCTTATTTTTAAAAATTACATACTTTATTTATAGGCGATTTATGAAATGTTCAGTTTAATGACGTCATACATCTTATTTTCAGGTTTAATCAAAATTATCGGTTAATTATTCGGTAATTTTTCAAAAGTTAACGATTAAATTTAAATTAATCGATAACAGCCAAATTCTATTGTGATCCATTTTACTACCATTCTTGTCATTTTACTGTGTGCTATTACACTACCATTCTTGTCACTCTATTGTGATCTATTTTACTACCATTCTTGTCACTCTATTGTGATCTATTTTACTACCATTCTTGTGACTCTGTTGTGATCTATTTTACTACGGTTCTTGTCACTATATTGTGATCTACTTTACTACCAGTCTTGTCACTCCATTGTGATCTATTTTACTACCATTCTCGCCCCTCTATTGTGATCTATATCTCCCCATAGGTTCTACTATATCCTGCCACCAGACGACACGCGTGTCACCGTGGAGATGGTTGCTGCTGGTGACGCCGACTACTACAACGCCAGCTACATGGACCTCGACGGTGACATCATCTACATCGCCGCTCAGACGCCTTTCTCTCCCGCCACAGTCAGCGACTTCTGGAGGCTGGTCTTACAGAACAAGTAGGTCACGGCATACAGAACAAGTAGGTCACGTCTTACAGAACAAGTAGGTCACGTCTTACAGAACAAGTAGGTCACGTCTTACAGAACAAGTAGGTCAGGTCTTACAGAACAAGTAGGTCATGTCTTACAGAACAAGTAGGTCACGTCTTACAGAACAAGTAGGTCATGTCTTACAGAACAAGTAGGTCATGTCTTACAGAACAAGTAGGTCGCGTCTTACATAACAAGTAGGTCATGTCATACAAAACAAGTAGGCCGTGTCTTACAGAACAAGTAGGTCATTTCTTTGTGGTGAAATGATGTGGTATGGATGTTTAGTCTAGGGTATTATGTGTATTTTTACCTTCACACTCACAAGGACGTACTTTAGTGATCTCCACAAATGACGAACAAAGAACTATTGTGTAATACAAAGGATTAACTTTTAATATACACTTTATACAACAGCAATAACTTAAATATTCATTAGTGAACCTAACCTATGATCTAGGTAAATATTGCCCTTATGGCATGCCAAATCATCATTACAGCCTTGCCTTATACTTATGCCAAATGTTTCTATTGTTAAATACTTAAATCATATGCGTCAAGTTAGTGTTGTTTTAGTCTCAGGTCCTATTTTAGTTTTAGTTTTTATTTCGTTTTTTCTGTAATAATTTTAGTTTTAGTCTAGTTTTAGTTTTGAGCTCAATTTTAGTTTTCGTTTTAGTTTTCGTCGACTAAAACTAAAACACCTGAGTTTTAGTTTTCGTCTTATTCATTTTAGTTTCACTTTTAGTTTTAGTCTTGTAAACACCAATAACTAATAACATTGTTCATGATCAATTGTTGAAACAAATTGAAGCATAATAATAGTAGTCACAGAGATGACAGCTCACTGTACTGAGTCCATTCACTCCATTGTCACATTATAAGTCACACTATCACATTGTGTTATGTGCCAATGCCAAGACTCAATTTTTGACTATGTTGTAGACTAGCAGACTTGCAGTGCATGTACAAAAAAACAGCAACAACTAAAAACGTAATAATAATAAGAAACCAAAAACGTAAGTCAAAATTAAAACAAATGTATTCATTCTAAGACCNCCATTGCCATCCTCACTGACTGCTTTGGCAGCTTCTTGATAGTGCAACAAATAATCTTCCAGTTCGTCTTCAGGCCCACGAACTGCAGATATAATATTAGTGATGGGTGGGGTGTTCGCAATGTGTTGCGTCAGGGATTTGAAGCGCTTGAGAGGAGGTCCAGATGTAGTCAGGGCTGTTGAACCAACGCTATCAGGAGACGCAGTTGCAGTGATATTTCGGTTAGGAGTAGGCTGACCAGCAGCTGAAATCACTTGACCAAGCTGTGCACTTACTGCGGCTGCTGCTGCTGAAGCAGTTTCTTCTCGCAACACAAACTGTTTTGCTGCACTTAGAAGATGCCCTTTTCCTGAAATGAACAGTGCTGACACAGTGGTAGGATCAAGCAGGCAAGCTGCAGAAGGTATAGGTTCAAAAATATCAGAATCTGGTTCCAACGCAAACTCAAATCGTCGCCTCAAGCCATCCAAAAAGGTGACTGCTAGCTCTTTTAGTGATGCGTCCAGAGCTTGATCAGACTGTGCCTCAAGAAGATGATATTCTATGTCCATAAGTGCTGGAATTACTGATGACATAACAACTTTATCGCCTTCGAGTAAACGTGTATGTTCGGCAAATGGTTGCAGAAGCTTCAGTAACTGATCTATTTTTTGCCATTCACTTGAAAGAAGAGTGTCCCATTCCATTTCTTCCGCTACTGCATTCACACTAACCTTCAGTTCAATTAGTCGCTGCAGTAGAAGGAATGTGCTTGACCATCTTGTGGGACAATCTGCAATAAGAGTTTTCTTGCTCTTCAACACTAGCTTTTGGGTTGCAACAGATGATTTTCTAAACTTTTCAACCATATGCCTCGCTAAATCAAGTATCAGTTGTATGGCAGCACACTTTGACATCTCATTAACAACTAGCTGCATAGTATGAGGCATAAATGCCATGCGTTTCAATGTCAAATAGTGACCATCAACAGTCGTTTCTACCCTTGCATCCTCATAGTCTTTATCTTCATTAATATTGTCAACCTCATCATCCTCTTCCTCATCAGAATCAGAATCTGTGCCAGTGGCAGTTTCGCATCTATCAACAAACATGGTTTTAAAAGCTTTTATCATGTTAGCGCCATTGTCCGTAATAACTAGCATGACTTGGCTAGTTTTTATACCCCATTTTTCGAAGCAATCGCTAACTTTAGCAGCAATCTTTTCACCTGTATGAGGATGACTAACAGTAAACACATTCAGTGTTAAATGTTCACCTTGCTGTATAATTGGATTGTACAAACAAGCCGAAACACCAAGGAACGCTGCCGTAAGGCCCCTTTTTGACCAAATATCCAAGCAAAGGGTAAGACGCCGGGCACGTTGTATATTCTCTTTAATCTTCTTTTCGAGTTCTTCACACGCCGATTTTAAAGCCGTTTGTATAGCTGTACGGATTGGTACTTGAAACTTCGGATCCATTGCCAGGCAGAACTCTCTGAATGCCTCATGCTCGACCTGTACATGTAAATTGCATTCTTTCATTATTGTAATTATTTTACAATTTACATTTTATAATTGCATATTAATTATTATGTACCAATATACTGCCCTTTTTATTCATTCTTATATTAATTCAATGAAATAAATAACATTTAACAGTTTTGCTATTTTAGCTGCAATGTGTACAAATTGTAACTGTTTTAAGTACGCCAACAATTATTTTTCTTAAGCCAAGCCCTGTCCTGTCCCATAATAAAATTAGAAATACTGCTGCCCATATTAATAAAATTATTATGAAAAATTTGTGTTTTACAATTTAATGTTCATGAGGTTATGATACTACATGTATGATATGTCACATGTGTCTTTGTGTGACTTTTTGTTTATAGGTTCAAAGAAGTAGTAGTAGTAACTAATAAGAAATAAATAATGCATGATTACTTACCAACGACGTGGAAACACCAGTTTTCGCTATGAATCGTGTAAGAGCTTGGATTCTGGAAATATTTTCAGCAGACTGTGCAGAATATTTGTGTTTATTAAGTTTATTACCAAACATGTCGGTAATTTTCCTTGAGGCAGAAGAGTTGGCAGCTGGCAACTTTGTTGACTTACTGGGTGCTGCCGCTACTTTAGTCTCTCTTTCTCTTCCATGGCATCATTTTCTTTCTTGTGGCAAGCTTTTAAATGCCGTTTTAGATTTGTCGGATTCCTTCCCACGAGCAGTCTTTCACATTTCTTACCGTCGTTAGTCATCAAACATTCACTTTTGTTTAAATCTATACGGTACGTGAAATAATCCCAAACATCACTCGATTTTGGGCCATTTTACTCCACCAACACCAGTTCCTGCTGTTGTCATTGTCAACTTTCAACGTTAAATAATTGTATTACTTTCATGACTTATATTATCGCCCAGTTGATGCGCATGCGCGATCATCAAAGAAATTAGGTCATAATAATTTCCTAGAATTTCACAGACTGCAGTAACGGAAAAGAACGATAAATGGGGATTTTAGTTTTTATTTCATTGGGGAGTTTTAGTTTCAGTTTTTATTCAGTCTTTTGTCTATCAGATTTAGTTTTCTTCTAGTTTTAGTCTTGCTGCTAATTTTAGTTTTAGTTTTAGTTCTCGTTGACGAAAATGTCAACATTTTCGTTGACGAAGGTTTTAGTTTTCGTCCACGAAAACAACACTACGTCATGTTGTCCACTGGTAATCCTGTGTAGTACTGCAGTCTTGCTGTATTGTCCTCAACTCCTATAGCCCCGTCTGCTGTGGGTATGTAGACGTCTGTGTTGAACTTCTCGGGTTGGTTGACAAGGTGACGTAATTTCCGTTCACTCGGACTAGCTGTCAACAATATGTTGGGGCCGGTGCTGTTTGACCTAGTGACCTGGATAGACCTCCCATACTTGTGTGTGTGGTCTTCGTCTGTAGTAAGACGGCTTCATCTATGATAAGATGGCTACAGTTAGCACGATGACGGGTGGTTAACTGGTTTCAACTACCACGGTGGTGCGTGATAAGTTGGATAGAGAGCGCTGGGCTCTGGCTGTGAATGGCGTACGTCTCCCTGCTTACTGTATTATTCTACAAGTAAAGAGGATGGTAGCACTTGTGGATTTAGCTAGACGACCTTGGCTGACACGGACACAAGGGTATACTAAGTATACTTGGAAGTCTCGTGGCAAGGGTAGAATCCGATAACGGCAATGTAGTACCGGTGGGTTGGACGGTTGTCCGGTTTTCTCACCGTGTTGTACTGTCTACTGGTGCAGCTCCCTGGAAGTTCAAGCGTAGCAGGAACCAGGTAGACTGGTTTGATTGCGGCTTTTCTTCTCCACATCAGAAACACGATCCTGTCCCGATAACTGTGCGAGGGTTCTCCTTCTACCGTTTTGGCAGTGAAAAGAAAGAAACTTCTTTTCCCTCTGCTTATATCTTCTATGGTCCCGTGACTTAAGAAACTCTTGATTGGCTGTATAATTTGTGTGGACCAATTGGTTGTTGCCCCCTTGCTTTAGCCCCGTTGGTGAAATTAATTACTATTTATTCTTCCCACATGCTTGATTCCGAGACGGGAGTTACATCCCCTTATCTTTCCGGTATCGTCTTAGCGGGTGGGTGTTACTTATATTTATTATTCCGATATATTTCATCACAGTCTTACAGAACAAGTAGGTCATGTCTTACAGAACAAGTAGGTCATGTCTTACAGAACAAGTAGGTCATGTCCTACAGAACAAGTAGGTCATGTCTTACAGAACAAGTTGGTCATGTCTTATAGAAAAAGTAGGTCATGTCTTCTTTGTATTTTGGAATTCTCTGGAATTATAGAGAGCTATTAGAATTCTTCCCCTAGAATGTTCCTAAAAATATAGTTCAGATTCTCCATGTCAATTGACGGACCCTGAATAAAAGTTTTTTGGGGTACAGGGTCCAAACTATAGTGATGATGTGCGCATGCGTAGAAGGAGGCATCATCAAATCGGAACAGTTCTGGGCGAGCACTGGGGTCTACGCTGGTGGTCACGTGCTGGTTGAGACAGTTTCTCAGGTCCAGTATGCTGACTTTGTCATTAGGTGAGTACTAGCTTGGTCCAGTAGGCTGACTTTGTCATTAGGTGAGTACTAGCTTGGTCCAGTATGTTGACTTTGTCATTAGGTGAGTACTAACTTGGTCCAGTGTGATTACTAATTGGTGTATAAGAAAAATGTCCAAAAAAAATACAATTCTCTGAAGTTGTTCATAGCGTAGTGTTTGAGTAATGGAAATGTTCCATAACTCTTGGTATGAACTCGTTTAGATTTTTAAATTTTTTTAACCCGTTGTCAATATCGTTGTTTTTTTTTTCCTTCTGTGTACCTATTTTCTTTCACTTGTTTTGTCTCTGCAGAAAACCCTGAATATATTCAATCATTATCAAATTATCCGATAACCCGTGACATTTCCCTTATCCCAAAGCTTACCCTTATCCTACCTTAACCCTTATCCTACCTTAACCCTAATCCTACTATAACCCGAATCTCAGCCCTAACCCTAATCCTAATTCTCAACTTTACCACCCATACGACTTCATACGAGTACTTAAAATAATTTAAATTTGCGATAAGGAATTTGTTTTTAATTTAATCTGATTAACAAATGTCCCACTATTGATAACATTTAAGCCGTTAAATTTTTTGTTGACTTCTCATTAACAAACAAACAAAAATATCGATAATTGTTTCTAAAAATAGTTACCTACTTACGATGTTCTCCTCTTTCCTCCCACAATTCAGAACACTTAAACTCACTTCCTCGTGTGTTGATGACGTCATTGTGACCCAGTTTCAGTTCATGACGTGGCCCGTGAGCGGTGTCCCAGACGACCCTATTCCTCTTCTCGACCTGAGGTACAGAGTTCGACGTTACTATGGCAACAGAACCACGCCCATTCTGGTGGTCTGTGGTACCGGGGCGGCCCGCTCAGCGGTGTACATCGCAGTGGACCTCCTCATCGAGGAATATGGACGAAACGGATGTGTGGGTTGCTATATACTATCATGTTTACCTGTGCTACCATGTTTACCTGTGCTACCATGTTTACCTGTGCTACCATGTTTACATGTGCTACCATGTTTATCTGTGCTACCATGTTTACATGTGCTACCATGTTTACTTGTGCTACCATGTTTACCTGTGCTACCATGGTCACCTGTGTAACCATGTGTACATGTGCTACCATGTTTATCTGTGCTACCATGTTTACATGTGCTACCATGTTTACTTGTGCTACCATGTTTACCTGTGCTACCATGTTTATCTGTGCTACCATGTTTACATGTGCTGCCATGTTTAACTGTGCTACCATCTTTACCTGTGCTACCATGTCTACATGTGCTACCATGTCTACGTGTGCTACATGTTTACATGTTCTATCATGTTTACCTGTGCTACCATGTTTACCTGTGCTACGATCTTTACATATGCTAATATGTGGTATTGTTGAAGTTGTTCGCTAACGGTTAAAACAATTGAGAAAACAAACGCTAGAATACAAGCCACACGGTAATTTAACTTTAATAAGAAACTAACAAAAGCCTGTTTACAGCACAAACACGGTAAGAAAAGGAACAAGGGAATTTTAAAAACGTTGATTTAGGAAATACAAATTTTAATATAAAACCATGGAGGCTATATTTCAGACATTGGTGCATCAAATGTTAAGTACTGAACAAGTCTAATCTGTGCTGTCCCCTACAGGTCAACGTCTACAACTTTGTCAAGAGGATGCGCAAGTCGCGCCCTTTCATGGTGCGCACCTTGAGCCAGTACAGGTTTATCTACGAATGTCTGTTTGAAGAATTCCAAGCAGGCGACACCGTCCTGAGGACCGACCTCAGAGACAAGTACAAGGCCCTGTGCCAGAGAAACCCACAGTCTGGTAGTTAGAACAACTTGTTTCTCTTGACATACATCCGTTCTTATAAAAGATTCCTTTCGTCCTTACTACACACGACAGAGCAGAAATTGAATGTTTACATCATTCTTCTAACTAAGAGAAATTTAATATAAATAATGGACCATCGCCTCTAGATATAAAATAAGTTAGAACAGATGATGTCCTATAATTTTTTTCAGCTATAAATTAATTGGTCAATATAAATATTCATCTTGCATAAATGATTTAATAAATGATAACCTCGTGCCTCTATTAAAAATGTCAGTAAATGTAAATATTTAGCTTGTTCCTTTAGCCTTGGATTTGTAAACAAATTATATAAATATAAGCCATTCAATTTAATGTAATGTAATCTTAAGTACAATTGGAGAGTTGCTCTCAGTGTCCTACTTCAGATGGTATTTCTAAGGCCCCCCCCCTTAAAAAACAACTCCTCTACCTCCCTCATTGTTTTCCCCATGTTGCTGAAAAATTTTACTCTCCACCTACCCCGCCCGTTCATGACGTCATAATTTCAATATCAGTCAAAACTAAAGACAAGTTTCAATAATGTAATAACAATAATTACCATTATTCAATTTCGATAAAATTTGAAACTGTTTTTAATTGCCTTAAAGGGAGTTGGACCACATAAAACTATTTCAAAAACACTGTCTTTCAAACCGGAGATCGAATTTAAACATACGATATGTTTCGAAAATAAAACAGGCTGACTAGAGGTCTCATGACTGTGTGACTTAGATCTGTTTTAACTTTGTATTACTGATTTTGTTAAGAAAGTTGCATTTACTGTTTGATCTTTGAATGTTGAGCAGCACATACAACTGTTACCTACCTTGTCTGGCCCACTGTTACCTCCCTTGTCTGACCCACTGTTACCTCCCTTGTCTGACCCACTGTTACCTCCCTTGTCTGACCCACTGTTACCTCCCTTGTCTGACCCACTTTTAGCTCCCTTGTCTGACCCACTATTACCTCCCTTATCTGACCCACTTTTACCTCCCTTGTCTGACCCACTATTACCTCCCTTGTCTGACCAACTGTTACCTCCCTTGTCTGACCAACAGTTACCTCCCTTGCCTGACCCACTGTTTTCTCCCTTGTCTGACCTCACCAGACTTCACATTTCTGATGGACCAGTTCAGATTACTGTGTAACTTCACACCGGAACTCACGTCAAGCACTTGCACGATAGCCATGTTGAAGGAGGTCAGTTAGTTGGTCAGTTGTCCAGTACTGAGAGGGAATTAAGGTGGTCATTTAAAACACAAGTAGTTCTTTAAATATGAATCTAATCCTTAAACTGTGGCTAAGTAACTATCTGTGTAGCCCCGTAGCTCTATCAAAATTTATTTCAGTAAGTGACACCAAGTGACATCCGTTCTCAAACCTAACCTAACACACTCATTTCTCTAAGTGACACCAAGTGACATCTGTTCTCAAACCTAAAAACAATTCTCCCCTAAATCCTCAGAACGCCAAGAAAAATGTTGATCCTAAAATCCTTCCGCCTGACCTCTACTGCCCGTACCCAGTCAATGAAAGTAAGTCTTTAAGTCTGCTCAGTCCAGCCCCAGTCCCCAACCAATGACGTGGCTAGGGTTTAATGGGCCAGGGGTGTGGGAGGTAACATGCTTTGACGAAACAAAAATATAACAAACGTTACAGTTTAACGACAAAACTTAACGCTCCATACTCAGACAAAAACTGATCCTCGTCTTTGCACCACATGCCCTCCTCCCCCTTTTCTTTAGCTGTCTGTGCTCAACCAAACAATGAGATCACTAAACAATAAGAACAGCAAAAAAATGAGAACACAAAAAAATGATAACACCAAACAATGATAACATCAAACAATGAGAACATCAAACAATGATAACACCAAACAATGATAACATCAAACAATGATAACC
>MUZC01000566.1:88610-105534 GCA_002072015.1 Radix auricularia | reverse complement strand
GACACCTACAAATAGGGACTCAATCTTCTAATGACACCTACAAATAGGGACTCAATCTTATAATGACACCTACAAATAGGGACTCAATCTTATAATGACACCTACAAATAGGGACTCAATCTTCTAATGACACCTACAAATAGGGACTCAATCTTCTAATGGCACCTACAAATAGGGACTCAATCTTATAATGGCACCTACAAATAGGGACTCAATCTACTAACGACACCTCCGAATAGGTACTCAATCTTATAATGACACCTACAAATAGGGACTCAATCTTCTAATGACACCTACAAATAGGGACTCAATCTTATAATGACACCCTCAAATAGGGACTCAATCTTCTAATGACACCTACAAATAGGGACTCAATCTTCTAATGACACCTCCAAATAGGGACTCAATCTTCTAATGACACCTACAAATAGGGACTCAATCTTCTAATGACACCTACAAATGTCAACTCAATCTTCTAATGACACCTACAAATAGGGACTCAATCTTCTAATGACACCTACAAATGCCAACTCAATCTGGTAGAAACTAACTTTTTTAGGAAATATAAATAGTAGAGACCCTCTACTCGTTGAAATTCTTCAGCAGGCACTCCAATTGTTAATGAAATGTATCCCCCAAACTGCAAGGCTCTAATTTCATTGATGACAAAGATAACAACAAAATATTCGGGGAAGAGTTGAAATTTGATCAGTTTTCAGGATTAAATACAAAGGTAAATAAGGACGAAACATAAATCAATGAAAAAATGAAAACATTTCTCCAAAAAAGATAGAAGAATGATTTTGTTTTCATTGAAAAGCACAAAGTTAGCTCTTTCCTGGGATATGCTATTTGTGTATGTCAGTGGAGTTGGAGTACTTAGATCCAGGTACCATTGAAAGGCGCAGTCTATGCCTACCTACCTGTTGAAGTGCTCCAGGTACCATTGAAAGGCTCAGCCTATACCTACCTACCTGTTGAAGTGCTCCAGGTACCATTGAAAGGCTCAGCCTATGCCTACCTACATGTTGAAGTGCTCCAGGTACCATTGAAAGGCTCAGCCTATGCCTACCTGTTGAAGTGCTCCAGGTACCATTGAAAGGCTCAGCCTATGCCTACCTACCTGTTGAAGTGCTCCAGGTACCATTGAAAGGCTCAGCCTATGCCTACCTGTTGAAGTGCTCCAGGTACCATTGAAAGGCGCAGTCTATGCCTTCCTACCTGTTGAAGTGCTCCAGGTACCATTGAAAGGCTCAGCCTATGCCTACCTACCTGTTGAAGTGCTCCAGGTACCACTGAAAGGCGTAGTCTATGCCTACCTGTTGAAGTGCTCCAGGTACCACTGAAAGGCGTACTCTGCTGGTTTGTTCCCGTCCAGAGCAATCAAGTGTTTCCTCATGCTGTTGGTTGTGCCCCTTTCAATCAGTTATGCCCCTTTGAAATCAGTTCTGTTAGAGAAAGTGATAGATTCCATGAAGTTTTATCTTAGGCAAGTTATAAATATGCCGCATTCACCCTCCCCAAATTGGACAAGAAGGCTTTACATATGATGCATAGAGGAAATTATAGTTTTAAAGGGCGAACACTTTAAGCAATTTTTTCTTTACAATTAAAAATAACAGTAGAGTTATTTCTATTCCTCTCTAGGCCTTTTTTTCTCCTGCTGCCAATATTATAAACAACACATTTATTGTTTTGAAATCGGAAATTCTGGAATAAAAAATATGTTCATGTTGACAATTAGTCTATATGAAAATTTACATTCATATTTACATTGTACATATTGAGTGTCTGAAAATTGGCTTATAATTGACACAACAGTCGACATCTCTTATCATATCTTAGATATTCAGACGCTTCTTCTTTGCAGGAGATAATTGCGTCCACAGACCATGACAGATGATCTGTAGTCAAGTGATGCAGCGGTCACAGGCCACGGTTATGGGGGTTCCACACATTGCCCAGCCGCCTAACTATTGTCTAGTTAGGTGCCCATTCGGACCTGGGTGGCTCGGGGACTCCATAAGCCACAGGTGCAAATCCTTTCCTTCGCATGGATTCGAACTCGTGACCACCGGTACACCAGTCAACCGCGCTAGCCACTCAACCACCTTGCCCCTTACATCTGCTTACATTAACAACATACAACAGTCGACATCTGATTATGTTAACAACACACAACAGTCGACATCTGCTTACGTTAACAACACACAACAGTCGACATCTGCTTACGTTAAAAACACACAACAGTCGACATGTGCTTACGTTAACAACACACAACAGTCGACATCTGCTTACGTTAACAACACACAACAGTCGACATCTGCTTACGTTAACAACACACAACAGTCGACATCTGCTTACGTTAAAAACACACAACAGTCGACATCTGCTTACGTTAACAATACACAACAGTCGACATCTGCTTACGTTAACAACACACAATAGTTGACATCTGCTTACGTTAAAAACACACAAATTTGTAAGTTTCTGGAAAAAGTCATTCCCCTACCAAAAACTTAAAATTAAAAAAAACCTTAACCTGAAACATGTTCAGAAGCATAACTGGGTTTTCCGCGCCCTTGGCTAAATTATTTTGGCACTCTTAGCAAAATTATTTTTGGGGCTCTTTGCTAAATTATTTTTGCACCCTAGGCTTTTTTTTTTGGTTTCTTTTATTAAAAAAATTAAAAATGTTGGAAAATACTAAATTGAAGGATTAGCCCTAGGCGCCCTTGGCAACTGCCCCGATGCCAAGTCGCTGTTATGCCTCTGAACATGTTATTAAATGGGCATATATCTTGGGGTATAGGGCCATACATCTAGTGCACTAGACAGAAATGTCTTGGGGTATATAACCATACATCTAGTGCACCAGACAGAAATGTCTTGGGGTATATGGCCATACATCTAGTGCACCAGACAGAAATGTCTTGGGGTATATGGCCATACATCTAGTGCACTAGACAGAAATTAAAATTTAAATGTAAAGATTAGGTCATGCCCCACAGAGTTTGGTGTCACGTCGACCTGTCACTTTACTTGGATAAGAGGGGGGGNGTGGGACGTGGTGGTCGAGAGGTAGCGCTCTCGACTGTCATACCGATGGTCACGGGTTCGAATCCACACGAAGGTGAGGATTTGTTCTCGCGGCCTGAGGAGTCCCCGAGTCACCCAGCTCCGAATGGGTACCTAACTAGACAATAGTTAGGCGGCTGGGGTAATGCGTGGAACCCCTATAGCCGTGGCCTGTGACCGCTGCATCACTTGCCAACAGATCATCTCTCATGGTCTGTGGACGCAATTATCTTCTGCATAGAAGGAGCGTCTGTATATCTAAGATAAGTTTGTAGACATTGTGGTCTTCTGTTGCGGAACGGTTGAAACGTTCCTTCTCATGATATTGTTGATATTATTTTATTACATTCTTCAATCGAACAGTTTCTTTTTAATTTAGATGCAAACGACACCTAAAGCAAATGAAGGGAAATCCTTGTAATAAGTCCAATAACAAATTAAGTTGTACGTTCGATATGTCAGAAATCAGTGCAGAAAGGTGAATAGTGGGTGAGACCGATGGGAGAATGAATGTTTATTGGGTATTAGAATTGTTGGTATGTAGCACAGAATGGCTACATTAGTGTCGCTACCTTGATGTTGCTACATTAGTGTCGCTACCTTGGTGTTGCTACATTAGTGTCGCTACCTTGGTGTTGCTACATTAATGTGGCTACCATGGTGATGCTACATTTGTGTCGCTACCTTGGTGTTGCTACATTAGTGTCACTACCTTGGTGTTGCTACATTTGTGTCGCTACCTTGGTGTTGCTACATTAGTGTCGCTACCTTGGTGTTGCTACATTAATGTGGCTACCATGGTGTTGCTACATTAGTGTCGCTACCTTGGTGTTGCTACATTAGTGTCGCTACCATGGTGTTGCAACAAGAACCGAGAACATAATGAAACTTTCTGTGTGTGCGTGTAATAGAGAGAGAGAGAGAGAGAGAGAGAGAGAGAGAGAGAGAGCAAGAGAGGGAGAGAGAGAGAGGGAGGGGGGAGATCCCGGGGAGAGACGGGAAAGAGAGGAATGGAGAGAGAGACAGATGTGAAGAGTGAAGAGGCTGAGTGATATAGAGAGAGAGAAACAGAAATTACTACACTCTAAGGCGGATTATATAAAGCACTAGCTAATTACCCGCGCTTTGCAGCGGTATTTTAAGATTTCAGTTAGCGCTTAGAAGCGGTAAACACTAATTCAATATCCTTTTGATTTCAATCTAAATCGTGATGGATATGCTAAATATATTAACTAAACCGTCTTGGAACAGGCGTTAAAAGTTCATAACCCCATTGGAAATTGTATTATTTTAAAAATCTCATTTGTTCAATAATTTATCCATTAACTCAATAGACAATTTTTAAATTAACTTTTACATAACTAATGTTAAAAATAACAAACCGGTCTCCAGTCCTAAAATGTGTTTTTGCTATTAAAAATTAAAACTTATTTTTTAAAACTAAAATTTGGGTCCGTGGCCCTATGGTTGCAAATTGTATAGTTCAAAACAACAGCTTATTTCCATTTGGATCATGATGAATATGTTTGTTAGTCCAAATTTGATTTTAAAAATAGAGTGGTAACGAATGGTAAAATGTTTTAAACGTTAACGAAAAAGAGATTAGGGGCCAAGGGTCACAAAAGATTGAAAAAATATTATTTTATTGACCAAACGAATTTTAACATAAGTCTTCAAATTTGTATCTTCCGAGTTTTAAAAAAAAATGCATTTACAGAGTATCCAAAGTTTTTGTTTATTTGTAATTTAGCTAATATAAGGTGAAAAAACTGCAATTGAGTGATAAGTTTGCCTGCTACCATCCCAAATATGCATGCTTTTACCTGCACAGGATGTTGAAGAATTTGTGATTAACTTTGTATTTTAGAAAAAAATACATTTGGCTCCCCGTCTCCCATTGAGTGGCAATTTAAATATTTGTTTCGCTTGTTACCAGCTTACGGAAAGTTAGAGGATTAGGGATGAGTAAATTTGTTAAAATAAGAAAAACAACATGCGGGCCCCCCGGCCCCCAGAAAGTGAGAATTTAAATATTATTTTCAACTGTTACCATCATGGACGTGTACTGAATAGCTGCCAAAATTTTCATGTTTTTACCTACACGGGAAAAAGGAGAATTAGTGATTTTCAGTTTTTATAAAGCTAACATAAGGAAAAAAACTTCATTTGAAAAATACATTTGGGCCCCCGGCCCCCAATGAGTGATACTTTAAATATTTTTTCAACATGTTACAATTGCGGAAGTGTACTCAACAAATTCCCAAAGTTTTATGCTTCTACCTACTCGGGAAAGTGGATATGTATCGATTTTAAGTATTTACAAAAATAGTTTTTGGGCCCCCGGGCCAAACTTTTTGTGATTTCTAAAAAATATTTACGCCAATAATCGTTCAAAGGGGCTACTCAACAATTTACAAAAGTGTCATGCTTCTACCTACACGGAGAGTTGTATAATACGCGAAATAAGAGAATTCTTGATTTTAATATTTTATATTGCTCATATAAGGAACAAAGCAAAAAATGGGCCCCCTTACCCTAGGGGTGGTCACCTTGGGTTAAAACATAGCCTATGACCTATTCCAGGTCAAATTGGGGTCCCCTGCAAAATTTCACCACCCTGGGTCCAACGGTGTGGTGCTGATGATGTGTTTATGTTAATGACTATGATTATGCCTTGATGATAATGTATTTTTTGAAGTTGCAATAATTTTCAGGGTATAGATTTAATTCCGTGAGTTAAATGTAAATTTAAGATTGGGGATATGTCATGGAAATATTATAGTCTAAAACTAATGGGGTTTTCCCGCTTAGGGAATGTTAATATTATACTCCTGCAAAGTGCGCACTATTTTGACACAAATATTCTTGACGTGATTTTTATTTTTTATATAGCTCATATAAGGAAAAAAGCAAAAGAATGCCCCCACTGACCCTAGGGGTGGTCAACTTGGGTTAAAACATAGCCTATGACCTATTCCAGGTCAAAGTGGGGTCGCCTGCAAAATTTCACCATCCTAGGTCCAACGGTGTGGAATTGTATTGGTAACAAACAGACAAACAAACAAACAAACAAACTTTCAGCTTTATATATTAGATATGCATCTATATTCAAACCAAAACTAGAAAAAGTTTCAATAGAAATAATACCATATAGTCGTGCTGGTGTAAGACAAACTCACAGGCGATATTTTCATTTTAAAATATCATTCCTTTTTTTAAAAAAAAAAACAGCTCCGTCCTGGATGACCTCCAAACCAAAGAGTGAAGGTCAACCCTTCCACAGTCATAAAACTTGTCGAAAATGATTCTTTTATTTACTCTACTCAGCAGACTGGCTGGAGTTTATTGGCGCTTAAACCAACAAACAGCAATAACAGTAACTACGTCAATAAATATCTTACCAACAGAGTGGTTCTCAAGATACTTCAGGAAGTGCTCTCCACTTATACTTTTATTTTACAACCTATTTATAAACCGCCGCTACATGCTTTATATGACAGAAACTAATAGAGAGGGAAGAAATCACTGGGACATGGCTGGCAAACAATAAGCAATGACTTCATCGTCATACAAGCAGGAAAGATAAGTTCTTGGCTTGGCCAAATGATTATTTCACCTTCATAATCTATTTGATGATCTAATTCAGCGGCTTATAGTAAATAAACTTCTCTTGTCACATTCAGAAATAATTCTACATTAATGAATAGGGGCATAACATTTCCCTGCTAATCAAAGGGTTAACAAAGCCTGGATTGAGAGACATAAAATTTCCCTGCTAATCAAAGGGTTAACAAAGCCTGGATTGAGAGACATAAAATTTCCCTGCTAATCAAAGGGTTAACAAAGCCTGGATTGAGAGACATTGACTTAAGTATCTGGCCTTAACAGAGCGTGAGCAGATCAATGATCACTGACACAGAAACGGTGACACGCTGACACGGTGACACGCTGACACAATGGTGCGGCAACACAGTGACACGGTGACACGCTGACGCGACGGTGCGGCAACACACTGGTGCGGCAACACACTGACACGTGACACGCTGACGCGACGGTGCGGCAACACGCTGACACGGTGACACGCTGACACAATGGTGCGGCAACACGCTGACACGGTGACAGAATGGTGCGGCAACACACTGACACGGTGACACGGTTAAACGCTGATGGGTATGTGTCAAGACAGCGTAAAAGAAAACTGCGCGATAAATTACTGTCAATTACCGCAAAATTGTAGAAACTTCAGGGTGGATGCAACCACTCTTCCCTGCACACACAGGCACACACATCCACACACATAACACTCGCACAAATAGTTGCTTTATGAATTTATTCGTTAAAATAAAAGAATAGTACAGAAATGTTCCATCATTGGTCGTTGTGTAATAGTACGCCCATACATCTACTACCTGTTGGATTTATTCAGTGGCGTCGCTAGGGGGTGCGGTGGGGCGGGCCGCCCCGGGTGACACCATCAGGGGGGTGACACCAGACAGTAAAAATCTATATATTCCCGTTATTTTGCACCGGAAAACTCGGAGGAGCTCTATGGGTTAAATCATGACGGGGTGACACCAGGGGCTACCGCCCCGGGTGACACCATGAGCTACCGCCCCGGATGACACCATGAGCTACCGCCCCGGATGACACCAACCCTAGTGACGCCTCTGGATTTATTACTGGCAAATACTATAGACGTCTTCTGTTATTGAGTGCTTGTAATAAATGGAGGTGTTTATTGGATTAAGGAGGTCATCGAAAGGTGAATGACAAGGTCACAGGAAATTAGTTAGGCGGCTGGGTAATGCGTGGCCTGTGAACGCTGCATCACTTGCCAACAGATCATCCTTCATGGTCTGTGGACGCAATTATCTTCTGCATAGAAGGAGAGCCGGTACGTTTAAGATAGATAGAAATGTGTGTGTCTCATGTGAGTAGGAAGGTCAATAACAAGGGGTAGATAATCAGTCACAAAAACACATGTGGTAACTCTAAGGTCACGAGGCACGATGGCAAGGTCATATTCGTGGAGTGCCCGAGGTTGGGGGTGGGGGGTCAGTGTTTGGGAAATGTCATAGTGAAACAATGTTACAGCTCAGATAACCTCCTGCAACTGAAAATCAAAGTGGACCTCTGTTACAACCCATATCACCTTTTAACCATCTGAATGTTAAATGTTATAGTGAGGCGATGTTACAACCGAGATCAACTTTACCACCTGACAACCGAGATCATCTTTAGCACCTGACAACCCAGATCAACTTTACAACCTGACAACCCAGATCATCTTTACCACCTGACAACCCAGATCATCTTTACCACCTGACAACCCAGATCATCTTTAGCACCTTACAACCCAGATCATCTTTACCACCTGACAACCCAGATCATCTTTAGCACCTGACAACCGAGATCAACTTTACCACCTGACAACCCAGATCATCTTTAGCACCTGACAACCCAGATCATCTTTACCACCTGACAACCCAGATCATCTTTACCACCTGACAACCGAGATCATCTATAGCACCTGACAACCGAGATCATCTTTAGCACCTGACAACCCAGATCATCTTTAGCACCTGACAACCCAGATCATCTTTAGCACCTGACAACCCAGATCATCTTTAGCACCTGACAACCGAGATCAACTTTAGCTCCTGACAACCCAGATCATCTTTACCACATGACAACCCAGATCACCTTTAGCACCTGACAACCAAGATCAACTTTACAACCTGACAACCGAGATCATCTTTACCATCTGACAACCCAGATCACCTTTAGCACCTGACAACCAAGATCAACTTTACAACCTGACAACCAAGATCATCTTTACCACCTGACAACCCAGATCATCTTTAGCACCTGACAACAGAGATCAACTTTAGCTCCTGACAACCCAGATCATCTTTACCACATGACAACCCAGATCACCTTTAGCACCTGACAACCAAGATCAACTTTACAACCTGACAACCCAGATCACCTTTAGCACCTGACAACCCAGATCAACTTTACAACCTGACAACCCAGATCACCTTTAGCACCTGCATGTCTAAGTGAACCTGTATTATATTTTGATTTTCTAGTTATAAAAGTAAAGATATTACAGGCAACAAGAATAAGTTAGGTATTAATAATACAATTAAAGTTACATCATTGTTGCTTTAGATGAACTGAAGGGAGACCACTGCTGTTGTTTTAATGAAATAAAGGGAGACTATTGTTACCTTTCCTTTCATCACTTAATGTAATGTGATCCCCCTTGACTTCATTTTCCAATCAACTTGTTTTTCTATTATAAAGTCAGAGAGTAAACAGTGCCCAAAAGAAGTAAGACGAAGCCACGTTACCCCCTCCCCCGCCCCCCCCCCTCAACGACTCTACCACTGAAGCCAGGTCAAGTTTCGCCCGATTTAATTCTGCACTTATTTCGCGTCCCACGTCTGTTACGGTTACACTCCAGTGTCACAGTGACCTGTTCCACATTCTGGGATGTTTAAAATAAGAAACAGGAAGTAACGCCTACGTCACCACACTAAGGCCCTAAGGCCAACATTCGAGTACATTTCATTTCCTTGGCCATAGCTACACACGGGACACGGGATACATAGTATGTCATTGTGACTGTTACAGACGATATGTTAGATTTATTGCTACACACTGTGTTATAATATTGTTTAGACACGTTTTTAAATACTATTTCAAATACAATTTCAAATACAATTTTTAACACAAGTACGAGCCATGCATGTTTGATTCATTGTTACATGCTGTATTTATTTAAAAAATGTATTAATTATTATATAACCCCCCCCCCCTTTTTAAAGCCACAACAGAGAAGTTGTTCTAACAGTTCTACAATCGACTCTGAGGGAGCGAGCGAAGGAATCACGTGGGTCAACAAAGTGATGACGCCACACAATGGCCACCAATGAAGGAAGGGAAGGGAAGTTAGAAAAAATATATAAAAAGCGCCAGACACAAATTTTAATCCCGAAAAAATGATGTCTCAAAGTAGACCAAAGAGATGGCCAATGATGATCCGACTGTAATATTATTGGTTTATCCCTCACTCTTCATTACCAGGAAAACACTTTTTGTGTGCTGTCAGCGGAAATAAGCCCGTGACTTCTTTTTTTTCAAAGCATTCGCTGGATCCAGAATTTTGGTTTAATCCAACATTAGGTGTTTACATCATTATGCGTGGCCAGGGGCGCTAACAAGCAACATCCCGCCCCTGCACCCTGGGCGGCACCATTAGAGTAATGAAATAGTTTGGCTGCTCCATTTATTTGGGACACCTTATTGGAACTGGATGGCCGAAATACAGGGGAATGGGTGGCCAATCTGGATTTGCTTGGGGACCATACCACTACTCATTGGATTAGCTTGGGGAACATACCACTACCCATTGAATTAGCTGGGGGACCATACCACTACCCATTGAATTAGCTGGGGGACCATACCACTACTCATTGGATTAGCTTGGGGACCATACCACTACTCATTGGATTAGCTGGGGGACCATACCACTACCCATTGGATTAGCTGGGGGACCATACCACTACCCATTGAATTAGCTGGGGGACCATACCACTACTCATTGTAGCTGGGGGACCATACCACTACCCATTGAATTAGCTGGGGGACCATACCACTACTCATTGGATTAGCTGGGGGACCATACCACTACTCATTGGATTAGCTGGGGGACCATACCACCACCCATTGGATTAGCTGGGGGACTGTAAGACACGTGATGTTGTGTTGACATCGTATGAGCATGCGAGTTGAATTGACTGAGTATGAAGCTCGTTATGTGTATTGTGAAGTCAACTCGTGCGTGGTTGTGAACTTAGAGAGAGTGGCTATAAATAAATGTAATGCCCAGGTGATTAAAGAGGCAAGTTGTTAGACAGACCACAAGCTTTTGATATCGCGTTACTAGCAGATAGACTATTCCATGATAGACTATTTGATGGTGACATAACTTGACAAAAGATCGAGAGCAGTTGTATTACGTCACCAAATTGCAGTTGTCGTCTTGTAACACACTGTGTTGGATGGTTTTAACACACCATCCATTCCTCCATTAGTAGACAGTGGCCATTTCTTGTTAAATGTAATTGTCCTGTGTATTAAGGGCGGGGTGGAGGGGTGTGACATACTTTCCGTCAAATGTACGGGAGCCGACGATCTCCGATTAGGCCAGCTAGGGGTAAGTGTTGGGGTGGAGGAGGGGTGGGGAGAAGGCAACCGCCTTAGTTACTCCTTTACTTGCGCCGTTCATGTTCATGCTTTAATAGGATGAGACTGTCATAAACTAAGACATATGACGGCTAGAAATGTCCTGTAGCTTAGACGTGTCATACTTCAAAAATTTTCAGGAGTAAGTCTCTTCATGTCAGGGGTTCATAGACTATGATATTCGAGACCTCTTGTAGAGTGGAAGCTTTCGAAAAAAAATATTTCTTAAATTTTTAATACAGGCTTTCACAAAAAGAAAAAATTGAGACTTAGCCTACAACCATCTTTCAAACTTAGCCCCCCCCCAACCTTCTTTCAATCTTAGCCCCCAACCATCTTTCAAACTTAGCCCCCAACGTTTCAATCTTAGCCCCCAACCATCTTTCAAACTTAGAATCACTCCATCTTTCCAAATTAAACTCAAATTCGTTTAGCCTTTTATGTAACTTTTGATGGATTTCGTTTTTTCTAAACTCACACCCCGCCCCTCGCCATGACACTTGATTGACTGCGCATTGACCTTCAGTCATAACCTGCAATCATGACCTTCAATCATGTCCTTCAAATATGACCTGTTATAGGATGGTATAGTATAAGTATGTTATGTGTTGCCTCCAATGACACGAGGACTTTTCAAACACATCGGACCAATCCAAATTTCTAGAAGGGTTAAGGTTTCCCAGAAATAGTTCGAGCTAATGCTGTTGCTATGGACGCTATCACGTGATTACCTGACTACGGTTAACGCATTAAAGTTGGTCAATTAGCGGTCAGCTAATGGAACGTGGTGTATTTATGATGAGAAGTAATGCGCAAGTCGAGCTTTTAGTGTCACACACTGGACACCGGGGCAATGACTAATACAGGCGTATAGGGCATGGGGGTAACAACGTAACAACATGGAGTAAAGGGCATGGGGGTAACAACGTAACAACATGGAGTATGGGGCATGGGGGTAACAACGTAACAACATGGAGTATAGGGCATGGGGGTAACAACGTAACAACATGGAGTATAGGGCATGGGAGTAACAACGTAACAACATGGAGTATAGGGCATGAGAGTAACAACATGGAGTACAGGGCATGAGAGTAACAACATGGAGTACAGGGCATGAGAGTAACAACATGGAGTACAGGGCATGAGATTAACAACATGGAGTACAGGGCATGAGATTAACAACATGGAGTACAGGGCATGGGAGTAACAACATGGAGTACAGGACATGGGAGTAACAACATGGAGTACAGGGCATGAGAGTAACAACATGGAGTACAGGGCATGAGAGTAACAACATGGAGTACAGGGCATGAGAATAACAAACATAGAGTACAGGGCATGAGAGTAACAACATGGAGTACAGAGCATGAGAGTAACAACATGGAGTACAGGGCATGAGAGTAACAACATGAGTACAGGGCATGAGAGTAACAACATGGAGTACAGGGCATGAGAGTAACAACATGGAATCAAGAGTCCTAACTGCGATGCTACGCTCTTCAGTTATAAATTTCCACAACAATTCAACGTCTATTTCTACTTTTCCCGCCTTACGAGTGCAGTACACACGCTATGAATTATTGGGGAATATTTGTTTAGCAATTCCCGCCCTCCCGGGAACTGTGGCCCCCCAAAACCAGGCTTGTGCCGAGTGCAAAGAAATGTCAGTGGGTTTCTTTGGGGATTAGTGATCAGCGATTTCTACATAATGACGTCATCAGAGTTTGTGTTTATATTCAGCAGCTCTTGTCCTTATACCTTGATATGGATTGCTAAATGCCATCGCTTGGCTGACTCTGAGATATCTGACTATTCTTACCCGATACCTGAAATTGTTGTACAATCTCACCGTGCTGTATATCTTTCACCGAGAGAACTTAGTTGTACTAGAGAACTGCTAGTTGTACTAGAGAACTGTTAGTTGTACTAGAGAACTGTTAGTTGTACTAGAGAACTGTTAGTTGTACTAGAGAACTGTTAGTTGTACAATCAGAATGACAAGATGTAGACGTGGACAGAATGGAAGAATGTTTAAGAACCACTGACCAAATCTCCACCTCCGGGGGGAGGGGTGGGGGAAGAGAGGAGAAATACCACGTGACTGTCATTAGGGCGATGGGTAGGGCTGGGATGTGAGCAACCGATGGCTTATCTCGTCCTGTAAGTCGTGAACACAACGGGAGACGTTAAATGGCAGCGGAGAGCCCGTCCGTCTGTTAGTGTGCTGGTCATTCTGGTCATTCGAACTCGATTTACGGCCCAGGGTCATCAGGGACCTCTAGCAGCCCCCCCCCGCCTCCCCATCTCCACCGACAGTTGTTAGAAAGAGATGGATCTTTGTCTTCCATTAGTCTCCAATAAGGCAGGAGTTATCGGACGTTCATCAGGGGACAATACTTTGGTCAAACGTCAGAGGTGTATCTTACTATAGATTGAGTTATAACGTGTAAAGAAGGTCAGAGGTGTATCTTACTATAGATTGAGTTATAACGTGTAAAGAAGGTCAGAGGTGTATCTTACTAGAGAGTGAGTTATAACGTGTAAAGAAGGTCAGAGGTGTAACTTACTATAGAGTGAGTTATAACGTGTAAAGAAGGTCAGAGGTGTAACTTACTATAGATTGAGTTATAACGGGTAAAGAAGGTCAGAGGTGTATCTTACTATAGAGTGAGTTATTGGAAAGTTAAACATAGGTTAAGCAGAAGGTTAATCTCCATGTTTAAATGTTTGCAGATTTCATGGAATCTCTTTGATAAGATATTTGTAAATAACATTTTATTATATTAATAAAAGATTGCATAGCAGCAGCACAAGGCCCACAAGGCCATTTTGTAGTGTGATTGTTTGACAGCTATTTAGAGAGTACCATTTTGTACTGTGATTGTTTGACAGCTATTTAGAGAGTACCACAGTACCACTTTGTAGTGTGATTGTTTGAAAGCTATTTAGAGAGTACCAATTTGTACTCTGATTGTTTGAAAGCTATTTAGAGAGTACCCACTTTCCCCGATAAATTAAAGACAGCTCTAACCCAATCCACGTTTCTTATCGTTAGAGACACTCCCCCCCCCATACACACACCACAAACAGGTACCCCAATCTTAAAATCAAACCAAAAAATTCAATCTTAACACGCAAGACCTCCCAAGTCACAAAGTCAAAGACAGACTTAACGCTCTTAACATCACGTCCACGTGTTTGACTAAGTTGGTGTCGTGTCCTGGGGCACCACTACTACGTGACCACTACAGCGTACACACTTGCTATATGTCGACCTGACCTTTGACCCTAACACCCACTAAGTCAAGATTAACACCGGCTTAAGGGTAAAAAGTCCAAATATAGCACAAACCACAAATTCTCGGCTTATGAATAATTGAAATTAGTTACAAAACCTCGAATAAAATAATGTGTTGAAATTCAATGACAGATCGGGGCTGCTTTCCCTTAAAGGTATAAACGCTCAATCTATTTGTGTTTTTTCCCCTTTAAACGAATCGCCCAATCTGTTATTGGGTTGTCCCCCCCCCCCCAACCAATTAAAAAAGAAACATTCATCAATCAAAGCAACACGCCAACCATGAGGCTGTCACCAAGATGATAAACAGATGAGGTGTAAGTGTAAGGTATATTTCATGGTCACAGTAGACAACGTTCGTTATAACACTCGCCTATTGACTATTTAAATGTAACACCCACTTTTTGACTAGGTTCATTATAACACTAAACAATTTCAATGGGGAAATCTTGCTATTTTCCTGTCTCGGCACCCTCACTAATTATTCTGTTCAACCGTCATCTGTAATGGCATGGATCATTCTAAGTTTACAGTTACCCTCTTAACAAGACTGAATTTGTAAACCCCCAAATTTTCCCCAATCCCAAAAAGCGATTCATTCTCTCCCCTGAAAATGGTAATTACTACCAATTACCCTCCCCTTTCTTATTCTTCTTGTCTTTAATTTTTGTTAAGTTGTTATTTGTTGGGTTTTGTTGGGGGGGGGTGTGGAAATGAATATGCGAAGTATATGCTTTTAAATTTAAAACGTACTTGGTTAATTTACTCGGCAAAGTCTCACCATCTATCTTACTTGGTTAACAGAGACAGAGGTAAACTCTGAATTAGTTGAAAATTACTATTAATAAGAAATAGTCATGCACAACAGTGACAACAGTAAAAGTAAAAGGCTTGGAATGGATATTGATGTAACAAATATATAATTGTGAGGCACTTACCTACAACAGGCGATGATGTTGATTTAAGTCCTTATCTTTTTTTAAAAAAGGGAAGACACAATTACATGTGACAACAAATTTCGTGGTTTTGATGTGTTAGAAGCTGCTACTAAAGTCCCAACTGTGAATAAATAAAACTGCACTCGCAACCTTGCACCAAGTTCACTAACTACTCTAATCCGCTACAACTACCAGCACTAAAAAATTATCAGTAGAGCAGCTAAAAATACTAAAATGATCCAGGAAACACAAATTTCCCCTTCAAATCTTGAAAGTGTACCAAGTAAGCCAGGCTAATAGGACACGTTATGTGTCAGCTGAAATGCGTTCAAGTTAAAAATAACGACGGCAGTAGCCACATGGAAGAGACAAGTGTGAACGGATCCAAGCTTTCGTGGATGATTTATTTGGATTATATCCCGTTTCGCAGCCTTTCCCCCGCTCCTACTTTCAATAGTTCAACCTTGTTAGTCAAGTGGCGGTGTTGGACGGTGCGGCTGTGCGGTGTCACGCAAGGAAACTGCTACTGCGCAAAGTCGTGTGTCCTTGCAGAACTGTTTTTACTACAGCATTTACTCTTGTATATTAACTGGGTCCCAATAACAGTAAATGTGAAAGATTTTTTTAAAAAAAATATTATAGATGACGTTGGTGCCGTTTGACGGTTTGACTTAAAATGTGTTTGTTTTTGAGAAGCGCCCTCCCTTTTTAAAGGGCAATAATGGCAAGCGTTATTCCCACAGCTCTGTGAATATTGTCAGCGTTAATCCCATAGCCAAAAAAATGTGACAGTTTTTGACTTTAAATTAAAAGCATACTAATCAATAGGGCGTTCGGCTAAAAGTTACTATTAATATTGAAATCGTAAATAGGCTCATTATATAGCCTAAATATGAACATCATTAATCATTATGACATGATCATGATAATAATGTCGATCTTAATAGTAGTAGTTTTAAATAAAAATTAATAATACTTGTCTTAGTGTTGTTAACCTTTAGAGAAAAAATATTCCATTACATGTATGTAGTTATTAAGTCTAAGTTGTCGTCCATAAATGGCATAACGAAATTTTTGTTCATTTTTCAAACCGTCGTCAAAATGTTTTGCATCACCCCCCTTTCCAATTATAGCAGTTTTTCTCTATTTGAAAGTGAGCATTCTTCGAGTATCTTTTTGTCATGTAAGTATCTTAGTATATATTTAAAGTAAATCTACACTCTGATATCGTTATTTTCGTGAATCCATGTAAAACGTCAATAAATAAATTGTAAGCAATTTGAATATTTAAGAAAAACGTTTTATTTGAAGTTGCACTTTTTGATGTGACGCCTTATTTCTTTCACACTTACCCCCC
>MUZC01000566.1:64229-76511 GCA_002072015.1 Radix auricularia | reverse complement strand
AAGGCTACATCGGACCTAATCACCTGTATCTCCGTGAGTTAGGCCGATAAGCACAAGCGTCACAGAGCCCTGTGCTCTGCAACCTTCCGGCAACCGGTGTTTTACGCCGTTGAGCCGATGCCGTCCTCTACGGGCGAAGTTATCTTTTGAAAGCACGAGGATAGAAGTGCCAGCGTGTACGATCGGCCCAGATCGACATCGCATCCTACACCTTATGTGTCAACTCAGCTGACCGCTTCATTGTTTATCAACTCAGCTGACCGCTTCATGTTTGTCAACACGAGAAGAACAACAGGCCGAGAGCACCGTCATCACGTCACCTGGAGACAGAACTAGGTCGCTGCGTGATACAGACACCGTAGAACATCTCAGCGCTAGGGGCGGGACTGACCTCGAGGGCTGACGTCATACAGCACGGCGCAGCTAGACCACCCGTGTCACCCGCAAGACCCAGGACCAGGGACTACACACACTTAATTTAAGTATAACCTTTAAAGAGACATCGGCATAAGGCAGGCCGTAATGATGACATCTAGATAGCCTATTCACTATTTGTTTAAATAAGTTAACCTAAGGGCACCTCGTTATCTGCCCAGTAATTGGTCATTGTATATATTATAAATTAAAGATTATAATTTGTATTATACTACGGTTCTTGGTCTTAATCATTTGCGGAGATCACTGAAGCGTATCCTTGTGTGTGCAAACTAATAATAATAATAATAATACCCTAGACAACAGCCACATAACACACATTTCACCACAATTACATTTTAAAAATATCATAATTATACTGACAGATTTCTGGTGTATGAATGTAACAATCATTTAAAAGAACAATTTTAAAAATGAATGCTAGACATTTATCTAGAATCACAAACACAAAGATGATTTCTCAAACATACCCCATTTCATATTGCCTACAGCAGACATTCATCACAAAGAAAAAGAAGATTTCTCAAACATACCCCATTTCATATTGCCTGCAGCAAGCTTCTCTAAAATCAGTGACTGGTGACAACTCGCAATTAATTGGTCTGCCATTGAACCAGCGGTTGTTGAGTTCAGCTACAGCCTTCTCAGCATCTTGCTCCCGCCGAAACTTGACGTACACGTTCCCAACTAGGTGATCCCCCAAGTTGTCGCAAACGTTCATTTCTTCAATCTCCCCATACTAGCATGAAAGAAAAAAAGAAGTGTCGACATAATCTTTGGTTTTCTTAAAATCAATTACAAAGGCATTTGGATCAATTAAAAAAGCTTTAAATTCATTAAGTACTTCAATAATTAAGTAATTACAATGCCTCCATATTTAAGCTGTAAAAATAAATTGAAACAACACTTTGCATTGTTAGAAAATGTGGTTTCAAGCTGCCATTTTGATCCTAATTGTGCGTTTTTTCCTAATGCTACAATTATTATTTTTTGTTACAGTAGTATTAAAGTGAAGAGAAATATTCAGCAACAGATACCCCCCAAAAAAAATATGACAGCTTGCTTCAAATTTGATTTGTTTTTTAAATGTTTCAACATTTCTGTGTAAATTAAGTCTAAATTTACACAATGACATTTTAAGAACAATAATAAAGATTATGATGCAAAATAGAGCAGTGATGGGAGGTGGACTCCATGCATCACTAAAAGGTCTGTGTGTGTCTAAGTCCAACACTCCACATGTGTGTCTAAGTTCAAGACTCCACACATAACTAAAGGGTCGATGTGTGTCTAAGTTCAAGACTCCATGCATCACTAAAAGATTTATGTGTGTCTAAGTCTAAGTCCAATGACTCCACACATGACTTAAAGGTCTATGTGTGTCTAAGTCCAAGACTAGTTAGCTAGAGGTAGACTTCAAGCATCACTCAAAGGCTTATGTGTATCTAAGTCCAAGACTCCACACATGACTAAAAGGTCTATGTGTGTCTAAGTTCAAGACTATTTAGCTAGAGGTAGACTCCACATGTCCGTGTTTATTTTTGTCTTTCATTTCTTTTCATTTTATCACATAGAATTTAATATGTTTTAATTTGAATATATATGTAAGTACATGTAATTGTTTTTGTACTGATGAAGGCATGAGCCGAAACGTTTACCATTATTTGTATTAGTTGATAATAAAGCTTTAATTTATTGTTTCCTTACACAAATAGTCTGTGTAATTTGTTTTTTTAAAAGGTCTATGTGTGTCTAAGTCCAAAATTAGTTAGCTTTCCTTTACTTAGATAAATAATTTATTGAGACTGGAAAGTGATCCTTGGATGCCTACATATTTTAATAGAAATATGCACCATTTTAAAAAATATTAAATACAGCTTTTAAATAAGAAAAGATACAAACATGTTTTTTTAATGTAAAAGTATTGAATGTAAATTCTGGTAACATAGCATTTTTACATGACAAGGTTGTGTCATAAAAACTATCAAAATGTAAATAGGAATAGGGCATTTTAGCATATATGATGCCTACTTAGATTTTTTTAAAGATAACAAAGGAAAAAAACAGTATAAATTTGTGGATAAGTCATGAATGACTAAATTTTGCACACACAAAAATTATGAACCTCACCTTGTCTTCAAGCTCAGTGAATACTTCTTCAAAAAAAGCATCATACTCTTGCTGTGCTTCCATATCATCAACTAATACTGAAACAAATTAATGATATTTTTTCAGAGTTTTCATATTTATTACTAAGGCCCAAGCCCATCATAAATGGATCCAAGATGCCTGAACAGACAAATATTTAACATATGCTCTTATTACTTATAATGACAATAAGGATTCTATATAGCAGAGCAAATTTTGCTTGCTTTTATAGAATGCTTACATTTGGTTAAAAATAAATGCACCTTGCTATAATTTTAGTTTAAAGTCACCTTATATCTCAAGCAGATTGGACCATAGCCTAGACTCAATCAACTGTGGCTTAAATATAAAGAGAGAGATTTTACTATTATGCAATGTAAGACTGAATGAACTGAATGAAATATTGCAATTGGAATAATTATATGTGGCCCGACATCTGGCTGAAAAATATAAGAGTGATATTAAATTGCAAGCTCCTGGAAAGGAATCTGCAAAGACAATAGCTGAATACAGTCATACAGCCAAGAAGGAACTGGGGAAACTGAATGCCATTCTTTTTAAAATTATACATATATTGCAGTTCAATGTTTAAAAATGTTGAAAAAAAATATTGAATGGTAATATAAATCCGTATAGTGCAAGTATTTCAAAAACTAAGCAGACAACAACTGCTGTTTAGTCAAATAATAGAACACCAGGCAAATACTTAAGGGCAAGAAATAATAAAACAAAGTTAAATTAGAATTTTTACACATTATTCAAAGCCCGGACAACGTTTAAAAAAAGTATAATCAGGATTTTGTTGCACCAAAATCAATAACAAGACTTCAGGGCTTTTCCCATTAAAATATAAAATTCAAGGAAAATTTCTTAATAAATAATAAAGATCATAAGTCTGTCACTCAAAAACTGAGCAGAAAGAAAAATTTAATGGTTCATAAGAATAAAAATTTCAAAGAAAAAATAACAAAGGGCAAATCTTTTAGAGATTTCTCTGGAGTATTTTTTTTTTAATTTAAGGAGATTACTAGGACATTTTTTTAATTCCAGAAACCCTATGTTTTGCCTCATTTTCATAGACAAGATGTGGCGAAGAGATTTCCATATATTTTAGATTTCTGAAGTTTTGGATATTCTAATCTGTACACATTTGTTGAAATCATTTGCTGAAAAATATTTTACTGAAACTTTCTATATTCACATTTCATATCTGAAATATCTACAGAGTATTTTCAATTAACAAGATAATTGGACCAAAAATCTAACTATGATTACAGACAGATCACCAATTATCTTTCCACTACTAAGTGCAATGTAAGATTAACTCTTTCAAACAAACTACTAAGTATCATTTCATAATGAATAATGTTTGTGACAAGAAATATTGAATATACTGAAATATATATCAAAAAGCACCCATAGCTAAGTGAATTAATCTCACTTACTGTGTGATCCGTCTGCTGTAAGTGCAGCATTTTGGGGATTTAAATATAAATTTTGCAGCAGGATTGTCTAAAAATTAAAAAGTTAAAAATTAATTTAAAACTTCTGTTAGGTTATTAACAATGAAACTAAGTACAACGTAAATCTGATGATACAATTTTAAATATGTATTTTGCAACATTTTCAATTTCTTGAAAAAGATTCTAAGTTTTAAAAAAAGAGAGAAATTTATGAGCAGACCTATGAAAAGAAATGAGGATACTTTTGTTGTGTTTCCAAATATCTGTAAACATTTGAAAAAAATTATAATAAATAAGCCTCTGAGATTTAACTGATACTGATAGCCTTGGAATGACTGAGAATGTGCAGTTATTTAAATGATTGTTTTATAACAGACCTGCCAACAAACAAAACCTGTATATGGATCCACGGCCCACGCGTGGAGTCGCGGCACCCCAAGGAGCTGGTTTAAGAACTGCATAATAAATTTATATAAAGTAATAAAGTTAAACCCATTATCCTTTAATTTAAAGTTTCTCGAGAACAGCACAGAATATAAGAGAAACATTACTGAAATGTTAACATTACATACAGATATCAACACACCAGAGTAACCATGTTTTTGTTACATGTGAACAGAGGCAGAGGCTGCATAGAATGATAAGAGTTCAGCTTGCCAGCATTTCCCTAGTGGCGTTTTTGAACTTGTCTAACAGTTCTTTGGCCAATTGGAGTTAGCTTGGCAATTGATTTCATTTTCATATTAAAATCAGTTTTTAATTAGAAAGAGTATCAATCATCTGAATAAAAATTAACAGGCCCTTGTAAGCCTTGTTTATTTTTCATTATTTTGGTAACATTAGTTTCACTCTGGCAATAAAAGATAGATAAGTATGGAAAAAAAACATTTCTGAGTACTAATACTCTCAGCTCAGTAACTGAAAACCCATTTTTAGCAGCTTTCTTTAAAAATTCCTCCATTTTTTAAATTTAAAAAAAAAGTCACAGAATAGTTGAATTTATTTGTTTTAATTAGGCTGCTTAAAGAAATAAAGAACGATCAGATGGCCAACAAAGAAAGATTTAGAAATGGCTGGATAACGGAAGTGCAGGAAAAAACATAGGAAGTGGCATTGTCGAAGTAAATCACCGCCATTATTACTGGAATTTAAATATTTCATAATTCTTTTGTTCCCACTTTTGGATTTTTATACCGTAAAAAAAATTTCATGATCTAAAAATAGGAATTTTAAAGATCTTGTCGGAAATCCAGAATTTAAAAAATCTGTATAATTTTGGAAAAATCTGAATAGTTGGCAGGCCTGTTATAAGTAACAGTTAAGTAGAATGCAGTTCTCTTCTGCAAGAAGGAGCGTTTGTTATATAAATACTTTTGTACATGAATTCTTTGGAAAAAAGTAAGTATGCATTTAGATTAAGGCCCTGGCATATTAAGCTATTAAATAAAGAACTACTTATAAATAGCAATTCTGGCTTACTCTTTTCAATTGTTTTAAAATATTAGTGTTAATTACCTGACTGAAGGTGGGTCTATTATGCAGCCTAGAACATCTGTCTCCATGCCGACAAGCACCAATTTTGAAGTAGAACGAACAGTTAACTCTGATTAAAAAAAAGAAGACCAGAGTTTAAATTACAAGGTCCCAAAAACACTTCACAGATTTAAAAAGAAAACTCAAACATGAAGTTATAAGAGTTTTGTCAATTTCAATGAATATTAATTAATTTATTATAAGCCAGATATATTCAAATACATGTCTATCTCATGTCCCATTTATAAGCAGACCTACCAACTTGCCTAGCAAAAAAATATTCATAAGCTTACACGCACTGGATCGTGGCACTCCAAGGACACTGACACAGGTTTACGAACTACAAACTAAAAAATATAAAGTTACCTCCATTGTCTTTAAAGAGTCTACAGAACACCACCGAATAGGAGAAAACCAGTACTGGAAAATGTTTACATTGCATTTAATTATATAAACAGAATATCTTTTTTTTTAAAAATCTAGTTTAGTTACACTAGTCTTACTTTTAGCACAATCAATCTCAGTCACTGGAGAAGTTTTATCAGCAGGTTTCTTTAAAAATGTATCCTCATTTTTTATTTTTTAAAATGTCGAGGTCAGCTGAATCATTTTATTAGCATGGTAAAAGGAATAATTTACAATCTGATGGCCAACAAAGAAAGATTTTGAGATTGCAGTATGCCTCACTAACTTTAGTGCATGAAAAATAAACAAAATTGAAACATCGAAATAGATCACTTTCTGCCATAAGGTAAGGCAATTGTCAGCTGTTATTGTTAAATTATGTCAAATTTCACTGAAAGTTTCAGATTTTGGCTAAATCCCAGTACCCTGACCGCACCGTCGCGTCTCTTCCGGTTGCTATGAAGGATAGTTGCTTCCCTTGAATCTTGTTTTCTTATTTACTTATTACCTCCCCTTGCTCTAAAATGTAAATAATTTGTTTATTATCATTATTGGATTTGTATTCATGCGCCGCGAGAGGGGTGGGGGGGCTCTCCTGTTCATTTTCCCCCCAAGTATAAATGAGTATATTCTAAGAACTATTTGCTGTGCTCATTTAGAAAGGAGTGCTGCTAATTCCTTGGCGGGCTTTTTTTTCCACCATTTGCTCTGGGTGCGTTTCCATTAGTAAGTAGCCATTTTTTGTTAAATTTTGGGTAAATATTGGCAAAATGGAGACTGTGTTATAAAAAATGGAAGGTTTTAGGGTTTGGGTTAGGTATAGCTTTAGAATTTCGGAAAATTGAAGATTTTAGGGTTTGGGTTAGGTATAGCTTTAGAATTTTTGGAAAATTGAAGATTTTAGGGTTTGGGTTAGGTATAGCTATAGAATTTTAATTGTGGCAGTAGTGATCTAATGGGTGAATTTCTAAAAGGATTAAAAAAAGGGTATCCTCCCCTTTGTTGTGATTCCGATGCCTGATCGGTGAGTACCCATTGTTTTCTTCATTTTTAAAACTATTTTGCTTTTATGACTAACGCTAATAAATACCCCTATTTTTCCCCCTATGTTTTTCCTGTTTTTTTTTTAAATTGGCGGGTAGTTAAAAAACTGCAAAATTTTAGAATCCCTGATTCCCCTATCCCTCTAAATTCACGGGGATTGCACTACTTTTCCGGCGGTCATGTGCCATAGCAATGAGATGGCCGCCGCTAATGGCGGCGCGGTCAGAGTACTGGGATTTTACCCAGATTTTTATCATGTGAAAAAAAGTTAATGACTAATGGTAGAAAAATCTGAATTTTAAAGGCATTAAAGGTCGTTTCGGAATTCCAAAATCAGGTGTAAAAAATCTGTACTATTATTATTAATTTCTTTTTTTAGTATAATTCAGGAAAAATCGGAATGGTTGGCAGGACTGTATAATAAGTTTACTATATAGGCGTATAAGCCTAAGTCAAGAGTCAAGGCCAAGGCTAGGTATCTTTTTCTGAGTTTTAAAGTTTTTAATAGTTTTTAACACAATCACAATGATTGTGACAATGATGACTATGAAAAATGCTATCTGCTATAGTTAGGTCGAAGGTGAAGATTGGGCTATGAAATTCTGTGGTTTTAATAATTTTTTAAAGATTTTATATAGACCTAGGCCTAGGTCTAGGCAACAGTAACAAAACAAGGACTAGTCGTCACTAGTTACAGAGGACTTTCGTGATACCGTGTAGTGTGCATTGATTGGCATTATCATTATAAACCATGGCCATGGATACGCGTAGAACGCAATAAATAGTCCTAAGTTAGATTGTGAAAATGTTACTCACTTATCCTTTTCTGTTCCGAAAATTGATGCTAAATACTCAGCCATTTGTCTCTTAAAGATTGTAGTTGGTAAATAAAGTGGCGTCAGAGAATTACTCAAGAAAAGCTCCTACAAAAGTTACACCAGTAAAAGCCAGTAATCAGTAGGCATATAAATTATGACATACGCGATATCGACTTTAAAAAAGACTGGCAACCATTGTTGATTATATATCCTATTGTAATATACACTTTTAAGCTATTTTAAATTAAGATATAATTTTTTAATAACTTAAGTAGCTGTTAATTAAATTAAAAATATAAAGAACAGTTTTTTTTTATAAAAAAATTATCACATGAATAATATGATTAATATTTACCGTCACTAATTATTTCGTGAAAATTTACTTTAAAATTGCACGTAATATCTTTATTATCAATTAATTAATTAATTTAACATTAATATTAAGAAATCTTTTTTTTTCAAGCTAATTTTTGGGATTCTAAAGTATTCAGGATAAAAATAATAATTAGATCTTTATATTTATTTTTATTTAAACGTTTCAAGTGATATTTAAGTAGTCGATTATTTATTAAAAACCGATATAGTTTGCCTATCAAATACCGGAAATGAGTTGTATGAATATTGAAAGTCGTAAAAACATAATGGAAAAAAAACACAATTATTTTGTTTGTTTAATTAATGTTGTTTATTATTTCCATAACGTAACAAATTTTTTTAGAAAAATTGTTTAAATAATATTTTATATAAACATTATTTTTTTTTTAAGCTTTAATCTTCAATGGTACACAATCACATCATCATCGAAGTTTCTAGAATGTAATCCACTTAAACCATAATAACGAGCCACAACATTTGATATTCCGCCCCAAGAACAAGTCTCAAGCCTAATGCCTAATGTATCTCTCTCGCTCTCTCATTCATTTAAATCTAGATCTACGTATCTTTTGTAATTTGTAGCAAAAATATTGAGAATACTTTTAAGGCATAAGTATTAAGGCTTATGATAACTATGACAACAAATGCGTCATGGCTTGTAATTTGCAATGACTTCTATTTACACGATAATTAAAACTTCGCGATTCCAGAAATTTTTTATTTCTTTAAATTAAGTGGGTTTTTTAAAATGGAATATTATCTAATAAAAGTAATAAAACCATTAGATAGACATAGGGATAAAAAAAACAACACTCGTTTTATTGCACGGGGGCCGTCCATAAATGACGTCATGCAATTATGACCGATTTTTTTTAACCCTCTCCCCCTCATCGCACGTCGTCACACAATAACTTAGACCAAGAGGCGTAGAAACATCTTGGCATAAGAGCAGTTGCCAAGGGCACCGAAAGTTAATCCTTCAGTAATATATTTGTCTCTACAATTTAATATTTTCCTTATTTCTCAAGGGCGCCAATAGGGAATTAGTCAAGGTCGCGGAAAAAAAACAACAGCCCCGCTTCTGCTTAGACCCCCTCAAATATATGACGTCGCAAAGCTTTGCCCCCCACCCCAGCATAGAAGCCGTATTTTATATTTGAAAATAAGAGTATACTGGCTTTTGGCTCCGACAAATCCACGGATCCGACCATTTTTACAAATCCGGGTTCGGCTCGGCAGAATTTACTTCATAAACCCGGCCTAATCTGGCTGTCATATACAGCCTATATTAAGGCTGGTACTGATTTTTTTTAAAAAATTGTTCGATTAATCGAGGAGAACCTATAATCGATGAATCGATTAATTTCGATTAAATATATTTTTAGAACTCATATATAGATCCCATTAAGTCGCAATTCATTATTGCGCGCAATGGGTTAGGTTGCGGTAATTCCGTGGCTCCCAAATTTTATGACGTTAACACAAACAATGAGCAAATTCGTTCTGCTGTACAAGAAATAAGAAGAAAAACCCCCTTGTTTAGATTTGCACGTCTAAATAAGTAATAATACTGCGACCGAAAAGCATATAAGTAACAAAAGATATGAATTATTCATAAACTGAAAAGAAAAAAAATATTAGAAATATTTTCTTAAATTTTAATCAATCAAATTAATTTTAATCGATTAATTTTTTATGATTAGTGGATTAATTAATCGTTAGCCTAATTTCAGGGGCCTTATTTATACATATTATAGCTCCGGCTCCCGGAAATCCGGAATCCAGCCATTTTTACAAATCCACTTCTGGCTTCGGCAGGATTTCACTTCATAGATCTTGGCTAATCCGTCTCCGGCCAGATTGAAAAAAATTTGAATCCGGCACACCTCTGTTATTTAGTGTAAGGCTGCAGTCTAATATATTGACACACGTTAAGCCAAGTAAAACGTCATTAAATAATTTGCAAACAATCAAATGTTTACGTGTAACTTTTATTTAAAGTTGCGCGTTTTTTGATGTGGCGTCACATTTCTTAAGGGGCGCGGTGGTCTATATGGTAACGCACTGGACTGTCGAACCGAGGCAAGAACCCAAGTCACGTGCTTGAGCCGTGGTACTGACAAAGCCCCCGGGGCATTGTGCTAACCACACGATCCCCTGCTCTTTAGTGGTCAATGAAACTTGTGAACGCTACTTCACTTGCCCCATAGGCCGTCATGGTCTGAAACGGGTTTATTTTTTTTTTTATTTTAATCACATTTCTTAAACACCCCCTCCCCCTCGTCACGCACCCCCTCCACCACCATGGGCGTGACGTCATTTATGGATGCGTGGATTGGGTTGCCTGATGAAACCATGAAAACCAACCCTTTATCAACATTTAAACTCTGACTCTAAGAAAAATGCAAGACTAGGCATAATCCATGAATTATACTATTTATAATATCTATAAGCCTGATTGCAGTCTCACCCCCCCCCCCATTTCGTCCATTAATAAGCATATGACGCAACAATTTTCTGTTTATAAAGCAGAAGAGTCTGTAATAAATAAGATTACTTGTTAGTCATACCAAAATGTTATCAGATTTATACCACAGTTTATGAACGTCTTCTTCTACATATTTTTTGGCGGAGACATAGTCTCTTAAGGCCTTGGCTAATACCCGAGACTTAGTCTCTTAAGGCCTTGGTTAATATCTGAGACTTAGTCTCTTAAGGCCTTGGTTAATATCTGAGACTTAGTCTCTTAAGGCCTAGGTTAATATCTGAGACTTAGTCTCTTAAGGCCTTGGTTAATATCTGAGACTTGGTCTCTTAAGGCCTTGGCTAATACCTGGGACTTAGTCTCTTAAGGCCTTGGCTAATACCTGAGAAATGGTCTCTTAAGGCCTTGGCTAATACCTGAGACCTAGTCTCTTAAGGCTTTGGCTAATACATGGGACTTGGTCTCTTAAGGCCTTGGCTAATACCTGAGACTTAGTCTCTTAAGGCCTTGGCTAATACCTCAGAACTTAGTCTCTTAAGGCCTTGGCTAATACCTGAGACTAGTCTCATAAGGCCTTGGCTAATACCTGAGACCTACTCTCTTACTTTCTCCTCTGGATTTCATTTTTTTTCTTTAAAAACTCTGCACTCTTATACTCTAGCATTCTTATGTTTATACTTTACGCTTATACCTTTTTCAAAGTCTTAGGTATGAGCCAAGGCCTTAAGAGACTAGGTCTCAGGTGTAAGCCAAGGCCTTAATAAAGGGACTATTTGAAAATATGTGAAATTTCCAAGTGAGTTTATTCCATTTTGTTGCTACTGAAATAAAAAAAAAAACTTGAATTTCCGAGTAACATACCTAAAGACAAGTCTTCAGAAGACCCTGAAAATCACTGTGAAAGTCTTGCACGCTTGGTAACATATTGTGAAAGTCTTGAACGCTATCTATTATATAATGCGCCTAAGCGCGTCCGAAGCCGCTATGTCCCGCAACTCTTGATTTTTTCGTTCTTTTTTATTGGAAAATATAGAAATAAAATAATAAAGATTTTGGTTTTGAGATTAACAGAGCGTGTGGTGTAGCGCGCCGTAAATTAATATATAATGTGACGTCATGGATCTTTTATTATATCAAATTAAGAAAAGGAAACAATGTAAAAAGAACAATGATTAATACTTTTTTTGTTGATAATTGGAGTGTGTGAGTGAATAAGAATGTGCGCGAGTGTGTTCATGGGAGTGTGTGTGGGTCTGTGTGTGCGTGTGAGTGTGTGTTTGTATTAGTTGTGAACTAACGATTGATTTAATAGCCAGCTAAAAGTGACATTAAAGATTAAAAAGAACTTACCAGGACTTTCCTAGAAGAAAATGGTTTATGTATAGTTAAAATATAGTACTGGACTACTAAATATTCCGTTAATTTTATGAACAAAACATTCCGCCAATGCGTGCTTCGTATTAAGCGCTTAAATAAATGTCAGTTTTCTTTTAAAGTCTATAGACTTACTTTTTAAAAATAAAATCCCTTCAGGGGCCGTCTATAAAGTACGTAACGCTTCAGAGGGGGTGAGGGG
>MUZC01000566.1:40923-54282 GCA_002072015.1 Radix auricularia | reverse complement strand
ATTGACTATAAATCATTACTGTTAACTTCTTTGTTTATTAAAAAAAAAAGTTATTTAAAAATAATATTTTTAAAATGTATTTTTTTTTTTAAATCCCTCAATTGACTGAGAGGGCATCCCGTAAGAAAGAAGTCGACGAACAGGAGTAAATTACCTCATCTGGGGTCAAAATGGAGTCTTTGGGGGTAATGTAGACTCATTTGGGACATATAATATCCACTAAGCTCCACTAGATATATTCAAATACGTCATGTGTACGTGTACGCTTGGAACATATGCCCACTATTGAACCGGTTCCTTCCAGAAAATGCATTTGTTAAATTTGTCATCGATGTATATTTCTTATTTACGTACTAGCCTATACGAAGACACCTAACTCCAACCTACTTTCATTTATATTGACAAAAGTGACAATAATCTTAATCAACATGACTTGACTGTATCAAGTATCATTTCTGTCAAATTTAAAATTAATCCCTTAAAAACTGAGTTCAGAAGAAAGTTGTTTTGTGCTCCTCTCGAAATGCGATGTCGAGAATTTGATGCATTCAAAAAAAGTTAATGAATACTTTTTGACTAATTTTAAATGGACACATTTATCATTATATTTAGAATGGCCAGAGGCGTTTGACCAAAATCCAATCGAAAAATTATATCAAACTTAAAACGTTTATAATTGTATCGAATAGATTCCCCTCGCCCACCCAACCTCAAATGGATATTCCGTGTCGTTTTGACTTAAAATATCTACATAAAATCCTATTCAGATCTTTTTTTAGACACTTGTCCTGTTTGTAAAACTCACCAGTTGCAGTTTCGGAGGGGGGGGGTTGAGGGGGGATAACCGACAAAAACAAAAGCTCGCAGACTCCAGTCGCGAGTGAACCACAAACGCTTTGATGTCAACATCAAACGACGCATGGTAACAATTTTTTAATGTTCTCTTGTGAGTTCTTAAACTTAAGAATTATAATTATATTTAATTTTCTTGTCTTGATAACTTACGCCAACCGGCGTATGATGGCCTATCGACCGGCACTTTGAGAAGCAGTGAATTTTTTTAAAAAGTCATTAAATAAATTTTAATTGACCAAATATTTCAATGGAAGTTTTATTTAAAGTTACCCTCTCGACGTGACGTCACATTTCTTCAACCCCCTCCCCCCCACGTCACGCATCGTCACAAAAGTGAGACCCCCTCCCCCCTCTAGGTGCGTGACGTCATTTATGGACGGCCCCTAGTCACTTATCTCTACCTTTGTTCTAGCCACTTATCTCTACCTTTGTTCTAGCCACTTATCTCCCCACCTTTGTTCTAGCCACTTATCTCTACCATTGTTCTAGCCACTCATCTCTACCTTTGTTCTAGTTCTAGCCACTCATCTCTACCTTTGTTCTAGCCACTTATCTCCACCTTTGTTCTAGCCCCTTATCTCTACCATTGTTCTAGCCACTTATCTCTACCTTTGTTCTAGCCACTCATCTCTACCTTTGTTCTAGCCACTTATCTCTACCATTGTTCTAGCCACTCATCTCTACCTTTGTTCTAGCCACTCATCTCTACCTTTGTTCTAGCCACTTATCTCCACCTTTGTTCTAGCCCCTTATCTCTACATTTGTTCTAGCCACTTATCTCTACCTTTGTTCTAGCCACTCATCTCTACCTTTGTTCTAGCCACTTATCTCCACCTTTGTTCTAACCACTTATCTCACCTTTGTTCTAACCACTTATCTCACCTTTGTTCTAGCCACTTATCTCCACCTTTGTTCTAACCACTTATCTCCACCTTTGTTCTAGCCACTTATCTCCCCACCTTTGTTCTAGCCTCTTATCTCTACCTTTATCCTAGCCACTTTTATCCCTCGTATCTCCCAGGCACCCGGGCCTCGCCCCCGTCTCAGACAGTTTTGCTAAACGAGCCGTTGATTGTAACCTTGACCTTGCCCAACACTGATGACATGGGCAGTGATATTATCGGCAGGATCGCCATAGACAAACACGACAACGCCTCAAGCCCGACAGACGTGCTGTACATCTACACCAGGACCATCACTTACAAACCGCATGCCAACTTCTCGTCCATGGCCGTCACCCTCGTCAACAGGACTTTCAGTTTGCAATTTGAGGCGGCCACGAGGGATATGGCTGGGACTTTCAGGTGTTATCGTGGCACAGCGTCGTTGTTTAGCTACCCGGGATGTGAGGAGCTAATTATTATACTAAGTATGTACTGCAAGTACTCTTTTTGCAACTTCCTATATGTACAAATTTGACCACCCACTAATGACCAGTACATATGTAACTTTGACCACCCTCTAGTGACCAGTACATATGTAACTTTGACCACCCTCTAGTGACCAGTACATATGTAACTTTGACCACCCACTAATGACCTGTAAATATGTAACTTTGACCACTTTGAGCTAATTATTATACTAAGTATGTACTGCAAGTACTCTTTTTGCAACTTCCTATATGTACAAATTTGACCACCCACTAATGACCAGTACATATGTAACTTTGACCACCCACTAGTGACCAGTACATATGTAACCTTGACCACCCACTAGTGACCTGTAAATATGTAACTTTGACCACCCTCTAGTGACCAGTACATATGTAACTTTGACCACCCTCTAGTGACCAGTACATATGTAACTTTGACCACCCTCTAGTGACCTGTAAATATGTAACTTTGACCACCCTCTAGTGACCAGTACATATGTAACTTTGACCACCCTCTAGTGACCAGTACATATGTAACTTTGACCACCCACTAATGACCTGTAAATATGTAACCTTGACCACCCTCTAGTGACCAGTACATATGTAACTTTGACCACCCACTAATATATGTAACTTTGACGTGATACTAATGACCAATGCCTCTCCTACTTATATTGGCTATAATACATAAATTGGTCCCCGTAACAGTGGCGTAGCTAGGTATTTTGGGGCCCGGGGGGCTTGGCCTCTTTGGAACCCCATCATTTTGAAAGGTGTCGTAATATACAATATTTAATGTACAACAAATATTTTCCCAAACTCCTTTTGGGGCCCGGGGAATTTTCAAATTTGCACCCCTTCCAGTAGCTACGCCACTGCCCCGTAACACGTGACTTCTTGTCGTTCCCATGCAGTAAAACCCCTGCAGCCAACTTTGGTGGCAGTGAACGAGCGAAAACTTCACCTAGATGATTACCTGGAGCTGGTGTGTGAGACAAAGTCTGCCTCTCTGCCCCCAGACCACAACCTGAGCCAAGTGGTCACGTGGCAGCTACCTGAGACCATCGACGAGCCCCAGGGCATCAGGGTGAGGTGTACATACACTGACAGTAACAGCTGAAGCAATAGTTATGATATCATAACGTTAACCCTAAGTTTAACCCTTACATCTAACTTTAACCATATCCCCTAGTTTCGACCCTAGCTTTGACCCTAGCCATAACTTTAACCCTAACTATAGTCTATAGCCATCACCATAACTTTTACGCAAACTTCAACTCTAACCCTAACTTTAACCCGAGACCTAAATTTAACCCTAATCGGAACCCTAATGTTATGATTCATACAAATTCTAAATAATCAGTAAGGTGAATGTTCTCATATTTGGGTGAATTTCCATGGAAACTTGCGGAGGATTTTCTGAGCTTTAGAAAAACGTCTGACGTAGGTATTATAAAACTAGAAACTGTTTTGTTTAGATGTTTACATCTACACGAACGTTGCTTTGACCCAGATGACGACCACTGAACAAGGACACCTGATCTTTGCCAACTTGGCTCGCGCGGACAACGGTCTTGCGTTCACCTGCAAGTCTGCTGACGACGTAGAGACGACCACAGCTCCTGAATCAGATCCTAGCAAACCGTATTACATCGTTTTATATGAAAGAGGTGGGGCATTGTTTTATATGATAGATGTGGGACATTTTTTATATGATAGAGGTGGGACATTGTTTTATATGATAGAGGTGGGGCATTGTTTTATATGATAGAGGTGGGATATTGTTTTATATGATAGAGGTGGGGCGTTGTTTTATATGATAGAGGTGGGACATTGTTTTATATGATAGAGGTGGGACATTGTTTTATATGATAGAGGTGGGACATTGTTTATATGAAAGAGGTGGGGCATTGTTTTATATGAAAGAGGTGGGGCATTGATTTATATGAAAGAGGTGGGGCATTGTTTTATATGAAAGAGGTGGGACATTGTTTTATATGAAAGAGGTGGGGCATTGTTTTATATGAAAGAGGTGGGACATTGTTTTATGGGACATTGTTTTATATGAAAGAGGTGGGATATTGTTTTATATGATGGAGGTAGGACATTATTTTATATGATAGAGGTGGGACGTTGTTTTATATGATAGAGGTGGGACATTGTTTTATGGGACATTGTTTTATATGATAGACGTACAAGAGTTTGTTTTATATGATAGACGTACAAGAGTTTGTTTTATAACGATGATTGACAAGAATCTGTTTTATAAAGTTGATTGCGTTGCCCGTCAGGTAACACTTCCGAAGAAATTCCCTTCAAATCGTCCACCTCGATCACGTCACCAGTCCAAGATGGCGATGTGCTCTGGATCAATTTAGGTCACGTGATAAGGGTCACATGTCACTTTGTGTGTACCCCGTCCTGCCACATCATGTGGGGATTTGCCAGCAGACAAAGTGGAAATGAAAAGGCACTTATGTGAGTTTGAGCTAATATCAGTGCTGCGGGGGTGGCTGCAAGGTGTGTGAATGTGCGAGTGGCTGCAAGGTGTGAGAATGTGCGTGTGGCTGCAAGGTGTGTGAATGTGCGTTTGGCTGCAAGGTGTGTGAAATAATGTGCGTGTGGCAGCAAGGTGTGAGAATGTGGTGTGGCTGCAAGGTGTGTGAATGTGCGAGTGGCTGCAAGGTGTGTGAATGTGCGAGTGGCTGCAAGGTGTGTGAATGTGCGAGTGGCTGCAAGGTGTGTGAATGTGCGTGTGGCTGCAAGGTGTGTGAATGTGGTGTGGCTGCAAGGTGTGTGAATGTGCATGTGGCTGCAAGGTGTGTGAATGTGGTGTGGCTACAAGGTGTGTGAATGTGGTGTGGCTACAAGGTGTGTGAAATAATGTGCATGTGGCTGCAAGGTGTATGAAATAATGTGCGTGTGTCTGCAAGGTGTGTGAATCTGCATGTGGCTGCGTGAGTTGTTGTGATTAGGTGATTGTTGATACTGCTGGATTGAATTGACATTTTGTTGTCTATATGTTTATTTTATTTTATTTTATTTTTAATTATATTTTTTTAAAGTTAAGTTATTTGATTATAGCTGCCGTTTTGGTTTCAGTCTATGTTATCAGGTTTTATCCCCACACAAAAGGCAGGTGGAAATCTTAAATAAATATTCCTATAAATATTCCTATAAATATTCCTATAAATATTCCTATAAATATTCCTATAAATATTCCTATAAATATTCCTATAACTATTCCTCAGCTTTCAGACCCTCACAGATCTGGACACCCCAGAGGAACTGTTGCTGACCGTGACAAAGTCGTCCGAGGGGGCCTACCGCTGCACAGCCAACAGTGAAACAGGAAGTGCACATTTGACCTTTTATGTGCACCTGCTTACCTAAGTGAAATGTCATAACCTCAAACTAATGAACATGTAATCTAACACAACACAGCAATATCTGTCAACTGTCAGGTTCATTAAACACAACAAGACATGCTCTAAATGTGCCCCCCCCCCAAACCACACACACACACACTTTTTTAATGCGTCCATTATAGTATTTTAACTATTAACAGCAAATACAATCAGCTGTTACTATGTTTTTAGCTAGTGACTCATTATTAATGCGGAATATGTAAATTAAAGATGTTGTTTAAAATTATGTGTACGCCTATTATTTTTAATAGTTTAAATAACAGATATATATGAAATATATGCATTTAGGTTTCAAAAAATAACTAGCTGATACTTTGTTTAACGAAAAAAAATCTATGAATAAGTTAAAGTTTGTCGTTTGAACAATAAGAATTATTTATTTATTAAAATCAAAAAGCGTTTGTTTTATTTTCGTTTTTCTCTCTTCATTTTTTTTACACAAATGTCTCCCTATTCAACATCAAATATCTGCCTATCATTCTGACTTCACGTCCTGTTTTTTGTAAGAAAAATTTTAACAAAATTGCAGAGTTTATATCGTTGAGTTATTTTTTCCACAGGGAAAAGATTCTTTTCTTGTATAACATCTCTCTGGTCAAAACTTTTTTTTATTTGTACAATAACATGTTTATAAATCACTTTTGTTATTTTTAGTTATATCAATATTACATCATTACAAAATTCCACACATTAAATTACATTATTATTGTTTCGCCCATTAAATACGTCAGTTAGGTTCCTCATTTCTGACATCTTTATTGAATGTCCTTGATTAATCAAGTTTCTGATTTTTAACAAGAAAACAAAGTACTCTTGGAAAAATTTTAAATGCATACTTTTAATGGCATTTAAATTATTTTTTACAAGCATGTCAAAAAGTATAGCTAATAGTTATCCTATATGATAATAGTCAGCTGTCCTCGATAGCGATTGGTCCCTTAAACTGCTACAGTCTCCTGCAGCCAATCACTAGCGGAGAAAAATTAAATGTCATTTGCATACTCAACAAATTTACGCGGACGTTCAAAACGAGTTATTTTTGGTGCAGTATTTTTGTCATCATTCAGTACTGTGTTCCCATCTTGAAGTGTGTCACTGCTGCTAATCACTACTGTTACTGTTACAGTTACTGTTACTGTTGCTGTTACTAGCGGAGGAACACAAGATGGTCAACGGTCAAGAAGGCGATTCCCATCATAGTGTGGTGAAATGCTAAGGGCATGACAAGACACACATGACATCATGGCCATCCACTGCACCCGTCTCCATCACCAGCCGTCTCGACTCTGTCCTGTCACTGGATCATGATGGTCTCGGGCGAGAGAGTGAGATCGACGAACTGCGCAACTCTTTCTCACTTAAAATACTTAAACTTAAGTCCAAGTCATCGCGCAAGTCACTTTTGTCATCAATCCCATCACTCATCCCGAAACATGGTTGCCAACTCAATAAAATAATATTTACTGACAAATATAATAAGAACTCTCAACAAAATTTACTGACAAAAAACAATTTTTTACGGACGCATTTAACATAAAATGTTGACCTTAAAACGAACGAATATCTTATCTTATCTTATATATTACAGACGCTCCTTCTATGAAGCATAATCCAAGATTTGTAGCTTAATAATGAAATGTATCTATGAGCAGTAATGAGCACGACTCTATACCATGCTCATATTTTATAACGTTAGTTTATTGTATGACATTCATCATCAGTGACAGTGTTTAATTCCTTCTGCTTATGATCATACGTAGAAACATTTACAATGTCGACCATTGCGGGAGTAATTTTCCCTGTCCATTTCTCACAGTCATCATATTGGTTAACAATACCATTAATACACTCCAACAGGTTCAACCATCTCGTGGAACACAGCTGCAATATTCGTAGAGTGTCGGCTTCCACGAACTCTTGAAACTCTTTGTACAGCTGTAATCTTTTGCAACTATGTGAAAAATGGCTGTGAATGTCTCTGCATAGCTGTTCAATAAATTTGGGAAATGTTTGTCATACATCAACGGCACTGTGGCGGACTCGCTGTCTAGGGGGATTTTTAGGTCCACCCGTTTTGACCACAGATATAACATCAGGCGTACAGTAGTGTGGTAAAAGTATTCACGAGACTTGACTCAACAGAGAAAATGACGTTTATTTACAGTATATATTGACATATCTATATCCATAGCAATACAGTGTAGCAGCTATCATAGAATACATTCACTGTGTTTGTCTCTCTCTCAACATATCGATAAAACAGGACTGTCCTGGTCCACGCTCAACACTCGTCCCTCTGCCTGCTTAATACACACTGTTCCCTTATTGACACTCTCACCTGACATCTCTACCCACTCCCCTGTGAACACCCGGTGAGCGAGTATTCAAGTCCACGGGTGTTCACGCTTTGTTTATCATTCACCCTACATTTTCGCTCAGTCATTCTCACACCATAACATCTAACCGTGACAGGCACATAGAGCAGCTACATGGCATGTGCAGTGCATATGAAATATATTTGGTTGCACACTTCTGAAACGTGAAAGCACGGAAATTTTGGCTGCAATCATTACGTTAGCTCCATCAGTTCCAAGTGCCATTACATTGGCCATGGTATTTTATCTTCATCCAGACATGCCCTGATTGCAGCAAAAATGAACTCTGCTTTTGCTTTTAAATCAACTAAACGATAAAAGCTATATTGAGCCTTGCCAATTTCAACATCGAAGTAAATCACCACCATGGCCATTTTTTTCTGTTGTTGATATATCAGTTGATTATCAACCAACATAATAAAAAAAATTAAAAAAAAAAAAAAAGAAAAAAAAAAATTCGAAAATAAACTCTCACTCTCACTTTTTTAATTATAACGATTGATTTTATTGATAAAATTTATTAAATTATATTATGTAGTGATGTAAGTAATACAAGCAGTGAAATGGAATAGTTTAAACCAGTATCAAACATACCCTAATCATAATTGATGACCAGATTTCTCTGGTTCAAATATTTGACTAGCAGCACACAGCAGTCTAGTACCTAGGAGAGAGTCCTCACATGGAAGTCGTTACGTAATCTCAAAGGTTAATTTGATGGAATAACGAGTTGTAATTCAAGCCGAGCCCAGCACAGATGGTACAGCACGAGTTTTACAGATGTCTGAAAGACGAAATTCACAGTGGGGGTGGGGAGATGCCCTTCTGTTGTGCTGGGACCAACTGTGCCACTTTTAAATATGATATATACGAACACAATGGGCTTCTATATGATTCTATAAATGATGGATCGCTACAATAGGATTCTATAAATGATGGATCGCTACAATAGGATTCTATAAATGATGGATCGCTACAATAGGATTTTACCAATGATGGACGGTTACAATAGGATTCTATAAATGATGGTCGCATACAATCTATGGCGGATTAAAAGGGGGGCGGGCCTGAACGGGCTATAGCCAGGGGCCCCCGGTGGTTTTGGGGGCCCCAAACTTTTTATATTTTATAATAAAAGTGTACAAATATTTGCACCAACCCTTTAAAATATAATAAATCCAAAAAATTAATAAATCTCATCTATAAATAATAGTTAATCTCATCGCTATTCAAACCCCGATAGTCTTTAATAATCGAAAAACTTGATTTGAATGGCTCACCAAGAGAACATAGTACAGACTATAGTTTATATTTTTAAAATTTACCATTTTTCAAAAGCACTGCTGACCGTGTGGTAGAGTTTAGGATTCTGTTGCAAGCGGTGACGGGTTCGATTCCCCATGGTGGAACATTTTTTTTTCTTTATGCACTCAATTTTAAAATATCGGCAAACCCTTCAAACACTTTTTTCTTCGTTTTTTAAAAAAAATTATGATTAATATTTTTGGTTGGGAAAACCGTTCCCATAGTACAGACAAAGCATGACCAAGTAACCAATAAACTATTTATTTACATTCTTATATTAGCTGTGGCTGGATAGGGCCCCCGTTTGATTGCAGCCAGGGGCCCTGTGCGGTCTTAATCCGCCCCTGCATACAATAATACTCTATAAATGATGGATAACTGCAGTAGGCTCAGTAGGCTCAGTAGGCTTAGGCTCAGTAGGCTCAGTAGGCTACATTAGGCTCAGTAGGCTACAGTAGGCTCAGTAGGCTACAGTAGGCTCAGTAGACTCAGTAGGATTCTACAAATTAAGGTGGGCTACAAAAAATAAATTTCAAATGAAGTTCTGCTCAAAAAATCAATACATTGCAGAATTGTTCACTTGTTTTAAGTTGTCTTAATTGTAAAGTTGTCTTAATTGCTCACAAAGTCTTTTTTATTTTTTTTTTATTATTTTTTTTTTGTTGTTGTTGTTGTTGCTGCGGCTTTCGTAGTTTCTTTCTTTTTTTCCCTTCTATTTTTCACTCAAAATTACTAGCCACATTAATAACTGATATTGACATCATTTTTTGTAAAGTGTCAACCGTTTTAGAAGTATGGAAAGCGATGAATGACGTCAGCCGGTGTTTGGTATCTCAAGCAGCCAGCCAGCCAGCCAGCCAGCCAGCCAGCCAGCCAGCAGTATGTTAAAAGTGCAGCACGCATCAATCCAAGGGAAAGTACACTACCTTCAACTCATAAAGTTGGTTAAAACAAAAAATTCGCCCGCGGGGAGGTCTCTGAGATACCTGCTCCTTGTTCAAGCCCCGCCCCCCACCCCACCACCACTGTATTTTAGGAAATACATTTGTATCGATGAGAGATGAGGTAAGCACGGTGCATATCTCATATAATATTCATATTAAATATTAATGATACAACTTAATAAACTACAATACCTGTTTGTTATTATTATATTTTTTTCAAAAACTACATTGTTTAAATATTGATTTTGGAGATTTCTGCTTACTTTTTTTTGCTTTAATTGTTGAATATTTAGTATCTTTTGTTCGTTCGTTTTACATATTAGTATCTTTAATTTTTTCTAATAAGTTTTCTTTTTTAAATTTAAAATATAAATTTAGTTTTTGAAACGATCAGCATTTGCTAATTTTATTTGATGTTTGTTTTACGTTTTTCTATTCCTTTTTTTCAACCAAAAAGATTCATTGTCCAAGCAACATTTATTGTTGCTATTTGTGTCGTATTTTCATAAACATGTTTTTAACAAAGTTTTCAGCAGCCTTCTGTAAGTTGTTTATGTAACAATATATTCCAGAGATAAGCGAGGCTTTTAGGATACTGGCATGTTTGTGTTTGTATTCTGCCTGTTCACACGAGTAGTATTCTGATCAGGGTCCTGGAGTTACTTCATATTATCTTATCTTATACAAACGCTCCTTCTATGCAGAAGATAATTACGTCCACAGTCCATGACTATTTGCAAGTGATGCAGCGGTAACAGGCCACGGCTATAAGGGTTCCAAGAATTACCCAGTAGCCTAACTATTATTAGTTAGGGAGCCATTCAGAGCTGGGTGACTCGGGGACGCCCTAGGCCCTGGGAACAAATCCTTTTAACTCGTGACCATCGGTACGCCAATCGAGCGCGCTTGCCACTCGACCACCGCGTCCCATATTCTACAACAAGACATGTTCTGTATTCTGTTTCTTAAAAATAAATCAAGTCAATTATTTTTCCTAGCCGTAGCAGCTTATTTAAAACCATTTTGTTCAAAGTTTATTTTGTGTGTTGTGCCAATTAAAAAGCTCATTCATCTTTTTATTATTTAGAATTTATTCTATAGAACATTTGATCCAATTTATGTCAGTGAAGATTTTAGTCTCCCAGTATTAAATCCCAGTAGATATTAATATATGTTAATGTTAATGGAGGTTATTTTTCGAATGCTCAAATTTGTATGGAGGCGTTCTTAAAAATATTTGGGACAATTTAGTTCGTAGAAATAAAACGCGAAAGAGAGCCTTTTTGCTTTTTTAATGTCTAACCTAAAAATACCCTAAGCCAAACATAGCAACAGGAGCTAACATAAAAAATATCATAACTTAAGAACCTATCTTAACGAAACATTGAACCTAACCTAACACATATTCTAACCCTAACCTAAAAAATATCCTAATCTAGCGTAATACATATCCTAACCCTAATCTAACACATATCCTAACCCTAACCTAACCTAACACACATCCTGGCGTAATACATATCCTAACCCTAACCTAACATATATTCTAACCCTAACCTAAAAAATATCCTAATCTAGCGTAATACATATCCTAACCCTAACCTAACACATATTCTAACCCTAACCTTACCTAACACACATCCTAACGTAATACATATCCTAACCCTAACCTAACACATATTCTAACCCTAACCTAAAAATATCCTAATCTAGCGTAATACATATCCTAACCCTAACCTAACCTAACACACATCCTAACGTAACACATATCCTAACCCTAACCTAACCCATATTCTAACCCATGTTCCCTCTGTTTGTCAGTACTTGTGCAAATTTAAAAAAAAAAAACGTGTGCAAAGTTGCACAGCATAATTTTTGCAATATTTTACCAAATTTGCTGCGCGGTAACTCTAAACTGATGCGTGGCGTCGGCCACATTACTGCGCAGCCGCGCAGCTTAAAGGGAGCATTGATTCTGACATAAATACCCTAACTCTAACCAAACACATATAATATCCTAACCTAAACTAACCTAACACGTATCTTGACCTAATTAGGGCTTCGGAAATTAACGATAAAATAATCGATTATTCGTTAAAATTTTAAATCGATTTAACTTTAATTTTATTGATTAAAATTCTATTCACCCATCCATCCCTGTGGCGCTACAGCCCATGTTGGGCTTGGGCCTGCCTCACGACCTCCTTCCACTCAGTCCTTATCAACGCCTTTCTTCTCCAATATTGGATGCCCATTTGTTGTATCTTTCTCTACATAATCTATCCATCTAAGCCCAGGTCTTGCCTTGGGCCGTTTTCCTCTGCGGTTTTGGTGGTGTACCCTCTTTACTCCTCTTTCATTTGACATTCTTTCTAGGTGTCCTGCCCAGCGCAGTCTGCCCTTTTTTAATTTCTGCAACTATTGTGGTATCCTGATTCCTGATATAGACTGTATGGTTCATGGTTGGTTCTTATCCTCCATCCGAACTCATCCTTTGTTGGTTCATATATTGTCTTGAGAACTTTCCTCTCCCATGTATTTAATAGGTTTTCTGCAGTTTTGGTTAAGGTTCAAGTTTAACTTGCATATGTTACAGCTGGTCTGATGACCATTTTATAGAGTTTTCTTTGTTTCGATTAATCGATTAATTTTTGCCTGATTAAGCAATCACATTTTTCCAAATCAGTACCAGCCCTAAACCTACTACTAACCTATCCGACCCAAGCCGCCATACTCACACCAATAAACGACACACCTGTCTGTGACCAATCAATCAATGTATTCTCACCTCAAGCTTCTTACTACAGACCTCGTGTTACTATGGGGGGTGGGCGGGGAGGGGAGTAAAAATCTATGTCATGTAACAGATGTTGTGTCCGCGTCTTAAATGTGTGGACATGAGATGTGTGCATCATACACGTAGGTTATGTTCATCATACAAGTAGGTTGTGTTAGTTCATCATACACTTATGTTGTGTTTGTTCATCATACAAGTAGGTTGTGTTAGTTCATCATACAAGTAGGTTGTATTAGTTCATCATACAAGTAGGTTGTGTTAGTTCATCATACAAGTAGGTTGTGTT
>MUZC01000566.1:0-32278 GCA_002072015.1 Radix auricularia | reverse complement strand
TTGGTATGAGAGTTGTATGTAGGTTGGTATGAGAGTTGTATGTAGGTTGTACGAAAGTTGTATGTAATTTGGTATGAGAGTTGTATGTAGGTTAGTATGAGAGTTGTATGTAGGTTGGTATGAGAGTTATATGTAGTTTGGTATGAGAGTTGTATGTAGGTTTGTTTGAGAGTTGTATGTGGGTTGGTATGAGAGTTATATGTGGGTTGGTATGAGAGTTGTATGTAGATTGGTATGAGAGTTGTATGTAGGTATGTATGAGAGTTGTATTTAGATTGGTATGAGAGTTGTATGTAGATTGGTATGAGAGTTGAATGTAGGTTGTACAAGAGTTGTATGTAGGTTGGTATGAGAGTTGTTTGTACGTTGGTATGAGAGTTGTATATAGATTGGTATGAGAGTTGTATGTAGGTTGGTATGAGAGTTGTATGTAGGTTGTACGAAAGTTGTATGTAGTTTGGTATGAGAGTTGTATGTGGGTTGGTATGAGAGTTGTATGTACGTTGGTATGAGAGTTGTATGTAGATTGGTATGAGAGTTGTATGTTGGTTGGTATGAGAGTTGTATGTACGTTGGTATGAGAGTTGTATGTAGATTGGTATGAGAGTTGTATGTAGGTTGGTATGAGAGTTGTATGTAGGTTGAACGAAAGTTGTATGTAGTTTGGTATGAGAGTTGTATGTAGGTTGGTATGAGAGTTATATGTAGTTTGGTATGAGAGTTGTATGTGGGTTGGTATGAGAGTTGTATGTAGGTTGGTATGAGATTTGTATGTAGGGTGGTATGAGAGTTGTATGTAGGTGGTATGAGAGTTTTATGTAGTTTCTTATGAGAGTTGTATGTAAGTGGTATGAGAGTTTTATGTAGTTTGGTATGAGAGTTGTATGTTGGTGGTATGAGAGTTGTATGTAGGTTGGTACGAGTACGAGAGTTGTATATAGGTTGGTACGAGAGTTGTATGTAGTTTGGTATGAGAGTTGTATGTACGTTGGTATGAGAGTTGTATGTGGGTTGGTATGAGAGTTGTATGTGGGTTGGTATGAGAGTTGTATGTAGATTGGTATGAGAGTTGTATGTAGGTTGTACGAGAGTTGTATGTAGGTTGGTATGAGAGTTGTATGTAGGTTGGTATGAGAGTTGTTTGTACGTTGGTATGAGAGTTGTATGTAGATTGGTATGAGAGTTGTATGTAGGTTGGTATGAGAGTTGTATGTAGATTGTACGAAAGTTGTATGTAGTTTGGTATGAGAGTTGTATGTAGGTTAGTATGAGAGTTGTATGTAGGTTGGTATGAGAGTTATATGTAGGTTGGTTTGAGAGTTGTATGTGGGTTGGTATGAGAGTTGTATGTGGGTTGGTATGAGAGTTGTATGTAGATTGGTATGAGAGTTGTATGTAGGTTGGTATGAGAGTTGTATGTAGATTGGTATGAGAGTTGAATGTAGGTTGTACGAGAGTTGTATGTAGATTGGTATGAGAGTTGTATGTAAGTTGGAATGAGAGTTGTATGTAGATTGGTATGAGAGTTGTATGTAGGTTGTACGAGAGTTGTATGTAGGTTGGTATGAGAGTTGTATGTAGGTTGGTATGAGAGTTGTTTGTACGTTGGTATGAGAGTTGTATATAGATTGGTATGAGAGTTGTATGTAGGTTGGTATGAGAGTTGTATGTAGGTTGTACGAAAGTTGTATGTAGTTTGGTATGAGAGTTGTATGTAGGTTGGTATGAGAGTTGTATGTAGGTTGGTATGAGAGTTATATGTAGTTTGGTATGAGAGTTGTATGTGGGTTGGTATGAGAGTTGTATGTAGGTTGCTATGAGATTTGTATGTAGGGTGGTATGAGAGTTGTATGTAGGTGGTATGAGAGTTGTAAGTAGGTGGTATGAGAGTTTTATGTAGTTTGTTATGAGAGTTGTAAGTAGGTGGTATGAGAGTTTTATGTAGTTTGTTATGAGAGTTGTATGTAAGTGGTATGAGAGTTTTATGTAGTTTGGTATGAGAGTTGTATGTTGGTGGTATGAGAGTTGTATGTAGGTTGGTACGAGTACGAGAGTTGTATATAGGTTGGTACGAGTACGAGAGTTGTATGTAGTTTGGTATGAGAGTTGTATGTAGGTTTTACGAGAGTTGTATGTAGGTTGTATGAGAGTTGTATGTAGTTTGGTATGAGAGTTTTATGTAGGTTAGCCATAAATAATGTCTTGTTTATAAAGATGTGCTTATTTTTAAGTCCGGGCATTGTTTGGCTTGCAGGAAGTGTCACGTGATCTCAAACGCTTTTGGCGAATAATAATATTCAACCAATCAAAAGTAGTTTTATCTGCGTTAAATTTAGGGGAGGGCTCGACACACACAAAATGTTATTGTTGTACTAAAATAAGGCACAAGGGCATGGCCACATCAAGATTTACTTGTTTGGCTTTTTAATTACGAATGGGCTTGTGTTTCCCTTTAAATAATTGCTTTTGTTTTAAGAATTTGTATAGACATACAAAATAATGTAAACAGATATCGTGTCTTTCGCATTTCTATTTTATCACTCATTCATTTTGAGTCCACCGTTTAACTTGTCTTGTTCCACAATGTCTTCCAACTATTTGACTAAATTTCGTATTTTTTCTTGGTGAACAGATGGGACTATAAAAGACAGCTACATTAGGACGAAGGTTTCTAACAACCTACAGGAGGAGAAATGTATTAGTTTGGACGAGTGATAGTGTTAACTTTGCAAGAGTTTGAACAAACGATAGTTATCGAACCTGACCAAGGGACACAACTTCTGAGCTAAATCGTTAATAAGATTTAAAAAAAAAAAAAATTAAGTATGGCTTTTAATAAAAATGAAAAAATAAAAGAAAATTTACCATATAAATCTTATCATAACATCTTATAGAGAAGAAAAGTTTCATTTGACATTTTTTTATAGATATTATTTATTATAAACATTTCTGGATTAAAATGGCGTCGGTTTGGCTGAGCAAGTTGAAGCTTCCAATCTCACTGATCCTCATCCAAATAATGTTCGTTGTCATGTATTCTGTGTTTGTGGACTATGATGAGAGTGCCAGCCCCAGTCACCTTACACTTGAGGCTTTGAATGCCACAGACAAGGAGAGGAAAGAGAGAAACATGGTGCACGATTATTATCCCAGTAAGTAAGTTGTGAAGTGGTTTATTTCATGTCGTTGGTCGAATTCAGTGCTAATCAATGTACTTTCGACACAAACCATTCTTTTTAACAGTTATAAACCAACCCCATCCAGACCCCATTTTATATTGGTTTTTATTGTTGTTTCATAAATTCAATTAAATACTGTCGTGGGTTTTGAGTTTCTTTTTAAATAACAGGAAATGCTAACATACAAAATAAGTGGCCAGCCATAAAGCATTTTCTGTCTAAGAAATTGTGATAGATTGTGACATTGGAATGGGGGAGGGGGTCGGGATGGTCTATGAAATTGTTGAGCAAACAATAGTTATTGAACCTGCCCAAGGGACACCACTTCTGATCTAAAACAAAATAGTAACATTGGAATGAAATTGTGATTTTATATGGTGAAATCATGTGTAGAGACGGAATGGCATAAGAAAGTCACGCCTGAAATCAAATTTGATTTGAAAATTTATTTTCTAAAAATGGATTCTTGCTCAAGTTTTCAAATCAATTTGATTGATTCTTTAAAACAAGGGATGATACTCATCTTTTAGAAAATTCAAATATGTTTTCTTTTAATTTGTGAAAGCGTGACAGAATTTTTTTAAAGTTTGAGAATTTTTTAAAACCAATGTTGGCAGTGAACAGTAATGGGTAAACTGTCTCAAAATTAAATCATGTTTTTATGGATGGAGCCTGTGGCCAATTTTTTTTTACTGCAATTCAAATGTAACAATATCTAGAATCTAGTCAACAACGATTACAGCTGAATGACATAGTTCTAGTTTTCACAACACACATTTTCATTGTTTTTCTTTTTATAATGTTAAATTTATTTCTATATTTTATCTTTTTTTTTCTTTCTATACTAAAAATGATCTTCAGACTAAATTTAAACATTGAAAGTTTTTAGTGTTTCAGGATGTGCATGTCATGATGTTCATAGGATTTGGCTTTTTGATGATGTTCCTGCGTCGGTATGGTTTTAGCAGTGTTGGGCTGAATATGCTAATTGCTGCCATTTGCATCCAATGGTCAACTCTGATTGGTGGAATCATCCATCACCATGGCGAGAAGTTTAAAATTAACATCATCACGTAAATATATTAAAACAGTTTTCATTGAAAAAAAAGGAGAGCTTACAAGTTTTAGCAAAGTGTAATTTTTTCTTAGAGCACATTTTTGTTATTTCTATACTTTAAAAAAATATCATTTACTAAATATCTTCACATAAACCAGAGTTTAAAACAAAATTACCGTTCTGTTTATAAATATATATAAGACTGAAACATTGGTCAATTTTTTTTACTTAAGATTTTAAAATGTTGACTTAATACATTGAAAAATTGCACATGGGGCTTTTATGAGGTATTATCTACATGTATTAGAAAACATTTTAACCACAGGATCTCAAATCATGGAAAATTTATTTCACATCAGCCATCTCATCACTCATGTAGCAATTATACCTAAAATTTGTTAGTAATGACATTACTAAATTAAATATATGCAGCAATTACTTTGACTAAAAATTACTACAAAATCTCTCATTTTTAAGCTTTATCAGCAAACTGCTCATTGAATCCATGAAATGAGATTGAGACATTCATATTTCTACAGAATGTTAACATCTGACTTTGCGTCTGCTGCTGTTCTGATAACGTTTGGAGCCCTGCTTGGTAAGACAAGTCCAATGCAAATGATTGTGGTGACCATGATTGAAATTGTCTTATTTTCTGCTAATGAATATATCGGACTGGTCTTGTTGGAGGTATGTTTAAAAAAATTCATTTTACTTTCGTGAAATAACAATTACTAGTTATTTTAAATGGTGCTTTTTGTTACAATACTCTAATAAGACTTACAGTTTTAAACATTCTCTTATTCATTGACTTTTCTAGTGTGGACAAGGAAGAATATTTTTAAACATTCAAAAATATTTTAAGCTCATGTAAAACATGGATCAAGTAAGAAGTCTCAACCAAATTATTTTGTAAGCAAATGGACATTTAAGCCACTAATATATACATTATTTTATCGGAAAAAAAAATGTTTTAAAGATCAATCAAATAGAATATAAAATAAAATACTTTTATAGGTCTTCTTTCTGTCCATTACTTTGAAAAAGAAATATTTCCACAACATGAACAGTTATTTTTATTACATGTGTACCATGTAAGATGAGATAAGATTACATTCAGAAACAAACAGTCCAATAACTGCTCTCTCTTTCTATTTGTTTTATGAAGATCATTCTTTACCTCACCTATAACCTATAAGACTCAGAATTAGGCAATCAAAAACAAAGAATTATTTCTGGGCACATGAGCACTTCTCTACAAACATTTTTTTCTAACATTAAATATATGTATAGCTTGACATCTTAACACATCTAAACCAACTCAGATATCATTATGTCCAAGCATTATTTACAGCTTCCTTTCCCGACTGGAGCTAAAATGACAACTTTTAAAATTTGATTCCAACTTAAAAAGGTCGTTGATGTTGGGGGCTCCATGTTTGTTCACGCGTTTGGTGCATACTTTGGCCTTGCCATTTCGCGAGTTCTCTACAGCCCAGAAGTACAAAAGTCTAACAAAGAAGGATCTGTCTACCATTCAGACATGTTTGCTGTCATTGGTAAGTAAGGTGACCCAGAGGAGCTCTTAAACATTTCTGAATTTCTGAATTAAGTATTGGGAAGTCACACGATATTTTTGTTATGAGTCACAAGACATTTGTTTGAAATAAACCAAGATAAATACAATGACTATTTCTTAGGGTAACTTTTAGGGTAACTTCTCATCTGTTTTAAGGTTTGTGCTGTGGACATTGTACCAGTCCTAGCCTCCAATACAACCTCTGCCTCCCATTGATATTCAAATCACATTATAAAACAATTATTTATCTAGTCAACAGACTTTTATGATAACACTTCATATATTTGTAAAAAATATTTACATCCAAATTTCTTTTACGGAATCTTTTTGGTGTGAAATATTTTAAAACTTTGGCACAAATGTCAAACTTTAATATATTTTGTGCACTCGGATGATGATGAAGGTAATGTGATTTTTATTTCTAGGTTCAATTTTTCTCTGGATGTTTTGGCCAAGTTTTAACAGTGCCCTGGCAGTAGATGATGCCCAGCACAGGGCTGTCCTCAACACATACTATGCCCTGGCTGCCTGTTGTGTCATGACATTTGCCATATCCAGTCTCATAGACAAGGATGGCAAGTTTGACATGGTAACTTAAGACAAATTGGGGGAAAGAATTCAAGTTTTCAAAAGAACAAAATAGGGCTGCGGAAATTAAAGATTAATCAATCAATTAATAGTTACAAATTTTAATTGATTAAAAATAATTTAATCAATTAAAATTTGATTAAAATTTAAGAAAATATTATTTTTTTCCCCAATTTATTAATAATTTATATTGTTTTGTTACCTACATACTTCTACCTCATACTCATATTATTATTTATTTAGATGTCCATACATAAACAAAAAGGTTTTTCTTCCTTATTTCTTGCATAGCAGAACGATTTCCTGTGTTACGTCACAAAATTTGGGAGCTATGGGATTACCATGACTTAACCGTTTAAATATAATTATTCTATATTAATCAATTAATTTTTTCCCAGATTAATCCAAAAAAAATATTTTAAGTAGTACAAGCCCTAGCATAAAATAATTTTAAAAATCTTTCCTAAATAGGCATCCAATGCATGTAATGCAACAATAAAGGTTAACAACAGTTAATTAATTAAATTCAAGTGACGTTTGTTTTCTGAGAAAATACCTTAGAGTCATAAAAATCTGTTCTTTAAAAAATTCAACACAAGAAAGAAAAAAGTCAAAGCAAGTTTATTATTCTTTATGTGATATATTTAAAATATTTAGTTCTATTCATTAAACTAAGTTGCTATATATATGTAAACTGAAAGCTATAATTACGCTCCCATTTATTTTTAAATATTGAAAATAAAAATGAACTGATTCAGGTACACATACAAAATGCCACTCTGGCAGGTGGTGTGGCAGTCGGCACCAGTGCGGACATGATAATAGGACCTTATGGAGCACTCATTATTGGCGCACTAGCTGGTCTGCTTTCAACAATGGGATATAAATACATCACAGTACGAAAAAATTTAATTATCATATTATCATTAGAGTACTACAAAAAATTCTCACATAACAGTGAAACTTTTAAAAAATATGTCATATTTAACTTGAACATGTTCCTTCATAATCTACTTATTCCATCACAAATAACTTTCTTTCAAAACACATTTTTATTGTTCCTGTTTGCACTATATTTAATATTATCTACTAAATTATCTATGTACCGGTAATTATGACTTAAAAATAAATTAATATTCACAGTAAAAAATAAAGATTTTAACATTGATTATCTGATGAGATTACATCTCAGGGCAAGATTTTAAAAAATGATTATTTAAACTAATTTACAAGATATTAAGAGTTCTGAATTAATTTTATTTCAAAATATTTAATTTAAATTATTTTCACTAAATTGTTAAGTTATAGGCTAAAACATTCATTTTTCTAGCCATTCTTGAAAGAAAAGCTGAAAATCCATGATACATGTGGAGTGAACAACCTCCATGGCATGCCTGCCATTATGGCTGGAATCACTGGAGCCATCGTCGTATCTTTGGCTGATAAGGAGACCTATGGATACACGTATGATAATTAATATCAAGTTATTTCTCTTTCCTGTAGTTAAATCCTTTTTAATTGTGGATTGATATATTATAGTATAGCTCTTTAGTCCACAATTTTTATCCAAAGCTTTTGTTTAAATTTGAAAATGATGTCTACTTCTAAATTTTCAATTGAAAATACAAACTTTGGTCGTCTAAAATCCCTAACAAAATTGTTTGCGCCTTTTGCGTTTATTATGGTGGCACTATAATAATAATTGGGGGCATCATTTTCAACTGAATGAAAAGAGATTTTTTTAAAATGATGCCTCATACATCTTGACCCTTATTGGGGGCTATAACAACATAATAAAAGGTTAGATTTTGCTATAGGACAAAAAACATTGAATGCAAGTTGTGTTTAAAATTGAAACAAGTAAATATTCTATCAATGTTTTTAATGATGGCAAGATTCATCTTCAACTGCCTGATCATTTTTAGAGTCTACTTACCAATGATAACTCTTAGTCCCACCATTCATCAACCAAAAGTAGACTAAATAATAGATGATTTGAGATGATTCCTTTTGAAGCCAAGGAATTACACTTACACTAATGAAACTTTATGAAAAGCTAACATTCCTAAGATACACAGGAGTAAAATATGACCTGAAAACTTCTTAGGTAAGACAAATGGGCAATTATCAGATGTCATCAAGATTTGAAGTTAGAGAATAAGTAAATAACTTAAGTGAAGTAGTGAATGATCTAATGGCTTCCTCCCTTTTCTTATATTATATCATGTGTCATTTTTTATTTCTTTTTTATTAACTTGCTTTTTGGTCCCTGTCCGCAAAATTTAAAATTTTCCAACATAAAATTAAACCACTTCTGATGGTCACAGAGATCTCAAAATGTTACCACATGCAGATCTTGTTTTACATATGCAGTTCACTCTTTTCCTCACTTATAGATCTCTCTTTTGCCTTACAAAATTATAAATCTTTAATTTTTATACCAAATACATCATAAGCGCCCGCCCAACGTTTTTAGTCATATTAAATGAAAGTACTTGAACTTATAAGTTTTAAATTATTTTCTTTTTTTTAGTTGACATATAAAAACGTGGTTTTTAAAAATCATATTTTACCCCTATTTATTTTCTTTTTATCTTTACTTCATTAGTTTTCCTTAGATATAGGATGTCTTCGATAATTATTTAAATATAAGTTTAATACTTGTGTAAGTGTAAGTTATTTATACTGGCTAAGACATTGGAAGAAATGTTTACTTTTGTATCAGTTAATTAATGAAGTTTTCATTTATGGTTTAGGAACTTATGACATTCATTAAAAATAAATAGCTGGTTTGTTTGCTATGGTAAGGGGATACTTAGAATTGATTTGGGGAAAGAGCAATTCATACATACATTAAAAAAATGAAAGCACTAAATCTGAATGATATTATATTGGACTTTATTCTATCATAGGTCATGATAAATTTGTCATCAGACACTGAACTATACTGATTTAAATCCCAAAAAAACAAAAAAAACTGAAGTACTTTTAGACACCTACAAAATTAAAGGTTAATATCAAAGAAGCTCTTAGATAAAACAAAGATGTTATATATGTATGTCTATATGTGTTTGTGTGTGTAAGATCTATTACAAAATTGTTAATTAACTCTTAAAGTCGCAAAGCGTCGTAATGCGTCTCTTCCCGCTATCCCTAAAGCGTCGTAATGCGTCCCTAGATGCGTGTTTTGATGACTGGGACAAATTAATTAAATTAACCCTACAACAGTAGAATCTGTTTCTATATGACTAATTAAAGAAATTTAGATGCATAATTTTCAGTTGTTTATTCATCTAATTTATTATATTTCTTTTCTATTTAAATTAGACTTTACAGACAATTTCCTGCCATGGCTCCCAATGAATCTAGTCCTGAATGGGAGCAGCTGAAAGGTTTTGAGGACCTTAAGTCTGGCAAAGGGAGGTCATCATCAGAACAGGCAGGCTACCAACTGATTGCCCTTGGAGTTACTCTTTGTTTTGCACTTGTGGGTGGCCTATTTGTTGGTAAGTTTTGAAAAATTTCAGATCACTATATTGTTTGTCTCCTACAACTTTAAATTGATAAAGAGAGACAAAAATCTTTTTTATATCTTCCAATCAAAATATTTAGCAAACATAAATATCACACAATTGTATTATATTATATTACATTACGTATCTTGTTTGGACATTTCAGGATTTTTGCTCAAATTATGTGGGTTTCTGGGCCAGCCGTCTGGCGACCGCTTCTTTGAGGATAGCTCAACCTGGCACATCCCCCCTGACACAGAGAGTGGGGATGTCATCGCCAAAGTCATAGCAGAACTGGAGAGCAGGAAGAGTTATCCCAACAAAGTTGATGTCAGTGGTGCACCTCTGCTAGTTGGAGACTTTGGACAGGGAGATTTGGCGTTAGAAGAGAAAAGTTTCTACAATGATCAAAAAGTTTAACTGATTGGGAAACTTGGCTGATGAACTATTTCTTCCATCTAATGCAATTCTAATTGAAGCTTGATAGTATTATTACTACTGCCTGACATAAACTGGCTGTTTTTATGAATATCTGTTTGATGGTGGTTCATGTTCTAGTTGTTTGCTCGCAAATAAGTTTATTTTAATTGATAAAAGAGTGGCCTTTTCTAAACTTTTTGTACTTTTTGTAACAACTTATGAATATTTAGCTATATTTGTGAAAGACTGAAAATTGGAGGAAATTTATTTAACTCTTTCGATGCGGAACAACGCACACTGCGTTCATCCGCCTTGCTCAAAAGCACGGACCAACGCACTGTGCGTTGTTTCACTATCATGTTTGTTTCTTTGCTATTTCTCGGTTATACTTTTTAAGAGCTATTTTTAAATTAGACTTTAACATAGAAGAGTGGTACTTCCTTGTTTATGAACGAAGGGGAGGTGTATTTGCTATCATTTGAAGCATTATTTTATTAATTTTCTTCGCTGTTTTTTTGTTGATCAATACTGTTGCTATGGCTACCCAAGCTATCTTTAGCTACATTATAAAATATGAGACATAATTCAAAATTAATTTTTGTGGTTCTTTTGTACATTTATAAACATAAAAATGCCTATTTGTTTTACATATTTGATTTTTGCATTAAATTTTAATGATTTTATGGAGCACTAACATAAATTTGCTTTCTGAGAATTTTTTCCCCCTGAATTTAGTGATTTTTGTTGTCATATTTTTACATTTTTAGTTTCTTTTATGTTAATTTTTTTATTTAAACCAAAGAAACAAGTTCAAAAACGTATAGTCCATTTAACTACCTTTCATTTGATACCAAATTTATCCATATAAGCCTAAAAATAATATTTTAAATATTTTTGTTAAAAACCCAACCTCTCACTTTTTTTTTTACTTTTGAAAATAATGTACATTTTTTTCGTTAAAAAAATTCCGCAGCGAAAGAGTAAAAAATAAATATCTTCCTCTTGCTATTATATCAGCACTCATGTTAGCTTCTTACAGATGTGTAAAAAAAAAATTAAATTGTTTTAAAATTAAAAAAAAAAAAAAATGCCTTCTTAACCTGGCTCTGTTATGCATTGTTTCCTGTATTTTAAACAAAATGTTCATTTCCTAATTCACATGGCCAGCAGATGTATCAGTGGTGTTAAGATTTAAAGATGTCAACAAAAATTAGCGGTGAATGTAGAATTTGTTGCAGAACTTGAGCTGCATCGCCCTTAAATGAAACGTCACCCTTCTGCCAGTTAAGCTGGCTAGGATAAGTTTATGTAAAAATAAAACAAAGCTCGCTGATGCTGGGATAAGTTTATGAAGAGATCTTCTTGGCTTATTTGTAGCACAGCCTTACTATGTTATACTACTGCTCCATCAAATGAATGGTGTACATAAATGTTAAATTCCAGACTTTTCATTCAACATTGTTTCAAATTATTCTTTTGTCATTGTTTTAATCATGTTTATTAATAATCATGCCCTGAAAGTTTATTTAACTACCAGATACCATGTTGGTGATTTATAGCATTATTTATACTCCTCAAAATGTCAACAAATTGTGTTCACACATAACATGCATTTAAAGCAAAGTCTGATATTAAAGATCATTGTTTGAAAAAAAAAGCTCATAATATACGAATGTTTAATTTATATTTTATTATCCTGAAGCATATAAGTACCATGAAGATCACTTTAATGGTCACCTCTGAGACATCTTTCCTGTGGTGTGTGGGGAGTGCTAACATGTCAAGATTATTGCAATGGTCAGCTCTGAGACAACCTTCCTGTGGTGTGTGGGGAGTGCTTGGCCTCATGTAAGTGGGTTACAGTTCCAGGGTGTCTGTGTTGTGGTATTGTGTCCAAGCAAGGAATTCCACCACCCTTTTTTTTTACGTGACAACGTTAATGGGAGGCACCTGGCAACCTTTTCCTGACTGTCCACTACATTAATGGGAGGCACCTGGCAACCTTTTCCTGACTGTCCACTACATTAATGGGAGGCACCTGGCAACCTCTTCCTGACTGTCCACTACATTAATGGGAGGCACCTCGCAACCTTTTCCTGACTGTCCACTACATTAATGGGAGGCACCTCGCAACCTTTTCCTGACTGTCCACTACATTAATGGGAGGCACCTGGCAACCTCTTCCTGACTGCCCACTACATTAATGGGAGGCACCTGGCAACCTTTTCCTGACTGTTCACTACATTAATGGGAGGCACCTCGCAACCTCTTCCTGACTGCCCACTAGATTAATGGTAGCCACCTGGCAACCTCTTCCTGACTGTCCACTACATTAATGGGAAGGCACCTCGCAACCTCTTCCTGACTGCCCACTAGATTAATGGGAGGCACCTGGCAACCTTTTCCTGACTGTCCACTACATTAATGGGAGGCACCTCGCAACCTCTTCCTGACTACCCACTACATTAATGGTAGGCACCTGGCAACCTCTTCCTGACTACCCAGGTGGCTCACTAATAAGGCAGACTGGCTTGGGGCTGCCATTTTGTAGCATCTCTCCTCTTGGGGGACGGGATTAATGCAATGAGAATTTCCTGTGGAGCCCTTGAAGAGTTCTGAATGATATTGTCAGCTTGACTTCACATAGTTTTAATACAAACATTTAGTTACCATAGAAAAAGCTAGTTATTGGCCTTGCTGATTTTTAGTTTTCCTAGAACGAGTTATTTGATTTGCTATTTAGTTGTCCTAGAAAAAGTTAGTTATTGGACTCGCTGATATTTAGGTGTCCTAGAACAATTTAGTTATTGGACATGGTGATATTTAGGTGTCATAGATCAATTTAGTTATTAGACTCACTGATATTTAGGTGTCCTAGAACAATTTAGTTATTAGACTCACTGATATTTAGGTGTCCTAGAACAATTTAGTTATTGGACTCGCTGATATTTAGGTGTCCTAGAACAATTTAGTTATTTGACATGTTGATATTTAGGTGTCCTAGAACAATTTAGTTATAAGACTCACTGATATTTAGTTGTCCTAGAACAAGTTAGTTATTAGACTCACTGATATTTAGGTGTCCTAGAACAATTTAGTTATTAAACTCACTGATATGTTGGTGTCCTAGAACAAGTTAGTTATTGGACTCGCTTATATTTAGGTGTCCTAGAGCAATTTAGTTATTAGACATGTTGATATTTAGGTGTCCTAGAACAATTTAGTTATAAGACTCACTGATATTTAGTTGTCCTAGAACAAGTTAGGTATTAGATTCACTGATATTTAGGTGTCCTAGAACAATTTAGTTATTAGTTTCACTGAAATTTAGGTGTCCTAGAACAATTTAGTTATTAGTAATAGTGATATTTAGGTATCCTAGAACAATTTAGTTATTGGACATGGTGATATTTAGGTGTCCTAGAACAATTTAGTTATTAGACTCACTGATATTTAGGTGTCCTAGAACAATTTAGTTATTAGACTCACTGATCTTTAGGAGTCCTAGAACAATTTAGTTATTAGACTCACTGATCTTTAGGTGCCCTAGAACAAGTTAGTTATTGGACATAGTGATATTTAGGTGTCCCAGAACAATTTAGTTATTAGACTCACTTATATTTAGTTGTCCTAGAACAATTTAGTTATTGGACTCACTGATATTTAGGTGTCCTAGAACAATTTAGTTATTGGACTCGCTGATATTTAGTTGTCCTAGAACAATTTAGTTATTAGACTCACTGATATTTAGTTGTCCTAGAACAATTTAGTTATTGGACTCACTGATATTTAGGTGTCCTAGAACAATTTAGTTATTAGACTCACTGATATTTAGGTGTCCTAGAACAATTTAGTTATTAGACTAACTGATATTTAGTTGTCCTAGAACAATTTAGTTATTGGACTCACTGATATTTAGGTGTCCTAGAACAATTTAGTTATTAGACTCACTGATATTTAGGTGTCCTAGAACAATTTAGTTATTGGACTCACTGATATTTAGGTGTCCTGGCACATTTTATTATGGGTTACTCATGCCCACCACTGATGGATATGTTTTTCAAAACTAATTTCTTCTATTTCTTTGTAAAATGACATTACAGTGCCTCAGACACTTATGTGTATGTTAATAAAATGGGTTCCCTTATGCATTTACTTTTATCATAATAGATTTAGATAATTATTTGTAACTTGATAGATTTAGATATTCTCTTGTAACTTGATAGATTTAGATATTTACTTGTATCATGATAGATTTAGACATTTACTTGTAACTTAATAGATTTAGACATTTACTTGTAACTTGATAGGTTTAGATATTTACTTGTATTATATATTATGCTCCACTGGAATAACAAAATAAGAGACCTCTAAACTGTGTGCTACATCTGATGTTCACCGTCTATCTCCCCAATTTACATTTAACATAAGATTCTATGCACAAGTCCTCTAGTACCTCACTCAACCATTTGTGCAATACATTGAAATTATTTGAATGCTCAATATTTAGAAATGTTCAAGTCTTAGACCATGTTTGTGACTGATACAGAAAACCTGACCTTTCAAGATGAAACAGGTTTCTTCAACCACTGGTATAATTCTATATAGAAGTAATTCGGATATCAGACTCTGCAAATCTGGAATCCGGCCATTTTTATAAATCTGGCTCCAGCAGAATTTCACCTTATAAATCCGGCTGGCCTATAGAGCCATAAAATATAATATCTAAATATAATAGCTCCATCTCCTGCAAATCCGGCCATTTGCACGAACCTGGATCTGGCTGGATTTTAAAAAAATTAATCAGGTACACACCTTATCTATCACAGGTTGCACAGAAAACCTAGCTTTTCACAATGAAGTAACCAGTTTTCTTTAACAGCAGGTGTATTTCTGTCACTGGTGAAGTTTTTTATTTTAAGTTTAGAAGAGCTTAGTGCTAAAATTCACAATTTAAGCATTTTAAGATTATCGAGCTTTTATGAATTTTTTAAAATCTATTTGATGATAGCATTTTATATCTTTAAATAAAGCTGTTAAAAAGTTGAACTTAGTTACGTTGTATTGTTTTCAAATTTATACAGTAGACTGGTGTAAACCCGGTGTTAAACGATCACTGTTCAGATTGGATTTGACAAAAATGTGACTCAATTTTATTTCACTGTAATTGTTGTAAAGTTTATTAAAATCCACATAAGGAGAAAAGTCCTGAAATTCTTGCCTGTGTAACTGCTCTCAAGATTTATAGTCATAGATTTTATCTACACCCAATGATGAACAGTTCAATAAATATACAAGTATGTTATTAAAACATGGTATGTGTAGGCCTGACTTGTTCTGTGACGTTCAATAAATCTAAGTTATTAAAACATGGTATGTGTAGGCCTGACTTGTTCTGTGACGTTCAATAAATCTATGTTATTAAAACATGGTACGTGTAGGCCTGACTTGTTCTGTGACGTTCAATAAATTTAAGTTATTAAAACATGGTACGTGTAGGTCTGACTTGTTCTGTGACGCCTTGTTCGGCCTATACTCCCCCTGTTTTAATAACATAAATTTATTTGTCGAAAAGCCTTAATGCAGTCTCACCCATTCTTTGTCCCATAATGAACAGATGAGGATACGGAAAATGTTTCCTTTACACCACATAATAATAACTCAGTGTTATAATACATCGGCTCATATGGTCATTTGAATGTGTATTTTTTAAGGCACCTTTTTCTTAAATCTGTACTTTAATCCAGTCCAGCTTATTCACATCTTGATCAACAAAAAGGAAAACTAGCTCAATATTTGTACAAACAAATTTCAGAACAAGCCTGTCTGTTCAACTAATTATTTATTGCACCTTTACAAGAAATGAAATAAAAACATAGTGAAATACTTAACATAGGCATAGGTACATGGTTATTGTAATAGACCTGGAAAGCATTCAAAATTCAGTAGGCATGACAACACAGAGAATTAGCACACAAAGGTGTTTGCTGGTTATATGCTGAAACTCTTTCATTTAATCACATAATGATTCTCAAAACTAACAAGTTTTTTGGAGGAATCCAAAGTTATAACTGCAAGAGATCAGAGGTGGTCTTCTTAAATTAGATGCAAAAAATCAGTTGAAAAATTTTAAGTAAATTATGTTTATAGAGAAGTGGACATATGGTGGTCAATCATCCCTGCCCTCATGGCGTATTGTTTGAGAACCTCTGATCAAGTAGTGAATCAATTCTTCAACCTCCAAATTTGTGCAACTTTAAGTACAAATATCAACACACACAGCTCTAACATTATATCAGCGGGAACATCAAAAATAGATTCAAGTTAAGCCAACATGAGCAGGGCTCCCAGAACACAATATATAAATGAGGACATAACTTGATAGGGGGCATAACTTGAAATCAAATTAGTCAGAAGAATCAAGGGGGTAGGCAAAATACCGTTGAAATGAATGCACCTGGTGGCCTCCACTTAAACTCTACCAAGTGAACAGAAATAACCTACACTAGATCAATAACAGTTACTACATCACTTCAGAGCTATGTTATTATATCACCATTAAGTCAAACCAACACAAGAGGTCAATAATGAATTATTTCATCAAGTATGACAAGTATTCTCACATCCTTTGACAAGTTGAAATTTTTTAAATAAAATAATAGACACATAAATAATAAATATGAAGAGATAAAATCTCCATGACAGAGGGCATTGAGTGTAGGCCTAAAATAATTAACATCACATGATCTGGTCAAACATTTCATTGTTTGCCATACAACTATAAAAAAAAAATTAACCTATTGACTTAGGTGTTAAAATAATGTTTACATTATTTTTAAAGTAAAAGGACATCAGATTAAAATAACTCATTCTAATGGGTAAATTTTTACAAGCTATGTATTTCTTATGGTCTGAACACAGGAGAACTGATTAATTCTCTTAAAGGAAACTGAACTTTTAACCTGTATAGGTTGTAGCTAATACTTCATTGTTAAATATGATTAGACATTGAGGATTAACAAGAAAAAAAATGCTTTGAATGATCACGAGATTGTTGTATAATACTTCACTCATAATGCCCTTTGAAATAAAATGTGATAAAAATAAATAAAAATGAACATATTTGTAATGAACAAGTCAACAGAAAATACAGATTTTAACAAAATATATAGTTTTCAAAATGGGATGAATCTGTTACATTTATTTCTTGGAAAAATATGCTGACTGTGACAACAGGGCCAATATAAATATAATTATTGTCATGCAGGAAATTTGGGTTATGAAATATAGTGTTTCATTCTCTATGACCAAAACCTTGTATATATTTATATACATACACGGTAACAAATGGTCATCTCTTACATTAAATAGCAAACCAAACGACACATTCTTACTCAGACTTTAATTTTCTAGTACTGATATTTTCTTTGGTATCCAGTGAACAAAAAAATTATAACTGTAATATCCAAAGAATCACCCAGTAGGAATGTTAGTAAAACGCATCTTCTGATAAAATATTGGACACTATTACTAATAAATGAACCAGTTACTTCTTTTAATGATGTGTGTGTGTACACATATATAAAAAATATAATGAAGCCCTTTTTTCTCCAGATTAGCAATGTAATTAGATAAAACAAATTAAGATATAAAAAATAAATTTTTCTTTAAAAGAAACAAATAAAAACTCATGTCAATATGTAAAAAAATTATAACCATAAACGTTTAATGCACATATAAAGCACTGAAAATGAGTTGCAAAATTACTGTCATACATTTGTAGTTCTGAGCCAAGGAATCTCACCCTAAATGATCATCACTGCTTTATTTAATGATCATCACTGCTTTATTTAATGATCATCACTGCTTTATTTAATGATCATCACTGCTTTATTTAATGATCATTCAACTTTTAAAGAAATTAATTGGTGCTATAACCATTTTGACATACACACACAAATAATATCAAACATCTGAAAAACATTCATTTGACATAGACTTTGATATAGACTTAGACAAAGACACAGACATATACATAGACCACATTTGAAACAAATACAGGAGATATTTATTGAATGCCATCAAATGGCCTCAAAGTCATTAGCATTTATTCAGCTTGAACTAGAATTAGACATGTAGCATCTTGACGTTCAGTGTTACCCATGGGTTCTTAGCATGAGAACACACATAATTGATCCTTGGGTTCAAAAAATACGTGTGATTATTTTGGTATGTAGTATGTAGTTTTTATACAGCTGAGTTTAAAAAAAAAAAAAGATGATAAAGAAAAACTCCCAGAATTTTTAAACTTACAAGGATTTTAATAAATTAAATAACACATAAATATTTGCCCAAGTAATAGTCATATTTTCTGGCAGATGATTTCACAAAAACAAACAAAAGAACCAACATAACTGATTAAAGGAACAAGTGGGTAATCATTTTGATTTGAAAAAAAAAAACTTCTTAAAATAATCTATTTTCTTTAAGTGAATTATTAATCTCAATAGAGAATATCTGTGTTACAAAATTATTTATTCTTTAAAAAAAAAAAAAAAAAAAAAAAAAAAAATATGTTATTGGATTCTGGAGTTATTTAGCTGTAAATTGAAGTTACTAACATGTTTTATTTTGAACACAGCAAATGTGCAAAACTTCAGAAACAAATACTGTTTAACAGTCTCCACAAATGTGTGCAAACTTTTTCCAGAAAATTTAAAAAATGCCCCAGAAAGAAATTTAAAAAATTATTAGTAAACTTTAAAATATGTAACTATCAATATTTTAAATACATCTATATGGAGATTTTTTCTGAAGATTTCGGTAGCTATTATTGTTGGTAATACACTATCTACTGATCTCACTTTAAATCACATTCAAAATTTAGATGTCTTTTTGTTTGATCCAAACTTATGCCAAAGTGTGAGCATGAATTTAAAAATTGAAATTAAGTTTCATCTTGAACTACAAATAAATGCCCATCACATGGTAGGAAAAAACAAATGCTCGTTCTAAATTCTTAGAATCAAATTTAATGATTCTATTTGACCAGACAAAATCTTGTATAGCAGTCAAACTATTAAAACATTAACTCTTAAAGTCGCAAAGCGTCGTAATGCGTCTCTTCCTGTTATCCCTAAAGCGTCGTAATGCGTCCCTAGAAACAAATCTCGTTAGAAATGAGATCTCGGAAAGTAAAAACTCTTCAATGCTTGAAAAACGATGTATTCGACTTCCGGCAATGGCGGCCGTTGCCGGCACTAGTGTTATCGCTCGATTCGCGATGTTTTTGGTAGTTTTAACGTTTTTTTTTTCGAAGATACGTTTCCGTTATACTTTATTACTAAAATAATAGTACTAAACTACAGGTAAATATTGTTTCAAACTCAGTACGGTCTTTTGGATGCGTAAAATAACCATTCTTAGCCTTAAAAATGAAGTCAGTATGACAATAATATTATAAATGGATTTTACGCAAATTTTTTAATTTCATAACCGGTTGATCGTAATACGGGAAATCCTTACGGGACTGAGGCGGAAGTTTATTGAAAACCTTCTGGGGCTTTAAGAGTTAATTATTAAAATAATGAACATCACACAGATATCATTTAAATATTGGACAATGTGACATTGGTATAGCTTCTCTTTTACACATTTAGTCCCCACAAAAATAAATAAATATATAAAGTATTTAAAAATTAATTCTGTACTTGACTAAAATAAAATTAATATAACAGTCATTTATTGCAGATCCTGTGATTTATTTTAGTTCTGGCATATAGAAAAACATATAAAAAGTAATAATATTCACTCCTAAATTATTTTTAAAATAGAACATCATTCTAGGACATTTTTTCAAAAATATAACTGACAAGTACCTCTGCCGAGTTAACAATCAAATATCACACAAATATAAACACAGACATTGATAAAAGCAACACTTATTGTTATACAAACTTATAGAGTGAGACAATTTTTTATAGCCAGGAGGCAAACTAATCCTAGTGAGCTGTAAAAAAACATTGAATCATCTATTAAATACAACATACAACTAGGGGATTAAGTGTGAATAGAAACACTTTATTTCTTTGTTTAAAAAAACCTCAGCATTTCTTTAAATTTGGATGGAATTTTTTTTTTTTTTTAATTATGAAGTTTCTTAAAGTTAGCAAATTTTTCAATTATAAAAATTCAAATTTAAACAACTCTTTGCACCAATACTTATATAAATTTTAGTCCAAAGGTCATCCTTATGATTCTTATTTCAATTAACAAATGCTTTGATATTTCTTCCCAAGAAAATAGTCTAGACTAATTCAACAAAGTTTTACTAATTAAAATCAGTCTTGAGAAATTTAAAATTGTGAAAGCTATTTCAATACGATTAATAACTGAATTGAAGTTCAAAACTTTAATTTAAAATTACCTAAACATAAATCACTCGTACAAATTTAGTAATTTCAAAACTTTTTTTTAAACTCCAAATCTTCCTGTCGTAAAATTTCACTTTAAAAAAACAACCAACATACATGTCAATCAATTAGTAGTTTTATTACTAATATCAAAAGCTTTTTTCACCTGGCATGGTGCAAATATTATTTGAAAGGCAAATGGTAAATAACACGAAAAGCAAAATAATCATTTGAAGCATTTGGTTTTGAAATATAAAAGTCATGTTGGAACATGGCCTGAATATTGGTATTGAAATAGTAAAACCAAAAAGCAATGTTGGAACATTGCCTGAATATATTATCACAACTATAGGATGGAGTGTTTAGTTTCAAATGTTCTCATTGATCTTATTTTGTTTTAAGAATTCTTTTATCAGTAGGTTACAATTGTGGGTGAAATTTTTCCTTCTAAATGTGCCACCTTAAAAAAAGAAGAAAAAAGCTAAACTTCTGAATGCTTTTAGGATACGAGGTTTTTTTTAATGCCATTTTGATCTTTTCAAATAAACTCACAAATGTTTTAACCTCATATTAACTATTTAAAATACACTTGGCCATTTCGGGTTCAAAGTTATTTTACTTTCCATTTCAAGAGTTCATTAAACATAACAAACGTAGGCGGGACATTTGCACATGACAGAGAATCTAGAGAAAAAGTTACCAATCATAACACTTGGGCAAAAATATTTGAGGCTGAAGTGTAAATAATTAAAAGAATAAAGTTCATACTTAGTTCCCAGGGGTGTGGTCAAGATCCCCAGCCAGGGAGGATGTCTCTACAGAGGTGCTTTCCACTTTGATATATGTTCCCAGAAGATTCTGTATCTCTTCTAGTAAAGGCTCGCATAGTTTCTGATAGCCGATATCAGTCGTCAGATGCAGGAAGTCATACATGACACTGCGACGTATGACACCTTCACTTGACATGAACTCCTTGTCATCTATTCTTAGGAAACTTGTGTGCGGTGCTCCTTGCAGTTCATCTGCGAGGCGATCATTGATTTCTTTGTGTTTCTGCCTCAGAGCATTGGGCTTTTCCCCTCTAGGAAGTAAGCCCTGAAATAAGATTTGGAGAAATAACTGTATAATTGTTTTAAATATATACCTATTACTTTTTTTTTTTTTTTACAAAATTGAATGCACTGCTGTTTCTCTGAAGACAGTTTTAAGTATTCATGTATTAAATGTGAAAAACGTTAACACATAATTTTCCTTCAGTTTATAGCTCACAGAGCACATGCATGTGTTAATTACAGAAAATCAGAAGCTTTAGTCAGGTATCATTAGCTGGAAATTAATTGATGAAATTCAATGCTGGCCCGGAAAAAACAAACTTACAACGACAACCAGATGTGAGGATGGTTGCTTCTCTCGGATAGATTTAACATTCGCTAAGATTCCTTCTGTAACTTGTTCAGCTGTGTCATCAAAATTGTTGGTTCCCACGTGTAGCACAATGACCTGAAAATATTTTCCACCATCATTTTCTCTATCACAACACTTCTGATACTTTTCACGTTTTTTGTGAAGAATTTCTTCTATCCATTACTTATTACCCTGTACTCATATACTAACATTTAAAAAATAGAAATTATAAATTTTAAGCATTTCAATTTACTGAAGTGTTTATTTAACATGGATCGATATTTTTTGTTATTTAAACAGTGAAGTGTACTAAAATGTTGATCATACCCAGTGGCGGCGTTAGGTAAGCGAGGGGCCTAGTGCCAGCAATGACCCCGCGGGGCCAGAGTACTAGTAAAGATCGCTACGGAATTTGACCTTCAAAAAGGATTACAAGAGTGCCTCTTTCGTTTCTTTACAATCGTTTCCAGCATACGTTCTACCATCCACTCTTTGGTTCTACATGTATAGGCTATTAACCAGGACGAGACATGTTCAGGACCGAAACGCGGGGCCTACCTAAGCGCGAGGCCTGGGGCAGTCGCCCCAGTTGCCACCCTCAAACGCCACTCCTGATCATACCTCTACTTTAATTGATTGTTAATAGAATAAGCAGGTTTATACAGGATGTATTTGAAATCATCAAAACAAAAAAACAACAAAAAAAAACAATTTTGAAATACATTTCTAAATTAGGTTTTGAGAATATTTATCTTTAAATAACACCTCTATATATTAAAAGCCCACTTAAACTTATTTTACACTACTGAACAGAAAGAAAATTATACTTTTTAAAATTTGTTTATCATAATTCTTTTAAAAAATATAAAATTACTTACAAGTTTAATACTTTTTAAAAAATGCAACAAAAAACCCCAAACATTATCATAAATTACTTCTTGGAAAATTTGAGGTCCTTGTTTAATCTATATACATTCTTTTCCACCTCTTTGAAATGAGTCTGTAATTTTTAGTTACTTTTATTTATGGCAGTTTAATCTGGACTGATCAATCGTAAATTAAATTTGTCCTTATCAGCTTATTACCCAGAGTTCAATTTTGTGTGTGTCAAACCAATAAAATCTCAAAACAACCATTCAATTTTGTGTGTGTCAAACCAATAAAATCTCAAAACAACCATTCAATTTTGTGTGTGTCAAACCAATAGAATCTCAAAACAACCATTCAATTTTGTGTGGGTCAAAACAATAAAATCTCAAAACAACAATTCAATTTTGTGTGGGTCAAACCAATAAAATCTCAAAACAACCATTCAATTTTGTGTGGGTCAAACCAATAGAATCTCAAAACATCAAAACAACCATTCAATTTTGTGTGGGTCAAACCAATAGAATCTCAAAACAACCATTCAATTTTGTGTGGGTCAAACCAATAGAATTTCAAAACAATCCTTCAATTTTGTGTGGGTCAAACCAATAGAATCTCAAAACAACCATTCAATTTTGTGTGTCAAAACAATAAAATCTCAAAACAACAATTCAATTTCTTGTAAACCAAGAGAGTAGAAAATAATAAACAATTTTTTTTTAAAATCCCCTTTTCATCACTGTTTACTTCTTAGTTTGGTTCAAGATTTTTTTTAAATTCATTGAGCTGATAGGTAAATAATGGGCTTTGAAAGGCAGGACAAGAGTTTTGATAAATTTGTTACATTTTTTTGTGGGTTTAAGAACTAAAGGAATACTACAGCTGACTGTTACCTTTCTGTTTTTGAACGTTTAACAGGTCCTCAAAACCTATCAGCCTTATTAACCATAAAAACAACCATTAAATTTTAACAAAAGTAACTGATCATCTCTGTTTATTGCTTTGGTTGGCGATTTGGGGGGGGGGACGACAGACTAGGCTGAGTAATGGCATTCAATGTCACCACCATTAGATGTTAAGCATGTATTGCTTAATTTGATACATTATCTTGTTGATTCTCAAAATTTTAGGAGAAATACCTCGAAACTGCTATAGGAATATTAACGTTTAATGCCCCAAAGCGTGGTAAAGTGCGCCTTGTCTGTAATGCCAAAGCGCGGTAATGCGCTCTCTTTAGAAACGAAATCACAGAAAGTAAATACTCTTCAGTGCGTGAAAGATGACGTATTTAACTTGTGGCAATGGCGGCCGTTTCCCTCACTAGTGTTATCGTTCGATTCACAAAGTTTTTTTGTAGCTTTTGCCGTTTGTTTTTTTGACGATGCGATTTTGCTATACTTAATTATAAAAATAATAGTTCTAAACTACAGGTAAAAATAGCTTTAAAGTCAAGATGGTCTTTTGGTTATGTAAAATAACTATTCTTATTTTAAAGAATGAAGTCAGTATGGCAATAACATAAATACATTTTACGCAATTTTTTAAATTTCATAACCAGTTGATTGCAATACGGGGATTCCTTACGGGAGTGAGGCTGAAGTTTGGCAAAAACCTTCTGAGGCATTAAACGTTAACCATTCTTTCAAAACTAACAGCGTTAACAACGTTAATCTACACTATTGAAAAGTAGCTCACCTTCGGTTCAATTTTATCTAACTCGCCATTATGAATCCTCCAGAGAACATGCTGAGTTCTGTCCCCTCCTATTCCAAAGTTGAGGCAATGGAGTGGCTCAAACATCTGTTCCCATAACTATTTTAAAAATAAAACAAGGATGATTTAAAATATATTTGTCTCCATTCTGTGCATGTTCTATCATTAATTATTTAGGGAAAAATTTTAATTTTTACTCTATAGTGTCTGTTCACATAAGTGATAAAAGCATTCTCGCTTTAAGCAAAATTCTGTAAAAAAATATGGTAATTTTCATTCCTATTTCAGCTTGATACCTTAACTAGGAGAATTCTGACATTTGATGTTGCTGGTCATTGAATCCATTAAATTAACATCCTCAACAATGCAAAGGTTTCCTACTGACTGTGCTAAGTCCAGCTATCCAACAATACAAGTCACAGTGGATGAATTTTTGTCTATGATGCCCAAACTAACCATTGACAAAAGACTTCATCTTACCTTAGATTGGGTCATTTGAGCTATGATAGAATCACCAATAAGAACAACTTCCGGTTCTTTCTCTTTGGCATCATGCAGAAATGAATTATGCTGGAAATAAATTTTTGTGAGAAAGTACGAGTTAATTTTTGGTTTAAATATAAAAGCTAATATATATACAAAAGCCCAAGTAACTTATCCTTGTTTGATAAATACGAAATATTAAACTTCCTGAAATGTACACTAAGTATTTTATAATTATAATCCTCAAATCCTATCTTTACATCGTTCCCTTTTCCAAAATAAAATATAAACTAAAACAATGCTGTCATATAATTTTTTTATCCCTCTTTTTAACTGCTATGGTCTGTTGTACCATTTCAAAAATAATTATTTTGCACACCTCCTTATGCACACCTTGTATTAAAATATAAACTTAAAACAATGAGGTTATATAATATATTTTACAGCTAAAAACACTACACGCTTTTTTTTAAACTGCTATGGACTGTTGTGTGGAGAGGGCACGATTGTGCAGATAGATGAGTCCAAATTCAGCAATTGTAAATACCATAGAGGAAAGCTAGCTGAGGGAAAATGGGTGTTTGGTGGGAGCAAAAGAGAATCCAACAAATCCTATTTCAGAGTCCTTGAGAAGTGAGGACACCCTTGCAGTTTTTAAAGAGTACATAGAGCGTGTACAACTATGGTTTCTGAATGTTGGAAGGCCTATGACTGAGTGGAGGAAAAAGGATTCCACCACCTGACGGTGAACCATATCCTCGAGTTTTAACACCATGAGACGGGCAGGCACATTAACACCATAGAGGGTACCTGGAGTGCATTAAAAAGGTCACTGTGCACTAGAACCTGTCTAGAGGAGCAGAAGTTCAACTCATATTTTTATGAATATACGTGGAGACGCTTGTATGGCAGTAATGACCTTATGAAAGCTTTTTTAAATGTAATTATAAAGTTTATCCTCCCAATTCTTGCCATTCCGACGTAAACGTAAGTTAAAAATTGTTATTTAATTTAATTAATATTTTTGGGTCTTTTTTTTTCACTTTTTAAAAAAAATTGTTGGACTACTTTTTTCAAGGCCACCATTTTTTTCCTTTAGACAGTAGGAACGTCCCCAGGGAAATTGAAATTACCATTTCAAGTACATGTACTTACTATTACTAATAACTACTATCTTATATTACAACATGTGTGTCGTGTACTAAACTAAAATTATGTCATAAAGATTCTATTATTAGTCAGATCATTAATTAGACTTGGTAAATTCTCTAGAAGAAAAGAGTAACTTACTTTGCCTTAATTTTATCATGATATTTTTCTAAAATGTTTTGAAACTTTTAATGAAAGGCTTCTTTGTTTGATGTCTTTCTTGTTGGTCTTGTTCACAAAAAGTTGATTTATATAAAATAATATAGACTAGGTCTAAAACTAAATTTTACTTTACATTGATTGTAAAATATGAATGTGCACAATAGCATCTCAATCATGAATATTATTTTATCATTAACATGAGCCTGTCCATACGATACATAAACTACTATCGAAGTGATGATTCGCACGATTTTGGACATGAGAACAATGCTCAGCATTATCCACGAGGCTTGTGGCACATGTGCCTTTTAGTGGTTGGTCACGTTGAAAAAAAAACACACCCAGTTTTAACAAAATAATAGCCGATATCACCTGATTTAGGCAAAAATGTATAATTTATATGCTAATACTAAATAAAATTTCATGATTGCTGAAATGTTAAAGTAGCACTGCCACAAAACTTGATTGGTATCCATTGAATAATAATTACTTATAAATATAAATTAACGCGTTTATTCATCACCTTCTCCAGGTGAGTGGTTAGTCTAAACTTAGTTGCATTATTGGTAAGCGGATTGAATTCCAAGGCTGTCTTACTTGTGTTTGTTGTTTTTTTTTACAACCACAATGAGGGTGCTTGCAAACACTCAAGAAGGCTCTTTCCCAGAAACATTTTATTATTCCCCCCCCCATGCCTGTCTTATCTATTCTGTTAGTCACTATTACAGACTCTACTTTTAAATTTATGCCATACCATTATATCATCTTACGCATTTGCATGCTTTAAATTAAATTAACTTAATGGATTTATGATAACCGCAGGTACAATGCTAGTTTTGGTACGAAAAATAATTAACCACTTTAATTACAGAGATACTTCAAATTATGAATGAAATTTAATAAAGGTACTCCAAAAGATATAGAATAAAATGCGAAGTTGAGTGCACTAGAACAGTGAATAATAGTTATATAACAGGTAAATTCATAGTAATAATAATCATTAATCATTAACTAACGGTATGCAGATATGCTCAGATTCTTGCTAAAATTGAAACAAATATTAAATATAAGATTCCAGTCACTCGAAAGACAGTTAAAATGGCAATATAATATAATTTAATTTTAATTATTTTAATACCCTCCAAACCAAAAGAAGTCAATACGCCATGCTACATAAATAATAAGCAGTAATAAGAATTTAGCTATCTTTTGGCATCATTTGCACGGTAAAAACCATGCAGCAGTGAGAATAATGCGGCTAGGCATTATCCAACAGTTTGCCATGAGTATGAGGATAATGGACATGATGCAAATAACGCTTACAAGCTACTAAAGAAAAGAATTAGTGATAATGAGTTGAGTAATGACAATGAATAATGGCAGATTCAGATGGGAACACAATGCCAAAGGCAAGTCTAAGAAAGAATAGATGAAGATAATGATAATGACAGTTCAAATCAATGATATGAATATGAGTGTTACTGTTGTTGACCATTGTTGAGTATGAGTATGACTCAGTATAGTAAAGAGTAAAGACTAAAGACAGTAATGAGACTATTACTATTACTATTAGTAATGAGTAATGAGTATGAGTATGGGGGAATTGATCATTTGATCATTTGGAATATGAAAGGGTCTTAAAATTTCTCGTGTTGACTTACTAATTTTAATCAATCTAATTAGTAATTCATAGTAAAATTATTTTACAATTCAATGTTTTAAGTATTAAGTTTTTGATTTAAATTTTCCTTGGTCCTTACCAAACTCATCCATCGTCCATCTCCTTGTATGTCTTCTATTGGCTGTGCTTCGGCCGCACGGTTGGACATAGCTGGCAAAAAACCGTGAGAAAATAATAAAATTGGTTCCAGCAAGGATTTATCCTAGAATTAATGTCAAGTAAGATTTTCAACAGCAAATTTTAACGCCAGAAAGTGTAGGCCTAATATTACTATCACTATCATACACTTGCAAATCTTTGCATTTTTCTTAACCGGAAGTTAGTTTATATAGTTATGTGCAGTGCTGCCAGCGACAATTTTAGGAAAAACCTAGCCAACATGTCAAAATAAACCTAGATCAGAAGGAAAAAAAGAGAAAAAAACCTAGGCATGCTAAAAATAAACAAAAATGACGTCACAAAGCTCCCCACCCCACCCCATCCCCTTATTTCAAACAGAGCATGTCTCAAATAATTTTTATTGTCAAGCATTATTCAAGTATGTATTCAGTGTAAGTGTAATGGTGCAATCCAATAGCGTAAATGGTGTGAGGCCATTTAAAACGTCACTAAATAGTTAGGAATCAAATATTAAAGCGGAGCTTTCATTTAAAGTTGCGCATTTTTAAGTGACGTCACAGTTCTTAAACAGCCCCCTCCCCCTTGTAACAAATCTCACAAAAGTATGATTACATTCCATCCTTCCCCAAAATCGTTTAGGCATTGGCATTTATTAATATATTCTACATAACTATTTGTAAATTATACTCACATTTGAATTTATTTATCACTTATTAAGTTTATGTAATTATCTTTATAAATCCTTTGGCAATCTCATCAGCATTCTTGGAATAGTTCACTATGACTATCTGAGTCTTGTATTAGATTATCTTTAGCCTACACTCAATACCACATATACTTCAGAGTTTTTTGTCTCATCACCGACAGAAGAAAATTTTAGAGCCTCTAATAGTCTAATAAAATTGAATATTTTTGCTCAATCAAGTTGTTTTATCTTGTACCTATAAAATTAGTGCGCGAAAGCATCATCGAGCTGGTGCTCTACCAGAATTGTACAGACATATGGCGCCATCTTTCGAATTTAGTAGCATAGAGCCATAGACATAGATTATGATAGATATAATAATGGAACATCAAAGAGTGGCTAAAAATACTGTTGCTACATACTGCTTATTTTTATTTTTGAAAAAATCGAATTATTTAAAATGTTAATTGCATATATTAAATTATTTTGTTTCATACACACTGAATATTTACTATAAAAAAACAATTTAAAAAAAAACTTAGATTATGACCATTTTTGAAATAAAAAACCTAGAAACCTAGACGAGGTCAAAAAAACCTAGATCTAGGTTGAAAAACCTAGCGCTGGCAGCACTGGTTATGTGTATTTGAATATTAATTTATTATCGATTATAACAGACTTCATTTAAATTTTTAAAAACTAAAATCTTCTAACGTGAATCATTATAAAATAAAGATTTCCACAACTTAATGTAAAACGAATTACATTAAGATATTCATGAAATCAGTCATATAAAATGATTTTAATTTTTTTTTTTTTGCATTTTAAAAGAAACCAAAAAAATATATTTCACTGCCATTACTATGTGTAATTTAATTTTAATTGAAATATTTTCTGTAGCTCCTAAATATCTATCATATCGGCATTATCGGTTACAGACGATCCTTCTATACTATACAGAAGATTATTGCGTCCTACGTTTATCTATGGTTTTTGTCTAGTTCTGCACTCTTATTAGAGTTTTTAAATGATAATAATGTGTTGGCTTGCCTGGTTTCTTCAGGCAACCCAAACCACGCCCGTATTCCGGACGGGAAGAAAGAAAACGTGTATGTGTTTGTTCTTGCATACGGAATAAGAAAGGTGTTTTTATCCTTGCCTTATGTCTATCTGAGGGTTGTATTAAGTTTTCTCTGTGTTGTATTTCTAAATTAGAATTAATTGCTTTATGTATAATTACTAATTTACTATTGATTCTTCTATCCTCTAGTGTTCAATGGTTTAATGATTTAACCAATGGTGTTACTCTTGTCAGTTTTGAATATTCTCCAGTAATGAATCTTACAGCTCTTTTTGAATTTGTGCTAGTTTATCTAGAATATATTGACGAATCTATGGCATGGCATGAGAGAAATAAATTGAAGAGCTTAGTGCTAAAAGTACTTAAGTCACAAGATACGTATTTTGAGATAATCAAGTTAATCAAGGTTTAATTTTTTGAATTAATTTTAAATTATTGTATATGATTATTATTATTTTTATATTATTATTTTTATTATTTATTTATTTATTTGGGGGGGGGGTCTATTTGATGATAGCATTTTTTTTAAGGTTGTTAAAAAATTGGACTTAGTTGCGTTGTATTTTTTTCAAAATTATTCATTAGATTGGTCTAAATCAGATGTTAAACGTTCACAGTTTAGACTGAATTGGACAAAAAATGTGACTTAAGTACTGAAGCACTCGTCCTAGTGTCTTCAATTTGTCATTGAATAAGCGTGAAACCTTCATGAATATGCCAAACAACCTTAAATGATGCTTTTCGTCCTCAAAATCGTAATTTTTGGAATTTATTTGAAGCCCCATATTATTCATCTTCTTATCTAATTTTTTTCCCCTTTTGATAATGGTAATTACTTATGAAAAACGTCAGATGAGTAGGGCACAGCATAAATTGTGCATAAACGTTTAGGTGGGTTCGGTTCCGGTGACAGTTTTTAAACTTATATTCAAGTCACATTATGGAGCATTCTATATTATAACTAGGGTATCACCCGTCAAAAATGACGGAAGTTTTAAAAATGAATGTATTTCAGATTTAATCTCTTTATTTTGAACAATGATCATCAGAAAAAGAAAGTCAATACATATAATATAAACACTAATTTAAATATGTATGTTTTTCCTCTATAGCTCACTAAACCATTCATCCGATCACGATTAAAATGTAGGAAATTGTTGATTACGCTTTCGGGATAGTTTGTGTGAAAAAACATTTTAAAAATTGACACTCATGGGGGACCGGATGCCCTAAATGTTTTTTTCTCCTTATATTAAGTTATATGAGCTATCTTCACATTAGTTTAAATTTTAGGTTCTGTGAAAATGAAAAATGAATGGATCTTGACCAAACTTAGTACATACATATTTTATAAACCATATTAAAATACCATACTGCGTTCAACGACTTATGACCATTCCTTTGGGGCCGGGGACCCAACATATGTATTTTCGTAAGCGTTTAACACTTTATTTCCATTCTAATTTTAAACAACTTTAAAAGATATTGAAAATATATATATGTCATGATTTTGATTGACATAAGCAGGTCTTTGAAAGTTAATCTTTTAAAGTTAGGGAGGCGTTATCCCCAGAATTCTATTAATAGTTCGATGTGGAAGGGAGAATTCAGTGAAATATTCTCAAGTCTCAGTGCCAGCGTTATTGTTTTTCATGTCGATTGCTGCCATTTTGTTAAAATGTTGTTAATTTCATCGCTAAACCTAACCCACACCCTAAAACCTATCACTAAACCTAACCCACACCATCCCCAGAATTCTGCGGATAACCACTTCGTTATTTTATAATTTTTTGTCTTATTCATTTATTTCCAGTTACAATTTGAATCATTTTTGGTGCGCTGGTTTCTAAAATTAGTAGCGTCATCGGGACATAAATTTCAACTTATATATTTTTGTTGGGTATTTTTGGTGCGCAGCTATCTAAAAATAGTAGTGTGACGGACGTTACATTGAGAATTATATATATTTGATGGTATGTACTTAATGTACAGTGAGTTGCTCTGTTGTTTGAACTGCAACTTAGCCATTGTTATACCAAAATGAAGGTAATAAAAAATGGCTATTCCTTTCTGTATGATTGGTAAAAGATTTCAAGGATTTATATAGCAGCCTGGGCCAATAATCTTGAATATATATATATATATTGTCACGTATTACGAATTGAATTACATCTATTCTAATTTGT
>MUZC01000565.1:205650-217747 GCA_002072015.1 Radix auricularia | reverse complement strand
CTCTCTCATTGGTGCTGACCAACTCTCTCATTGGTGCTGACCGACTCTCTTATTGGTGCTGACCAACTCTCTCATTGGTGCTGACCGTCTCTCTCATTGGTGCTGACCAACTCTCTCATTGGTGCTGACTGACTGAATTGTTTGATATAAGTTTAACTTACAGCCTATCATTAAGTAAAATAAATAGAATCTTACTGAAATGTGAATTCAACTTTGGAATTTGTAGGGGAAATGTAGAATTATTAAACTTTGACAATTAAGACAATGTATATTTGAAACCGTTGGACTCACAGACGTATTAGCCCACTGTTTTATGGTCGTCATAAAACATTTTTACATCATAGAATCAGTTGGTCTTTGTTGGATTTCTAATAACTAAGCACGAATGAACGGGTATACTGATCATTACCGGGTATAGATTAAACATTTCTGGGTATATATTAAACATTATTGGGTATACATTGAACATTTCTGGGTATACATTGAACATTACTGGGTATACATTGAACATTATTGGGTATTCATTGAACATTACTGGGTATACATTGAACATTACTGGGTATACATTGAACATTACTGGGTATACATTGAACATTACTGGGTATACATTGAAAAATACCGTTTATTGTATGACCAGCCATTCTACGACCATTTACTCTTACATCATGCCCAATTCAAAACGTTCTATAGTTGAACTATTTGATCTTTATATACGCCTTGATCTTATTTTGTATTGTGGTCAATATTGATAAATGTTGTTGGTAAACCAATGTCCCAATAACCTCCCTTCCGATTGAAAGGAGTTATCGACATACATCTTCTGATAACAATCTGAAGAATTTATCTAAGTTACTTACACCTTTGGGTTCTGTCCGTACACCAATCATTTGTTACAGTAACAAAAATGTCAGACTGTGTGCATGTGAACGTAGAGAACTTGACAATCAACCACTTGGTTTGTCCTCTCTTAGGAGAGAGAAAAATGTTGACGTTCTCTCTGCCTGCCCCAAATCAGGAGAGAGAAAAATGTTGGCGCTCTCTCTCTGCCTGCCCCAAATCAGGAGAGAGAAAAATGTTGACGTTCTCTTTGCCTGCCCCAAATGGCCGCCGCGGAAGGTCTAGGACAAGCTCTGACATGGTCCTCCCTGAACGTTCTATTACGGCATTCACCCGCGTCCTTTTTAAGGCCCTCCTTTCTTTTGGCATTTCCATTTGTATTTATTATGTAATTTTTAGAGACTCGTTTACTTCTTGCATTTCTATGTTGTTGTTTATCTCAACCCACTTGCAGGATGTTAAAAAAACACGTTTATCTTAATTGTAAGTGTGTTGTAAAGATAGAAGTGCCCATGTCTTTTTATCATTAAAAAAAATTATAACCTTTTTTTTCCTCCCATGATTTTAAAGTTCACCAAATATAACTGACAAATGGTTATCTTCCTTCATTATTTTTTTTTATCGTGAAGGCATTTCGAATACGATTTCTGTATATCAAAAAGCTCAAGTAACAGAGATTACTGAGACTTGATGCACTCTAGTACAATGTATATTTGAAACCGTTGGACTCCTTGACACTAGGTAGGTTTGAGCTGTACCCAGGGTATTCTTGATGTACTCTAGTACAATGTATATTTGAAACCGTTGGACTCCTTGACACTAGGTAGGTTTGAGCTGTACCCAGGGTCTTGATGTACTCTAGTACAATGTATATTTGAAACCGTTGGACTCACAGTCGCTAGGTAGGTGTGAGCTGTACCCAGGGTCTGCTTGATGTACTCTAGTACAATGTATATTTGAAACCGTTGGACTCCTAGGCACTAAATAGATTTGAGCTGTACCCAGGGTCTGCTTGATGTACTCTAGTACAATGTATATTTGAAACCGTTGGACTCCTAGGCACTAGGTAGGTTTGAGCTGTACCCAGGGTCTGGATGTACTCTAGTACAATTTATATTTGAAACCGTTGGACTCCTAGGCACTAGGTAGGTGTGAGCTGTACCCAGGGTCTGCCGCTTGTGTAAACAAGTTCCTCTGGCCACACCAAGTGGGTTGGCGGGTTGGAATGTCACCTTGCTTTGGCCAACCCCCGTGCACACGTACACCCCCCTCCCCGTGACGTCATTGACACCTGAGCTGTAGGAGCGCGTGAATTCAGCGTGTCTCTGTGGGGGTGGGAGGGGGTAGAATGAAGCCAGGAACGGAGACGATGAGATCTTGAAGAGGTTTCTTTGGCAGGCTTTGGCGTTTATCTTTGGTTAGATGGGGCGTGGAGAGAATATACACGGTTAGGGAGGCTTGTATTTCGGGGATGCGCTTGCTGAGATGGAGATCTGGAATATACAAAGGTCTGTTTGGGAAATACATTTGTTTTATAGGGTGTGGAGGGGGGAAATATAGCAACCACCGGGGGGGGGGTAGTTGAGATGGCGATATTCTGAGTACAAGGTATGTGTACATGGTAGTTTGTTGTATGGGTAATAAGTACATTGTAGTTTTGTTGTATGGGTAATAAGTACATTGTAGTTTGTTGTATGGGTTAAGTGTACATGGTAGTTTGTTGTAGGCGTAATGAGTACATGGTAGTTTGTATGGATAATGTGTACACGGTAGTTTGTGTGCGTAATGTGTACATTGTAGTTTGTTGTATGGATAATGTGTACATGATAGTTAGTTGTGTTTGTAATGTGTACATTGTAGTTAGTTGTATGGGTAATGTGTACATTGTAGTTTTTTGTATGGATAATGTGTATATGGTAGTTAGTTGTGTGGGTAATGTGTACATTTTAGTTATTTGTATGGGTAATGTGTACATTGTAGTTTTTTGTATGGATAATGTGTATATGGTAGTTAGTTGTATGGGTAATGTGTACATTTTAGTTATTTGTATGGGCAATGTGTATATGGTAGTTAGTTGTATGGGTAATGTGTACATTTTAGTTTTTTGTATGGATAATGTGTATATGGTAGTTAGTTGTATGGGTAATGTGTACACTGTACATTGTAGTTTTTTGTATGGATAATGTGTATATGGTAGTTAGTTGTATGGGTAATGTGTACATTTTAGTTATTTGTATGGGTAATGTGTACATTGTAGTTTGTTATATGGATTATGTGTACATGGTAGTTTGTTGTATGGGTAATGTGTACATGGTACTAGTTTGATTCGATAGTTTGTTGTATGGGTAATGTGTACATGGTACTAGTTTGATTCGATCGTTTGTTGTATGGGTAATGTGTACACGGTACTAGTTTAATTCGATAGTTTGTTGTATGGGTAATGTGTACATGATATGATGTTGATTTGATAGTTTGTTGTATGGGTAATGTATACATGTTAATTTGTTGTAACGATTATGTGTACAACTAAGTTGATATTATAGTTTGTTGTATGAGCTATGTGTGCATTGTACAAGGTTGATTTGATAGTGTGGATTATGTGTGATTTGCATGATAATGGGTTGAATAAATAGTATGAAAATTATTGTAAAAGATGGCTGCCCCCAGGGGATAATTTTCTTAAATTATTAAAAACGTCTTATTGAATTTTAAAGACATTGTTTTGCAGGCGATTTTATCTATTGGGCCATGCGTGACAGACTGTAGGGAAATGAAGTATTGTTTGCTCGAAAGATATGCTACTTGCTCCAAGTTCAGCAGATTCTTGGAGCTTTAACTCTAAAATTGCGAGTATAGCTTTCACTACCGGACCTCCAGGTATTCCCACTCATCCACCATCACAATTTAGAACTGTAACACTAACGATACAAGTATGGAGCTGTTACTACTGGGCCACCATGTATTCACACAGATCCAGGATGCGAACTTTAACCCTAAAGTTACAAGTATAGAACTTTTATTTTCGGACTGATCCACAATCATCCAGGATTCGAACTGTAACCCTAAAGTTACAAGTATAGAGCTTTTATTTTCGGACTGATCCACAATCATCCCGGATTCAAACTGTAACTCTGCGGGATTGGAGAAGCTTACATTTCGGGCATCATTTTATTTAGGGTTTAAAACAGTAACATTTGAAAGAACCCGAATTCTACCATGGTTTTGCTAACTACAATGAAGATGCCATGCTCAGCATTCAAGCCCAAATTGTGCGCGCCTGTCCGCGTGAATACACTGACGAGTTCTCCCTTGACCTTTATTCCCTTTGCTCTACACCGTCTCAACCTCCCCCCCCCCCCCACAACATCTTCAACTCTTGTTTTCACAAATGTTTTTCTCACTTGTCCTACTTACTATGCTAACATTTCTTATTTTAGGTTGTTCTTTTGTATGAAAAAAAAAATTAAGTTAAAAATGTTCCCACCTTGAGGGAAAGGTAGAGAGCTCATCCATACCTAAACTTATACAAGGGTTCCAAAATTCTCCTAATACAAGGGTTCCGAAATTCTCCTAATACAAGGGTTCCAACATTTTCCTAATATAAATGTTTCCAACATTTTCCTAAACAAGGGTGTCCAACATTTTCCTAATATAAATGTTTCCAACATTTTCCTAATATAAATGTACCCAACATTGACCTAAAGGGTTTCCCAAATTTTTCTAAACAACGGTGTCAACATTTTCTTAAAGAAGGTGTCCAATTTTTTCCGTATACAAATATGCCAAACATTTTCGAATTATAAAGGTGTCCAAAATTTTCCTAATGCTAATATAAAAGTTTCCAACATTATCCTAAACAAAGTTGTCCTACTTTCTACCTAATGAACGTTGTCCAACGATTTTACCGGAAGAAGTTGTAAAAACTAGGGCTGGTAACGATTAATTTAAATTTAATCTTTAACTTTTGAAAAATTAACGATTAATTTTATGAATTAATTGTTAATTTAGATTAAAGCCAAATGTCTCAAGGGAAGTAACAAAAACAGGTAATTGACATTTTTTTGGTTGTTAAATTGAGCTATTTCCCCTGTCTCAAATACATTAAGAAATACCATTTTGAACCTTTTGAACTGCTTTTGACTGTTGTACTATGTTCCTTGGCGATACGGATCCTGCAATCTGGGTTGTATTGTATATTGTTTATTAATTATTTTTTAATCATTTGAAAAAAATAATAACTGTTTTCTTCAATTGTAATCGAATTTTTATTGATTAAAATTATTTTAATCGATATCTTATCGATAAAATTTTTAAAGATTAATAGAGAAATTAATAGTTAATTGCCGCAGCCCTAGTAAAACATCTGATTTGTGGGAGCCAGGAGAGATTTGTTTGACAACACATACAACATTAAGCTGGACCAAACATACAACATCCAGTTGGACAACATGCAACAAGTGCGGCTAATGAAAAAAACAGCAACACACACGGGCGACTTTATTCTATTCATCACTGATAATAGTTCCTCGACACTCTAGCAGCTTCCGCATAGTAATGACATGAATACGACGCAACTTCACCTTTTGTAACTAGGGCTGCCTTATTTTGTTCTTTATTTGCAGACCCCAGATCCAAAAAGTAAATGAGTTGCCATCGGGCGTTATTTGGATGTTGTAGTTGCAGTTGTGTTTCAAACTTTTTATCGTTTAAATTTTAAAGCGCTGGAATCATAAGTTTCCTTTTACACTGAACATTTACTGAGCGGTAAAGTTTACCAACACTGACCAATGTTGGCTCAGTTTTCATCGTTTGATTGTGGCTCACATTGCACTAAAAATTCAACACCCCAAGTTATCAAAAGCTTTCCGAAATTTGTCCCAATTAACCAACTTACTTCCACCCTGAGCTTCAGCCTCGTCTATTGTAGCAATGATTTTCTTGGTCGTCATGACACATTGATGACATATCCATCTGTAACATTCTGCCAAAGCTACTTCCTGGTATTTATTCTGTGCCTATTGGTTTGCACACATCGGCTACTATCGATAGGACAAGTCCTTAGCAAAGAAATATTCGGCCTTATCAAACACTAAAACAGCGGGCAGAACTAATCGCAAAAGTTAGCTGTATACGGTAGAACGATGAAAGAAATCCTCTTTTTACATATTTAAAGGTATTTTAGTCGCAATCTTGTAAGTTTAACATTTTATGATTTTTGGTATAGTCGCTTTCATTGACATCTTGGGCCGCACGCAGACCGTGGTTTGCACACCCCTTATCCTAATAAATACGTGTGGCTTCACTTTCATATTGGAATGATTCACTGCAATTTTGTGTGGGTTGCAGTGGCGAATTTAGCTATAGGTGTGGGGGGCGGAACATTGCCCATGCGCCCCTGTTGTGACTTAAATGGCGCCCCTTTAAAGACCCCTCCATGAACACTCAAAATTAAAGCGGTATTCCAAGTTCCGATAGTAAAGTATTTTTGACAACCGGAAATGTGTCATACTGTTGTTTATCGTGAGCACTTTACCATATAATTATAACACCATATTCTCAGTTAGGATTTATGACAAACGGTTAATTGTGTTTTCGCACTAAATTAAAATAAGCTTTAAATAAAAGCCATGGCTGAGTCAGCAGGCGATCACGGTAAAAAACGAAAATCAGTTGACAAATTAAGGGGAGCATCTAGGCGAATATTTGCGAAGGAAGCCAGTCTGAAGGCAGATGCCAACAAATGTAACAGTTAGCATTCTTTTTTTTACTAAACTACCAGTAGCTCACTTATTTGAAGTTTCTGCTGAAATTAAGCCAGTATCTGGTCATTCTGGTGATCAGCGTCCTCCTACCCATTACAGAATTAGTGAAACGGAAGCACCACCAGCCATTGGTTGGCAACAAAAAACTTCTGATTCGGAATTTAAATCATTTTCTTTCTCAAACAGACTTTCCTGCAGGTCCAGGACTCTACATTACTATGAGTTTAACTACAAGACTGATACGAAAATGTTGTTAAATCGGCCCATGTCAACCAAGCGTCAATGAACCATTTCAATTTCCTACAGATGAACTGGGACGAAATTTTCAAATTTCTTGGTACACAAAGAGTTTTGGAAAAGGAATTATTAAAGAAGAAAGAAGTTGGCTTGTCTATTCACTAACAAATCAAAAGATGTACTGCCACGCTTGTTGGTTATTGGCTGATTGTAAATCTGAAAATTATAGTAATTATAGCAAGGAGTCGACAGATTCAGAAGCAAGAGTTTTTAATTGGAAAAAAAGGTATGGAAAAGATTGCTAAACACGAAACTTCTAATCAACAAAAAGCTGCAATACGCCAATATTTCCTTGCTAAATAATGTATTTCAAAACTGTAATATGGTTTGTTCAATTAGGAGAGTCGCCAAGTGGAAAAGAATAGAGAAGTATTGAAACGGATGATTGACGTGACTTTGTTCTTAGGAACACAAGGTTTGCCATCCACAGGTCTTAGAAAACATTCTTGCTTTAGTGATGGTAGTTGTAGACATCACGGAAATTTTCAGTAATGTAATTTTAGAAAATAAAAATGAACTTCATCTCAGTCAGGATGTGCAAAGAGATTTATTTCAATCACTGAATTATTGGCGACAATTGATAATGAAGTTAAGTCTGCACAGTTCCTTTCTTTAATTATTGATTCTAGAATTGATCACATGCCAGTTTCCTTACGTTCAGTTTTAAAATCAAGACATGTTGTGGAAAGATTTTAAGGCTTTATACTTTGGTAAACAGCAATGTTTCCGCATTTGATGAAAGGATTTTAGCGGAACTACAAAGGTGAAACATTGATATCACTCTTTGTCGAGGACAGGCATCCGATGGCGCATCTGTGATGTCTGGAATTAAGAGTGGCCGACGAACTCATATGTTCACTGTTGTGCCCATGTTTTGAATTTGGCTACCATCCCAGCAATGTCTGTAAACAGTGATTTACAGTTTTCGGCACAGCTGAAAAGTTGTGTGCGTTCCTTACGCCTAGTTTTCCATGTCTACATACAGGCGTAAAGCGCTCTTAAAGAACATCAGAAATCTCAATATGAATTAACAGTAGAAGATCTGAAACGACTTTCTGATACAAGGTGGGCAAGCCGCACGCATGCAGTTCTTTGATCATTCTCTGCTATTTTAGTCACTCTAGAATAAGATAATATAATTTCAAGGTAATCGACAGAATATAAAGAAAGAGTCAGGGCAGAAACTATGGGACTATTTGTTTTAATTACAAAATATTCGTTTGTTTTTCTGATGCTATTTGTACAAAAGGCGTTGGAGAATATCTTCGTGTTATCAAACTACTTGCATCGCGAGGACATTGACATTACAAGTGCAAAACACTTGGTCCATGTTGCAAGAAAAAGTTTGTTGAATGAAAAGCGATGAAGCTTTTGAAATTCTTAATGTAGATGTCAAATCCTGAAACAGACTTTAAAGAAAAGCGAATTGCTAAAAAGAAAAGTATGGCAGTCGATCTTAGCAGAGATAAAAGGGCTGATGATCCAACTACACGATTTAAATCTGAAACGTACTTAATAATAACTTCACTATCTTGGATACACTTGTAACACAAATAGATGATCGATTTAATGACTTTTGGAGCACAGTTACTTATTTCTATTGTATTGATCCATCACAAATGTCGGAAGAAAATAAAGATTCTTTTCGAAGTTTAGGCGAAATTTACAAATAACGACATTAACCACGAAGAAGCAATCGTAGAATAAGATGCCTTCAAAGATCAGTATGCATCAATACGTCCATCTCTATCTAGTGAACTACAATTTAAAGAGGTTCTGCCGTTCTTGTCTGAAAAAGAAATGGCGTCAGGGCTCCCTAATTTGTCAATACTTCATAAAATTTACCTGAATGTTTCTGTTAGCAGTGCTACTGCTGAATAAAGTTTCAGTCGATTGAAAATCATCAAAAATTATTTGCGATCAATGACTTACGAACGTCTGTCTGGATTGACATTAATTTCAATTGAACGTGATCACGCTGAGAACTTTGACTTTATATCAACGATAAATCATTTTGTTTCAATGAAATCACGTAGAAAGCAATTTATATAGGGCTCAGGGCTCCATTTAAATTTGCATAAACTAAGTTTCTTGATTAGATCAATAAATATACTATTGGAATAAATTTACTTTAGTATTTTGCAAACATTTCTGTTTATATTGTTGATTCCGTTTAAATTTTTCGATGATTTAGAAAATTTAATAAATTCGTAGACTAATAATTAGTGTGTACACAATGCTCGGATTTTAGTAAAAATTGGCGGCGCCCCCAGAAATCTCCTGCCTGCCCTTCCCCCTCCATGCAAATAAATCTAAATCCGCTACTGGTAGGTCGTTGTTACTCATCTGGCATGTTTGTTATGTTACAATACATTGATTTCCTCTTTTATTAGTATTGATCGCTGATTTTTTAATATATTTTTTATTATTTTTTTTTAAAATAAATGTTTATACTATGATATTTCGAGAGGCTGGGTATGGTCCTATTCAGGTGAGCTGGCAGCACCTCTGGTGTCTGCTTTAAGGAGACGATACCATGCCAAGAACAAATGGTATCTGTTGGAAAGCCAAGGCCTTTGTAATCGAACATTGCCAACTGACGATATGATCCCTCCTTCTTAGTCGATCCTTACTTCTTTGTCGATCCCTCCTTCTTAGTCGATCCTTACTTCTTAGTCGATCCTTACTTCTTAGTCGATCCGTACTTCTTAGTCGATCCTTACATCTTAGTCGATCCTTACTTCTTAGTCAATCCTTACTTCTTAGTCGATCCTTACTTCTTTGTCGATCCTTACTTCTTTGTCGATCCTTACTTCTTAGTCGATCCGTACTTCTTAGTCGATCCTTACTTCTTAGTCGATCCGTACTTCTTTGTCGATCCTTACTTTTTAGTCGATCCCTCCTTCTTAGTCGATCCCTCCTTCTTTGTCGATCCTTACTTCTTAGTCGATCCGTACTTCTTTGTCGATCCTTACTTCTTAGACTATCCTTACTTCTTTGTCGATCCTTACTTCTTAGTCGATCCCTCCTTCTTAGTCGATCCTTACTTCTTAGTCGATCCCTCCTTCTTAGTCGATCCGTACTTCTTAGTCGATCCGTACTTCCTTGTCGATCCCTCCTTCTTAGTTGATCCCTCCTTCTTAGTTGATCCTTACTTCTTAGTCGATCCCTCCTTCTTAGTCGATCCCTGCTTCTTAGTCGATCCCTGCTCATCACTACCTGGCAGGCTGACCTATGAATTTAAGCAAATTTTTAAAAAATCGAATCTTATTGATGGACTGCTTAACATATAAACACGCGCTACGCTAAAGGCTATAGAGAATCTGTGGACTGTTTTTTTTCCTATGCAGTATTCGAATCTGATGCAACCCAAATTCAAAAGTTATATATAGACCATAGACAACAATGTGAGTTTTGGCACGTGACATGACTTAATAGTGGAATATAACAGTCCTTTTTTCCCTTCTTCACCACACTCTCCTCTTTCTCGTCTCTCTCTCATCCTCTCTCACACACTCTATCTCTATCTCTCCCTCTCCCCCCTTTCAAAATCAGTCCTCATTGTACGTGTCATTTGGTTCAGGTCACTTGAGGATTATACATTTTTGAGTAGGGGTACGAGGTTGGAAGTCACCCACTACTTTACTACTTTACTGTGTGACGTGTTACTTCTTTAATGTCAAACACGTAACTTTACTGACTTATCTGTTACTACTTTACTGACTTATCTGTTACTACTTTACTGACTTATCTGTTACTACTTTACTGACTTATGTTACTAATTTATTGTGTGATAGTGAATACACACACACACACGCACACACACGCACATACATACATACATACATACATACATACATACATACATACATACATACATACATACATACATACATAACATACATACATACATACATACATACATACATACATACATACATACATACATACATACATACATACATACATACATGCATGCATGCTTACATACATGCATGCATGCTTACATACATACATACATACATGCTTACATACATACATACATACATACATACACACACACACACACACACACATATATACAAACACACACACACATACACACACACGAGTCCTCAACGTTCTAGAGTCTTGAAGGTGATAAATGTTCTCATCCTCCCCTCCCCTCCCCCTCCCCACTCTGGAGCATCACTCACATCCATCTCTCTCACTAGGGAGTGGCTTATTTCACAGGTGCACGCCCGTCTCTTAGCGTGACCCTTGACCCCCGTCTACCCACTAGTAACATTACTCTACTATCAGCGAGATAAGGAGCCGAGCCGCTCTATTAGCTACTGTTCCTGGGTTCCATCGGGGGAATTCTTTCTGGCCAGTAGAACTAAGACGAGGAGCCCCGCTTTAGATGAGTGAGAGAGGAGCTTCCTATTCGCTTAGTTTATCAGTGGAGCGTTTAACTCATTCCAGAGCTTAACTTCGCCAATAACACCCGGAAGTAACATTATTTCTTGTGATTGACTAGGTAAGTTTTGTCTGAGTTCACTACTTTTCAACTCAGCTACTCAATGTCAATTAACTTATGAATTCCGATTGCCTGAACCCTGGGAATGCAGTTTAATCGGGTAGATTGTTACAGACCTTGGATGGTTTCTTCTCATCCATTTGTCTTACATCTCTATAGTAACATACCTTGGATGGTTTCATCTCATCTATTTTTGTCTTACATCTATATAGATTTGTCTTACATCTCTATAGTAACATACCTTTGATGGTCTCATCTCGTCCATTGGTCTTACGTCTCTATAGTTATAGATCTTGGATGGTTCAGCCTGCCCCTATCCAATTTTTTCTGCTAGATCTGTTACATCACAGTCTGCCTGTATCTTATTGTTTCTGCCAAAGCTGTTATTTCACAGTCAGCCTCTAAAGCTGTTATTTCACAGTCAGCCTCTAAAGCTGTTATTTCACAGTCAGCCTCTAAAGCTGTTATTTCACAGTCAGCCTCTAAAGCTGTTATTTCACAGTCAGCCTCTAAAGCTGTTATTTCACAGTCAGCCTCTAAAGCTGTTATTTCACAGTCAGCCTCTAAAGCTGTTATTTCACAGTCAGCCTCTAAAGCTGTTATTTCACAGTCAGCCTCTAAAGCTGTTATTTCACAGTCAGCCTCTAAAGCTGTTATTTCACAGTCAGCCTCTAAAGCTGTT
>MUZC01000565.1:148400-201009 GCA_002072015.1 Radix auricularia | reverse complement strand
TTGGCATAAACAGGCATTACCTGGGGATACTTGGCATAAACAGGCTTGACCTGGGAAAACTTGACGTTATACCACAACTCTAATGTGAGGTCAGGTCTGGGCCTCAGGCCACCAGGGCTACCACAACTCTAATGTCCGTCAGGTCTGAGCCTCAGGCCACCAGGGCTACCACAACTCTAATGTGAGGTCAGGTCTGAGCCTCAGGCCACCAGGGCTACCACAACTCTAATGTGTTTTGGTCACGCATAAATGAGGCCTGAGACTCCCTAATTATCAGGGCACCAAGTTGCCTTATTGTTAAAGATTATCCAAAGACATGTACATTTCATCTACATTGCAAGTAATCACATTGTCCACGTTTGTCCAAGGTTTCATGAAAGACGCCCTCTCTCTTAATTTTTTGTTTAATATTCATTAACTATCTGTGTACAACATCTCTTAAATCTCTCCATTAACTATCTGTGTACAACATCTCTTAAATCTCTCCATTAAACTATCTGTGTACAACATCTCTTAAATCTCTCCATTAACTATCTGTGTACAACATCTCTTAAATCTCTCCATTAACTATCTGTGTATAACCTCTCTTCAAGTCTTAATTTACTATCTGCGTACAACCTCTCCTAAACTCTCCATTAACTATGCGTACAACCTCTCCTAAACTCTCTGTCAGGGTTATGAGAATCACTGTTTGTTAAGTGATGTGTCTAGCCAGTAGATTCAGTCATACAATACATGTCTAGCCTCTAGCCAGTAGATTCAGTCTTACAATACATGTCTAGCCACTAGCCAGTAGATTCAGTCATACAATACATGTCTAGCCACTAGCCAGTAGATTCAGTCTTACAATACATGTCTAGCCACTAGCCAGTAGATTCAGTCATACAATACATGTCTAGCCACTAGCCAGTAGATTCAGTCATACAATCCATTAATGACATGACTTAGATTTCGTTCCCATGTGTTTAGCAGCCATGTTGTGGTACCATTCTTACATTTGTTGTATTACTTGTATTGTTACAGGACATCGGAACAAACGACTGCTTGCTAGACTGGACTGGTCCTCACGCTGTCGTCATCCCCAGAGATGAAGCTGGTTTTGGATTTACACTCAGGCATTTTGTGGTCTACCCTCCACAATCTGTTCTAGATAGCCGGGTAAGATCAATTTGTTGTGGTCTACTCTCCACAATCTGTTCTAGATAGCCGGGTAAGATCAATTTGTTGTGGTCTACCCTCAACAATCTGTTCTAAATAGCCGAGTAAGATCAATTTTGTTTTAAAATGTGGTAGTAGAGCTGGCTATGTTACCTTTGTTTTTTTATAACGTGGTAACTGGTTTTTGTATGGCTTTCCTTTTACTGGCCCAACTTCAATGACTCATAACACAACATAGCACTGATGTAACGATATCTAGGTCTCCAAATAGCATTGATGTAACGATATCTAAGTCTCCAAATAGCATTGATGTAACGATATCTAGATCTCCAAATAGCATTGATGTAACGATATCTAAGTCTCCAAATAGCATTGATGTAACGATATCTAAGTCTCCAAATAGCATTGATGTAATGATATCTAGATCTCCAAATAGCATTGATGTAATGATATCTAAGTCTCCAAATAGCATTGATGTAATGATATCTAGGTCTCCAAATAGCATTGATGTAACGATATCTAGATCTCCAAATAGCATTGATGTAACGATATCTAAGTCTCCAAATAGCATTGATGTAATGATATCTAGGTCTCCAAATAGCACTGATGTAATGATATCTAAGTCTCCAAATAGCATTGATGTAACGATATCTAGGTCTCCAAATAGCATTGATGTAACGATATCTAGGTCTCCAAATAGCATTGATGTAACAATATCTACATCTAGACATAGCATTGATGTAAAGATATCTAGATCTCTACATAGCATTGACGTAACAATATCTGGATCTCAACATAGCATTGATGTAACAATATCTAGATCTCAACATAGCATTGATATAACAATATCTAGATCTCAACATAGCATTGACGTAACAATATCTAGATCTCAACATAGCATTGATGTAACAATATCTAGATCTCAACATAGCATTGACGTAACAATATCTAGATCTCAACATAGCATTGATGTAAAGATATCTAGATCTCTACATTGCATTAATGAAATGATATGCTGATCTCCAAATAGCATTGATGTAACGATATCTAGATCTCAACATAGCACTGACATATCGAGATCTATATATTAACATAGACATGGGTTGATGAGATTTCTACTAAGTACGAACATGAGGATATCATGTGTTAACATAAACTTCTGGTTTATGTTTACCTGGGTGTTGAGGCCAAGTCTGTCTCTGTGATGTTTATCACATGCTGGAAGGATCTTTTGTTTGTAGCATGCCTTGTGTGATTGTTGAACTTGTTATGGAGGGTACTGCTGGGCAAGATGTGTTGGATGGCAAGGAGAGATGTGTGCTGTGTTGGACGGCTAGGAGAGATGGGTGGCAAGGAGAGATGTTGGGTGGCAAGGAGAGATGTATGATGTGTTGGATGGCTAAAAGAGATGTTGGATGGCTAGGAGAGATGTATGATGTGTTGGGTGGCAAAGAGAGATGTATGATGTGTTGGGTGGCAAGGAGAGATGTATGATGTGTTGGATGGCTAGGAGAGATGTTGGGTGTCAAGTAGAGATGTATGATGTGTTGCATTGCAAGGAGAGATGTATGATGTGTTGGGTGGCTAAGGGAGACGTATGATGTGTTGGGTGGCAAGGAGTGATGTTGGATGGCAAGAAGAGATTTATAATGTGTTGGATTGCTAGAAGAGATGTTTTGGACGTACCCCTGTGGATGTTGTGTTAACATAAGAAACAACTTGAGAGTTGTCTGTGATGACAAAATGTTCATTTGTTTCAGGATGATCCAGACTCACAGTATAAAGGTAAGATAACTCCTACAATGGCATCAAGTTGAAAAGTATTCTTTTTGTACACTATTATATTACAAAGTATTCTTACGTTTTTTTGAGCTTCTTTTCCTAGATTTTATACCCATAATTTAAAAGCTAAACTGCCCACAATGCTAGGATAGTTTAGCAGCACTCATTCACATTTCTGCAGCACTCACTTTCTTAAGCAGCACTCATTCAAATATCAGCATAACTCACTCACATAGCAGCACTCCCCCACATATCAGCAGTACTCACCCACATATCAGCAGTACTCACCCACATATCAGCAGCACTCACCCACATAGCAGCACTCACCCACATATCAACAGCTTCACTCACATAACAACAGTACTCACCCACATATCAGCAGTACTCACCCACATATCAGCAGCACTCACTCACGTATCAGCAGCACTCACCCACATATCAGCAGCACTCACTCACGTATCAGCAGCACTCACCCACATAGCAGTACTCACCCACATATCAGCAGCACTCACTCACACACATTAGTTGCCCAACTTCTCATGGTACGACCACTGGTCTCCCTGTCCAGACTCTACTTGTAGGTTGCATCGTGAGCTAAGCCTTGAGCCACAGGACACCATCTTTGTTAAGAGTGTTAAAGACGGCAGTCCTGCCCAGTATGCTGGCCTGAACACAGGGGACAGAATCATTGCTGTCAACGGGGATTCTATTTCAGGGAAGTCATACAGAGAGGTCATTGCAGCCATACATCAGAGGTAGGATCATCTTGTTTAGGATTCTTTGAGTTACCAGGCTTGACCTGAGGATACTTGCCAGAAACAGGCATTACCTGGGGATACTTGGCATAAACAGGCATTACCTGGCGATACTTGGCATAAACAGGCATTACCTGGGGATACTTGGCATAAACAGGCATTACCTGGGGATACTTGGCATAAACAGGCATTACCTGGGGATACTTGCCAGAAACAGGCATTACCTGGGGATACTTGGCATAAACAGGCATTACCTGGGGATACTTGGCATAAACAGGCATTACCTGGGCATACTTGGCATAAACAGGCATTACCTGGGGATACTTGGCATAAACAGGCATTACCTGGGGATTATTGGCATAAACAGGCATTACCTGGGGATACTTGGCATAAACAGGCTTGACCTGGGAAAACTTGACGTTAACAGGCGTGACATGGGCATACTTGGCATAAACTGGCGTGACATGAGTATACCTGGCATAAACAGGAGTGACGACATGGGTATAACTGGCATAAACAGGCATGACCTGGGGATACTTGGCATTAACAGACGTGACCTATTTTAAATCTACTTAGAAAATATTTTTGAGATGCTATAAATATTTTAAATTCATAGTATGTAATTAAATGTTATGTTGGGATATGAAAATAAATCTAACTTCAACACATGTAGCTTGAAAATGCCAAGTCTTGTGCAGATATTAGGCTTTGTTTGACTCAGATATTAGGCTTTGTTTTACTCAGATAATAGGCTTTGTTTGACTCAGATATTAGGCTTTGTTTGACTCAGATATTAGGCTTTGTTTGACTCAGATATTTGGCTTTGTTTTTCAGCAGTCCAACACTGAAGCTTCTTGTTGTTCCTAAAGATGAAGACATCCTCCAGATGGTAAGTGTCAATGACCTACCAATGGCCGCAATTCATTTTAAGTCTGCCGTATATATCAGTGTAGCTTGTCTGCTGACAAGTTGTTAAAATGGCATCTATTTCTTGTGAGGATTAACCCACTTTCACAGACTACCATACATCCGGCATCCTTCCGTCTCGCGAGACGATGGTGCATCACCGTTGGGTTGGGTTGCATTTCCTCGAGTGACTGTGCAGTCCTATCCTTGAGTGACAGTCTTTGCCACAGTTTTTACACACGAGTTTTGTGCTTCCAAATGTTTTGGCCTTTCTCCTAGCTCTTCTGTCTGCAGCCTCCTCCATTCTTCGCTCCTCGGCTACTATGACGCCCTCTTTGACAACTGTGCGCCACGTAGATCGGTCTTCTGCCTTACACTCCCAGTCACTTGTATGTATTTTGGCTGCTTTCATGTCCCTTTGACAGACATCTTTAAATCGCAAGCGTGGGCGACCTGTTTTCCTCTTTCCTGAAGCAAGTTCACCATATAGGAGGTCCTTCGGGATGCGGCCGGGGCTCATTCTTTTGACATGTCCTAGCCACCTCAGGCGTCTTTCACTAAGAATTGAGAACATGCTTTGGGTATTGGCACGCGTTAGTACCTCACTATTAGGCACTTTTTCTTGCCATTTAATACCAAGGATGCGGCGCAAGCATCTCAAATGGAAGCTGTTAAGCTTACGCTCTTGTGATGTATAAGTGGTCCATGTCTCGCTCCCATATAGTAGTGTATTGATGACACAGGCTCGATAGACGCACAGTTTGGTTTTCTCCGTTAGCTTGGTGTTTTGCCAGACCCGCTTATTTAGTTTAGCCATTGTTGCGGCTGCCTTGCCAATTCTGCTGTTTATTTCTTCTTCAATGGACAGTGTATTGGAGACCTTGGATCCCAAGTAGGTGAAGCTGTCCACAACCTCCAAGTTTTCATTATCGATATTTATGGTAGGAGGAGGTCGAGTGTCTTGGGCCATGATGTTTGTCTTTTTCAAGCTGATTTGCAGACCAAATTCTTTGCAGGCATTGGAGAAGCTTGACACGAGTTGTTGCAAACCAGATTCTGTATGTGCTGTTAGTGCCGCATCATCCGCAAATAGTAGCTCTCGAATTAGGACATCCGTCGTTTTGGTCTTGGCTCGGAGGCGGGCAGTGTTGAAAAGTCCTCCATCAGCTCTGGTATGTAACCAGATTCCCTCACTGCTATCCTTGAATGCGTATCGAAGAAGTACAGAGAAGAATATTGCGAAGAGTGTTGGTGCGAGTACACAACCTTGTTTAACTCCGCTGCTGACAGGGAAGGCCTCTGACTTAGCTCCATCGAACTGTACTGTGCCAAGCATATTTTCATGGAACTGTCTGATGATGGCAAGTAGGTGAGGGGGACATCCAATTTTTGCCAGTATTTGGAATAGCCCGTTGCGACTGACTAAGTCGAAGGCTTTTGTAAGGTCCACAAATGCAATGTATAGTGGCATCTGCTGCTCTCTGCATTTTTCCTGGAGCTGTCGTATGGAGAACACCATGTCTATGGTAGACCGACCGGACCGGAAACCACACTGAGATTCTGGATAGACGCGGGATGCTAGGCTTTGTAAACGTTTTAGTATAACGCGGGCAAAGGTCTTTCCTACAATACTAAGGAGTGAAATGCCGCGATAATTATTGCAATCACTCCTATCACCTTTGTTTTTATATAGTGTCACTATATTTGCATCCTTTAGGTCTTGGGGGATGTAGCCCTGTTCCCAGCAGAGGGACAGAATCTCGTGCAATGGTTGGAGTAAAGCTGTCTTGCCACTCTTTAGAACCTCTGGTGGTATTCCATCATTCCCAGGCGCTTTTCCACAAGCTAGACTGTCAATTGCTTTGCTCAGCTCTTCCTGTGTGGGCACGACATCAAGTTCTTCCATGAGTGGCATATCTGGGATGTCATCTAGAGCGGTGCTGGAGACTGTGGTAACTGTTGAATACAATTCCAGATAATGCTCAACCCACCGTTTTAGCTGTGCTGCCTGGTCTTGAATAATTTCTCCATTTTTGGACTTTAGGGGAGCAGCTTTTGACGTCAAGGGGCCCGTTGCCTTTTTGATGTTTTCGTACATGACTTTTGCATTGCCCATGTCTGCAGCTGATTGTATACTGGAACAGAGCTTAAGCCAGTAGGTATTGACACATTTACGTGCAACCTTTTGGGCAAGTGACTTAGCTGTTTTTAAAGCATGCAAATTGTCAGGTGTAGGCTTTTCCTTGTAAGCCATAAGAGCTTTCCTTTTTGCTTCAGTGACGGGTTTCATCTCGTCCCAATGTTCATCAAACCAGTCCGTGTTTTTGTGAGATTTTTTGCCAAAGGCTTGTATTGCGGATGTATAGATTGTGTCTCTCAGTTGCGTCCATTTGGAGTCAATGGTGACGCATGGGGACATCTTTGAGAGACTTTCCTTCACCTTGTCTTTGAACAGCTGCGCTATCGCAGGGTCTTTCATGCAGGAGGTATTGATGCGTGGACTTCCCTTTTTCTTTGTGTGGTACGAGTTTTTCCTCATTATTCGTACTTTGCTGGCGACAAGGGAATGATCCGTGTCACAGTCGGCACTGTGATAGCTGCGAGTGAGTAGGACGCTAGCTAGTTGTGCACGCCTGGTGATAATGAGGTCCAGCTGGTGCCATTGGTGGGATCGAGGGTGTCTCCAAGATACTTGATGTATATCCTTGCACTTGAAGAAAGTGTTGGTCACACACAAGCCTCGTGAGCAGCACAATTCCAGAAGCCTTTGTCCATTTTCATTTAACTTTCCTCTTCCAAATAGTCCAAGGCAGGTGGGCCAGGCTTCGTGGTCGCTCCCCACTCTAGCATTGAAATCTCCTAGGAGATAGATTGCCTCGTCTTTGTGGATGCCGGCTATTGCCTGGTCTAACGCTCCATAGAACTGGTCCTTCTCTTCCGGAGTTGAATAGAGTGTTGGGGCATACACACTAAGAATGTTTGCTGGGCCCGCAGTTGTTCTGAGTCTTAGAGTGAGGATCCTCTCCGTGCCTGATGACGGTGGTTCAATGGATGGTAGAAGAGTGTTTTTAACAGCGAAACCCACACCATGCTGTCTAGGTTCGTCTTTCGGTCTGCCTTGCCAGAAGAAGGTGTAATTGGCCTCTTTGAGTGAACCGTTGTCTGGGAGCCTGGTCTCCTGAAGGCATGCTATGTCAATCTTTAGCCTTTTAAGTTCTCTATCGATTATTCCTGTCTTCCGTGTGTCGTTTATGGACTGCAGATCATCAGTGATGCCGGGACACATAGTCCTCACGTTCCAGCTAGCGATTCGAAGAGCTGGGGTCTTCTTTTTCTTTTTTGTATTTCTTGGTGCAGGGCTTAGTGGCCCACTTGTTGAGTGGTACTCTAATCTCCACGCACCCAGTGGAGAAGGCAGGCCATGACGGGATAGCACCTATTTGACTGGGGGCTGCCCAGTTTGAGGCGGGCGGTAGCTGTCCAGTGAGACATTGGTAGTCTCTCCCACCGTCGGAAGCAGCCCCTGGCGCCTAGCTCTACGTCAATTGAGCTTTGGCTTATAACCGGTAACTGCTGCTTCCCGTGTTTTGTCGACACCTTGCGGCGACGCTGGAGTGACCTCTCCAGAGGTGATGCAAGCCTGGGCGGGTATTATGGAGAATTAGCTGCTGCCCATACAGCATATCCCCCCTCTCCACGTCAATGGTGTAACCAAGGGAACGACTTGCGTCGATGCAGCTTGGCTGCCATTGGCGTCGCAGGAGCTGCCGGTATGTACATAAGTCTTATGTATAGACCGCCTGTAGGTGCTCCAATTCCTGATTTTCTTTCAGGGTTTACTCCCTTAGCCTTTCCCGCAAGGCAGGTATAGCCGCAAGGCAGGTATAGCCGCAAGGCAGCGGAGGATTTGTATTCGGAGTTTCCTTCTCCTAGATGAACTACCAGCCAAGGTTTTAACGAGCATCATCTACCCGTAGGGGTGCCAGAACCGGGGTTTGAACCCGTGACCGATTTTTATTTTTATTTTTTTTAGAATTGTTTTTGTACCGCAGCGCACTAACACTTTGACCACCGCGCCCCCAGACTACCATAAGAATCAGGGTTATTAAATTATAATTTAATGTGATTTAGGATAACAAGTATCCTCAGAAATTAATATTAATTGTCTCTGATCCTTATGTATAGATAAGTAACAAGTGCTGCCCTTTGAGACTTAGTTCAGAGCTTTTGTTTTGCAGGCCTACCAGTCCCAAACGGGAGATTCAATGTACACCAGCTGCAGCACATTGTCAGACAGCACAAGTAGACTCTCTAACATCAGCCATCAACACAGTCACAGGTAACATACTCTCTAACTTCAGCCATCAACACGGTCACAGGTAACTCAAATACTCTCTAACATCAGCCATCAACACAGTCACAGGTAACTCAAATACTCTCTAACAACACCATCAACACAGTCACAGGTAACATACTCTCTAACATCAGCCATCAACACAGTCACAGGTAACTCAACTACGCTCTAACATCAGCCATCAACACGGTCACAGGTAACATACTCTCTAACATCGGCCATCAACACAGTCACAGGTAACTCAAATATGCTCTAACATCAGCCATCAACATGGTCACAGGTAACATACTCTCTAACATCAGCCATCAACACAGTCACAGGTAACATACTCTCTAACATCGGCCATCAACACGGTCACAGGTAACATACTCTCTAACATCAGCCATCAACACAGTCACAGGTAACTCAAATACTCTCTAACAGACAATGTCAGGCAGCACTAGAAGACTCTCTACATCATGAATATTAACTGGAACATCCCCAATGCAATAATATATTAAATCCCAATCATCACTAGACAAATTCTCTTTTCTTCCATCTTCAGTGATACTGAGTATCGACCACGAGATTCATGTCATAGCCTAACATCAAATTCTGCTGACAATCTGTCCCCGGGCCATAATAATGTTCGACACTCCTATCCCATCAGCCAGTGGGCAGCTTCAGGGTCCTCAGAAATCAGGTAGACAAAGTAGCTCTTAGCATCTCTTGATAGCATCGAACTTTATCATAATATTGGTAGCTCCTAGCATCTTGTAATAACATTGAACTTTATCATAATATTGGTAGCATCTCTTGAAGTAAAGATTGCTGTAATATGTGAAGACAGAAGTAACCATTGCTGTAATATGTGAAGACAGAAGTAACCATTGCTGTAATATGTGAAGACAGAAGTAACCATTGCTGTACTATGTGAAGACAGAAGTAACCATTGCTGTACTATGTGAAGACACAAGTAACCATTACTGTAATATGTGAAGACAGAAGTAACCATTGCTGTGATATGTGAAGACACAAGTAACCATTGCTGTAATATGTGAAGACAGAAGTAAGCATTGCTGTAATATGTGAAGACAGAAGTAAGCATTGCTGTAATATGTGAAGACAGAAGTAACCATTGCTGTAATATGTGAAGACAGAAGTAACCATTGCTGTGATATGTGAAGACAGAAGCGTTGGTCTAGCGGTAGCACGCTGGACTGTCAAACCGAGGCAAAATAGAGTCACAGGTTCGAACCTCGGTGCTTGCAAGGCCCCCGGGACATTGTGCCAGCCACACAATCCCTTGCTCTTTAGTGGGGGCTAAACCACTGACTTAAGATATGAACGATGTTGAATCCTCTGTCTCTATTGTCTGACATGACAGTGATTGAACCTATTGTCTGACATGACAGTGATTGAACCTATTGTCTATTGTCTGACATGACAGTGATTGAACCTATTGTCTGACATGACAGTGATTGAACCTATTGTCTGACATGACAGTGATTGAACCTATTCTCTGACATGACAGTGACTGAACCAACTGTCTGACATGACAGTGATTGAATCAACTGTCTGACATGACAGTGATTGAATCTGTTCTCTGACATGACATAGATTGAATCTATTGTGTGACATGAAAGTGATTGAATCTATTGTCTGATATGAAAGTGATTGAATCTATTGTGTGACATGACATTGATTGAATCTATTGTGTGACATGACATTGATTGAATCTATTGTGTGACATGAAAGTGATTTTCCAAATTTGTTTCTGTTCCAGTGGTGGGTCATCCCTTGGTGATCTCTCGTATACATCGTTGAGCTCATCTATGAGAGGCGACCAGTACCAGACCAGGGGCTATGCCTACCATCAATCGCAGCCTCAAGCCAAGGTATTACCTCCCCATAATATATAGCTGCCAATCAATGTTGCACTGACAGTTATGTAAAGGGCACATGAGTGAGCCAGCTTAACAATGATTGATACAAGAAGTTTTATTTCACAGTCTATTGGGATTTTAGAGATTTCTAAAGATAATAAATGTGTCTACTAGATGGGTGTGTTAAATGTGTCTGTTAGATGTTTCTGTTAAATGTGTCTATTATCTGTGTCTACTAGATGTGTGTGTTAAATGTGTCTGTTGGTTATGTGTGATAAATGTGTCTATTAGATGTGTGTTAAATGTGTCTGTTAGTTATGTGTGATAAATGTGTCTACTAGATGTGTGTGTTAAATGTGTCTGTTAGTTATGTGTGATAAATGTGTCTGTTAGTTATGTGTGTTAAATGTGTCTGTTAGTTATGTGTGATAAATGTGTCTATTAGATGTGTGTTAAATGTGTCTGTTAGTTATGTGTGATAAATGTGTCTACTAGATGTGTGTGTTAAATATGTCTACTAGATGTGTGTTAAATGTGTCTACTAGATGGGTGTGTTAAATGTGTCTACTAGATGGGTGTGTTAAATGTGTCTACTAGATGGGTGTGTTAAATGTGTCTACTAGATGTGTGTGTGTCTATTAGACAGTGTGAATATACTTGAAGTCTTTCTATGTTGGTCTTTCAGGAGTCAGCAGCCACCATGGCGTCTAATGCAACATGCAACATCCAAGGTAAAGCAAAATACTCTTTTGGATTATTCTTCCCTCCAAAATCAACGTCTGCAATGACAGGAAGTAGCAGTGGCAGCAGTAGTCGTACAATTAGTGCCGAGAGTCTGAGCAGGGGTTATGATGAGCCCAGTGGCCAAAATCTGGTCAAATCTCAGACCACCTACGAGGTTGGCCAGCAGAGACCTGTGGCAGCGTACAGGAAAACTTCGCTCGATGAAAGCTCGGCGTTAACCTCTTCAGCCAAGTCACGGGAATTTTTCATCAGATATTCTTCAGACAAAGCCGCTAGTGATCACCGTAATCGTTACTCACCCAGACATTCTGCTTATGAAAGATATTCAGTGGATAATCGTCCAACATACATCATGTCACGGTCTCAAACTGTGTCTGCCATATCTCCCACCCAGGTCACTGGCACCAGTGGGAATAGTTCGTCTGATTACGTCAAGGCCACCAACCAGGACGGCAATGAAGGCCCCCTAGACACAAACAGATCTCGGCAGTACATCCCTGTCTTGTCAGAGAGTAAACTGACATCGAGTTCGGACAATATAGACAAGAGAGGCCCTGGGGTCAGCGTCTACAATCGGAGCTCTGGTTTTGCCAACCAGACCACAAACCAGGCCACTGGATCTCGAACTTTTGTTGTACGCATTCCATACGAGCAACATAAGCAACCTTCCCCTCAGGGCACTGACTCCAGTTCCGTACCTATACGTCAGAGTTATGGTACAACATTTGCCCTTACACGTTCCCCAAACACTACCCACATTGAGATTCAGAAATCCATTGGGAAGCCAATCGTATCTCAGCGAAAGTTTCAGTTTGAGACTGGCAAGAATGAAAACACCCCTCCTCCAGGCACGGGAGGTCACAACAGGTATAAAACTGAAATAGAAAAAATTCGAACTCAGCCCAAATTTTCCAGTATTGCCATGCGTAAAGCCAGCTTTGAACAATCACCGGAGAGAGATCCTCCTGGCATGGATGACTTCATTGAGGTGGCCACACAGCCCGACTACATGGGATCTAGTGTAGACACAGCGCAGCCGACGGTCAAGGTATGTTTGATACTGTCCTACATTTGTCATCGTATGTTTGATACTGTCCTACATTTGTCATGGTATGTTTGATACTTTCCTTCATTTCTCATGGTATGTTTGATACTGTCCTACATTTGTCATGGTATGTTTGATATTGTCCTACATTTGTCATGGTATGTTTGATACTGTCCTACATTTGTCATGATATATTTGATACTGTCCTACATTTGTCAAGGTATGTTTGATACTGTCCTACATTTGTCATGGTATGTTTGATACTGTCCTACATTTGTCATGGTATGTTTGATATTGTCCTACACTTGTCATGGTATGTTTGATATTGTCCTACATTTGTCATGATATATTTGATACTGTCCTACATTTGTCAAAGTATGTTTGATACTGTTCGACATTTAAATCACCATCTACACAAGAAAACTTTCATTTTTTAAATTTAGCATAATAAATATATCTGCACACAAAAAAAATTAACTCCAGGATAAATGTCTGGATATTGATCGATTGTATCACTAACAAATCTAACTTGGATAAATTTATGGCATCTAAGTTATTGGAAGATTTATCTTTATAAAGACAAACAACAATGTAACTGTTAATGGTAAAGAGAGTTGCTACGGAAGTTGTGAAGCCCAAGCTATTGCCTAAAAAAAGAAGAGTTTTTGTTACAAGTCCATTTGGCATCCCAAAGCATAAGGTCTTTTAAAAATCATTAGATATTACTGGAACCCAATGAGGTCAAGCAAATGTGATTATAATATCATACAGAAATCAGTACTTACATAGGACAATGCTAGGACCCACATAATCCAACATATTTTGTTTGTGTTAGTGCTGTGTGGTAGTGGTGGAATTTTCCTATTTTCTTTGTAAATCTCTAATGTAACCCAGTGTACAACACAATAATTTTTTTTTATTTTGCAAGTTTATTTCGCCCTTGAATACTTTCATCTAAATAAGTTATTTTATTTGAAGGATAACAATTTGAAAGAAAAAAATGTGCCTTCTTTTGTTTTACAATAGTTGATTTCTTTTTACTGAGCTACTAAGAAACGTTTTTTGTAAAATATATTGCTGGCCACATTCATTAACATTAAGACAACATTTAAATGATCAAATAAATAATTTAAATTAGCTGTCTTATTAGATTATTTCAATTTATTTAGGTCAGAAAAATCTCATCTGAGCGCTACACATCGGGAAGTCCTCGCCAGATGACCGATGGTTCTGAAAGATCTGGCAGCTATCAAGATTCCATCCCCATCAGAATCTTCATGTCCACTAGTGGCTCCTCCCCTCACCTTGAACTTTATACTGGGGACGGCACCATACCCAGGCACAGTCACGAAGTCAATCAGTCGGCTGGGTTTAAATCAACAGACAGCTACGACCGTTCAACTTCTCCCAGCAACTTCAGCGTCAGCAGCGGCAGCATGGCTGGACCACCGGCCAGTGACAGTGGCACCAGCGGGGGACTGGCTGACTCCGGTGTGTGGCTGAAAAGTTATCACAGTAGTTCGGACATGCTGGACAGTGGGGAGGGAAGTGGCCAGGGAGGTGGGGATGGCTCCATGTTTGACGGTGCAGCTGAACAGGAGGAGTCAAGCATGAGGGCAACAAAACCTGCCCGCAAGAGTTCGTATCTTTCTGCTGTGAATGCAACCTATCACTCGAGTGAGTTTGAATGTTTTGGGTGGTCCCTTGTGATTTAGAACAAAACTTAGGAGATTTATTGATGTGACTGGTTAATCACAAGAATAGAATAAAATCTAGGCTTACAATTATAAAGACCAAGTAAGTAATTGTACTACCAAGGTCTTGGACTGAGGCTATGAAGTCATAGTCTGACAAAGCCAATAGTTTTATTCAGTCTATCAATGTATAATACTAAATAAAAACATTATTGCAGGGACAAAGTTTGGCTCTAATATTTTTAAAATATATGTTAGTTGTGTCTAGATGGTTGAATCTTGGTCATGTTTTCAAATAGTTGTCAAGCCTCTCTGATGTTTTCCTCTGTGTTGTTTTCTTAGTTTAACCTTGCTCATGTTTTCACAAGTTAGTTCAATCTTTATCATTTTTGTTGAATTGCGTCTTTTGAACAAAAATTTTTACTTTACATCAATATACATTTCTAGCCTTTTCTTTCGGCCAAAGATGAGAATTTGAATTTGGGCCAAAGATAAGAATTTGAACAATTTAGGCCAAAGATGAGAATTTGAACATTTTGGGCCAAAGATGAGAATTTGAACAATTTTTTGCTACCTGCTTTAGCTTGTAGAGAAAAATTATTTATTAAAATAATTGTTTATATTTGTGATTGCTTCCCTTAGGTCCCAAATCAGAGTCTCCGTCTGCAGTAGAGAGTCGCAGCAGTTACATCCAACCACCCCAGCAGTCCTTAGCAGAATCTCAAAGCTTGCCTTATCCCAGCCAGTCTTCCTCTATACTACATGCCCCTAGCTCCCCACAGCCTCGTTTGTTCGTACCCACCAAAGGATACCCCTCTGACAGCCAATCCTTTTCTTCCCTGGGCTCCACTCACAGCCTGAGCTCTGTGTCCAGTGGGAGTCTGCCTGTGGCTAGTGTTGCCCCAACAGGTCAGCAATCAACTTTTTGTGTGAGTCCTGTCACAGGGAATACTGGCCTTAGCATGATCCCTCATAATACTGGCCTTAGCATGATCCCTCATGCATGTGCTGCAGTCAAATTGGGTGGGGGTGGGGGTGTCATTACAGAACAGTTTCTAATCAGTGAGTTCTATTGTTAAAGGTCACAAGTGAAATGTTTTTTGAACCACCTGAATATTTATTTCTATGGCAATTCACCTGAACTTTTTTTAAGCTACAATTTTAACTAAGAAAATTTAATGAAGTCTTGACTTTATTCTGATATACAAATTTAATTATTCATAACTAGTATTTAAGAGAATGTAGTCATTATCTATATTTATATTCATTACATTAAGATATTTTATTAAGAAAATTGTTTATAGTTGCATGTACCACACTCCTAAAGTAGAAATGCCTTTTTGTCTTTCGTTAATGTTTTAAAGTGCGCACGTTAAATAATTAATCAAACATGAGACTGCGTCGAAGAATCTTATCCCAAATATTTGTTGTATCCCCAGTCATGTCGTCAAGTGACAGTTGTCTGGGAATGTCTGATGAGAGTCACATGTCCCAGCATACGACTTATACAAATCTTAAGAATCAAAGTCTTTCAGTGACAATGAGGAAAAAACTCCCAGGTACTTATTGAGGAACTTTCTGGAAAGAAATCGTCCCAATTGGAAAATCCCATGCAGGATTTTTCTTTTTTTTAAATTTTTTCATTTAATTCCCTTTGAAATTGATCAGTATTAAATTGAAATTATTTAAATGATGTATCCATTTATACATGAGATGATTGCTGTTTTGACAAAATATTTATTGTCAATATCAGGGCCGCTGCTAGAAATGTTCAGGCCCCTGAATAGTCAGTACGTGTAGGCCCCCTTGGTAAAAAAAATCCCACAAAAACATGGACTTAACTGGACTGGTTTGTTGCACATTGGGACAAAATGAATCCTGTCACTGAAGCCAAACGAAAAGCTCTTATGGCCTACAAGGAAAAGCCTACACCTGACAGGCTGCAAGCCTTAAAAGCAGCCAAGTCACATCCCCAAAATGTCGCACGTCAATGTGCCAATACCTACTGGCTTAACCTCTGCTCCAGGATAGTCAGCTGCAGACATGGGAAATTCTAAAAGCCATGTAAGAAAATATAAAAAAAGCAACTGGCCCTTTGACACCCAAAGTTGCCCCCTAAATTCCAAGAGTGGAGAAAATATCCATGACAAGGCAGCGCAGCTAAAAAGGTGGATTGAGCATTATCTGTATGCAACAATTACAACAGTCTCCAGCACCGCTTTGCCGCCCATGGAAGAACTTGATGTCATGTCCACACAGGAAGAGCTTAACAAAGCAATTGACTGAATAACTTATGGAAAACCCCATATCAGAATGATGGCATACCACCAGAAGCCCCAAAGAGTGGCAAGACAGCTTTACTACAACCTTTGCAGGAGCTTCTGACCCTCTGCTGGGAACAGGGCTACATCCCCCAAGATCTAAAGGATGCAAATATAGTTACATTACATACAAACAAGGGCAATAGAAGTGAATGCAATAACTATCTCGGCATCTCACTCCTTAAGTATTGTAGGAAAAGCCTTAGCCTGTGTCGTACTAACGAGAGTAGAAAGTTTAGCATCCCAAGTTTATTCAGAATCTCAGTGCGGTCAGTCTACCATAGACATGGTGTTCTCCATACGGCAGCTACAGGAAAAATACAGAGAGCAGCAGATGGAACTATAAATTTTTTCCGTCAGTTTTTGTTGTAAGCTAAATTCTTTACCTTATTTGTTAAATGCCACTTGAATATTTAAGAAAATATCAAGCTTGGCTGACGGGACCCCCCTCCCGTTGGGCCCCTGAATAAATTCCTGTATTCACCCCCAAGCGGCGGCCCTGTCAATATCCACACAAGAGATTCAAGTATTTTGTACACACCAACAACTAAAATAACTTGATATTTACATAAATGCAGCCTGGTGTTACATGATTCAAATAACACATTTCAACAATCTTTGGCTCTTGTAAAGCTTCATCTGGTTTTGTCAAAGATTCTCAACACAGGGTTTTTCATTGAAATAATTCCATCATTTTATTCCAGAACCTGTTGAAGACATGGCAAACAAGCTTCACAGGCGGACATCCTACCTCATGGCAACTGCAAGAGATCGTACAAATGTGGTGCCGATAGAGAAGGCGTTCTCCACCCCACCCCAGGTGGTCACAGACCACAGACCCCAACTGTAAGTTTTAGATATTCCTTAAGTTTTGGGGGAGGGAGGGGCATGGGTCGACCCCAGCTGGCCACAGACCCCAACTGTAAGTTTTAGATTCTCGTTATAAGTTTTGGGGAAGGGAGGGGCATGGGTCGAATGATAAGAATCCCAAGAGTCAGCGATAATGTCAAGATATAAAAGTTATCATTTAAAAGGTGTGTATTAAGTTTAGTTGAATAAGTTGTTATTTAAAGGTGTGTTTTAAGTTTAGTTGAATAAGTTGTTATTTTATAGGTGAGTTTTAAGTTTAGTTGAATAATTTGTTATTTTAAAGGTGGTTCTAAGTTTTGTCACTTTTGTTTTTTTCCTATCTCAGACAAGGGAGCATGCGCCACCAAAACTCAATAAAACTCAATAAATTCTTTGGTGAGATGGTAAGTTGATATTGTTCAAATGCAAATATGTGATATGAATATAATGTCATATCTAAGTGACATCAATATGTCATATCTAAGTGACATCAATACAATGTCACATCTAAGTGACATCAATATTATTTCATATCTAAATATGTGAAATCAATGCAATTTCATATCTACAGATGAAAACTATTTTTTTTCATAAGAAGTAAACTTATTTATCTCAAAAAGTCATTATTGTGTTTTCAAACAAGTAATTTTTGCCATGTCTTTGATGTTTTCTTGATTATTTTTCATATTATTTAAAATCAGCTATCTGAAAATGACTTCCTCAAATCTTTCTGGTTCATTTCATTGGCAGGTTGTATAACATTTAGATTACATAAATCCCTAATGTTTTCAAACTAATTCTAATGCAGTGACTTGTTGATTTCCACTGATATTCACTTTCCTCAGATACCTGAAGGTGTTGAGCAGAAGCCATCAGAAAAGGAGGAGGTGCCTGAGGTTATACGCAAAGGCCATCTAGCTTGTAAGATCTCAGTCGTTGAGGGCAAGGTTAGTCTGGCTTCTCTACCCTCTGATCTGAAACATTTGAGTCTGCTAATTTTAGAAGCAAAGTTTCAGCTCCTTCAAGTGACCCACATTTCACCTATTGTTATGTTATTGAGTTCCTTTACAAATGGTTAATGTTCAATGACCCACTCACCCACTCCTCAGTTATGCTCTTCTGTATTCTCTATGTCCCGAGGCCACGCACCAAACCTGTATTCCAAAATACTAAGGCTTTCAAGACTGCCCAAAAACATATCTCTTCAAACTTAACTTTCAAAATTAATTCAATAACAAACATTTCCATAAATAATAAACATAGTTTATATACACTGTAATGTCGTTATATGTTGTAGTTATATGTATTTTTTTATTTAATGCATAAATCATTATTTGTGTATACCTATTTCTATGTGAAGCTCTGTGAGCCCAGCTATTTGCTGGGGTATAGCACTATATAAATTATAAAAATTATTATTATTATTATTATTGTAGAAATGTAGTGACAGATCATGGAAGCAAGTCTATGCCGTCCTACGCCAGACAGAATTGTATTTAACACGAGATAAAGAGAACTGCTCTGTAAGAAGATTTATTCAAACCAGTAGTTTGTGTTGATTAAAGCTTAGAATAGATCAAATGTTTTGTTTATACATGTCAACATAGATATTTTGTTCTACACTATTTTAAAAAAACTTGATCTAAATTGTTAATGGCATTTATTTCTTTGCTTCAATGAGACGTTCCCTGAGGACCAACACATCCCCATCAAGTGTTGTATGGTTGAGCCTGCCAGAGACTATGCCAAGAAGAAGAAGCACGTTTTTCGTATGACCACATACAATGAGTGTGAATATCTCTTCCAAACGGAAGATCGTGGCACCATGTTGTCATGGATACAAGCCATAAAGTCTATCAATGAACCTGAGAAAGCTGAAAAAATGGTGAGATTGGCTTCACTTTCCTGGACTAATTGAATTTCCTTGGCTTCACTTTCCTGGACTAATTGAATTTCCCTACTCTAGTAGATATCCAAAAAGTCTTTTCTGGACTTATTAAATTTTCTTGTTGTGTTTCCACTAACTTGAACTCACCACAATCACTGACATCGTACAGTAGGCTACAGGCCCCTCCCCTGAGTCTAGAGATTGAGAAGCCTTGAAATAAAACTCTTGTATTTTATTTTGACTAGGAGAGTTTACTATTGATTAATTACTTTATTTACTATTTATCTTAAAGGTCTTTTGTTTTGATAGTAAATAGGGAATAGTTAATTTACCCGTGGGACGTGGTGGTCGAGAGGTAGCGCTCTCGACTGTCATACCGATGGTCACGAGTTCGAATCCACACGAAAGTGAGGATTTGTTCTCGGGGCCTGAGGAGTCCCCGAGTCACCCAGCTCCGAATGGGTACCTAACTAGACAATAGTTAGGCGGCTGGGGTAATGCGTGGAACCCCTATAGCCGTGGCCTGTGACCGCTGCATCACTTGCCAACAGATCATCTGTCATGGTCTGTGGACGCAATTATCTTCTGCATAGAAGGAGCGTCTGTATATTTAAGATGATTTACCCAAAAGCATTCCATTAACTCATACTTTTTACTCTTTTTTTTTTTTTTAAATTTTATTTCATTTTTCACATGATGATCCTCATGTATTAATAAAGATTTTAATTTTGCTGCTGTAAATTTTATCTTTTTTTGAAGTGACATTGTTTATAATAAAATGTCATGGTACCATTGTGTGTTGGCAGGAGGAAATGATAGCATCAGAAAGGGAGAAAACTGCCCAGTCAGCGAACGAAGCCAACTTCACCAGCAGTAAAATGTCACCACAGATGGGACACAAGGGTAGAAAACTCTCAGCGCTCTCCTTTAAAGCGAAACTGTCGTCTTCCCCTAGCATGAGAAGGAAGAAATCCAATACCAATGAGAAAGAGAAAGGTTTGGGATTTTTTGGTAATTAGTCACAACACGTCAAGCATCAAAATCCATTCCCCAAAATCTACGCTGTCAATTCATTACAGTTGTCTCTTGTAACACCGTTCACCTTTCGCAGCTTCAGATTTTTAGATGATATTTATTTCTATATTGCTGAGATCATAGTAATACATATGAAATGATGTCATACCCGGTATGCTATTGGCTGATAGAAAAGAGCTGTCCAATCAGAGCATAGGAGATTTGTATTGTATTTCATAAATATCATAGTGTTTATAAGAGAGTTAGAACAGTCTATTGGGGAAGGGGGGGTATAAAGGTTTAAAATTTATGTAATGACAAAATACATACAACATTGTTACTTTGTGGATTTTTGGCTATCCTGGCAGTCCTAGAACACCTACCTTAAGGCCAGGATAAATGAGGGATCACTAAAATGTTGAATCTTATCTCACTTACTAAAAAATAAGTTCTATTTTCAAAAAACTTTGATGTTAAAAGGTTTAACTTTTGTTATTTAAAATTTTATTTTGTAATATTTTGATAAGCGTAGGACACAATAATCTTGTGTGTAAAGGAGCATCTGTAACAGATAAATAAGTTTAATGTTATCAGTCAATAAATTAGTGCTATAAACACAGGGCTACTTACTAACAAGTCATTTTTGTTCATCTCTCAGAGGAAAGTTTCAAAAAGGGCTGGAAGGGGAGACTACCTATGATGAAAAGTCTTAAAAAGCATAGTGAAGAGTCGAGCTTAAGTGCCCTGAATGAGCAGGATGTGGACACAGACAAGATGCAGTTTGGAGTTCATTTGGAAGATTGCTTCCCTTCCCCACATAATGAGGTACTTGATATCAGAGCTTAGAGCACTGCCCCCTTCCTCTTCCATGAAATGAGGTCCTCCTCCACGGAGTGAGGTCCTCCTCCACGGAGTGAGGTCCTCCTCCACGGAGTGAGGTCCTCCTCCACTGAATGAGGTCCCCCTCCACTGAATGAGGTCCCCCTCCACTGAATGAGGTCCCCCTCCATGGAGAGAGGTCCTCCTCCACTGAATGAGGTCCTCCTCCACTGAATGAGGTCTACCTCCATGGAATGAGGTCCTCCTCCACAGAGTGAGGTCCTCCTCCACAAAACATTAGTGACCACTGGATCTTAACATTTAAACTTCTGCCTCAGTACAATAAGGATTTCCCGTTTATTGCAATCAACTGGTTATGAAATTCTAAAAGTTGCGGAAAAGTATTTATATTATTATTGTCATACTGACTTCATCTTTTAGGATAAGAATGGTTATTAAACATATCCAAAAGACCGCCTTGATTTTAATAATATTTTTAACTGTAGTACTATTATTTTTACAAAAAAGTATAGCAAAATCACATCTTTAAAAGAAAAAAGTAAAAACTACCACCAAACTTCAAAAATCGAGCGATATCACTAGCGAAAGCAACCACCGACATTTCCGGAAGTCGACTATAGCTTCTCTCACTAAATGAAGAATTTCTACTTTCTATGATTTCATTACTAAAGAGAGTGCTATTGAAGCGCGTTACCAGGCTTTGGGGCATTAAACGTTAATCACATACCATCGACCATTACATTAGAGCTTGATATGATCATTAACAATATATTGGAATATTTCAAAAGCAATTCCCATGTTCAACCTGGTCTGTAATTTTTCCCATTCAATATATCTGATGAATTTCACATAAAAAAAGGGAAAGATCTGTTTTAGTGCAAGTCTATTTTTTAGAAATATTTTTTATAATGTCCTCATTACATTGCTAGCAATGCCCTAAGTGTAGTTATCTACAATGAAATTTCATTTGCCAGACATAATTTTAATTTCACTATAACCTGTTGTTTCCCCAGTTTGTGCCACTTATTGTTGAGCTGTGTACCAGGATAGTAGAAGCTCGTGGCCTTGAAGTGGTGGGCGTCTACCGAGTGCCTGGAAATTCAGCCGCAGTCAACGCCCTGACTGAGGAGTTTAACCGCGGCATTGACTCTGTCAACATTGACAATGAAAAACTGCTGGACATTAATGTCATCAGCAGCTTGCTGAAATCTTTCTTCAGGAAATTGCCGGAACCTCTGATACCCCCAGGTGCCTTGATTTGTTGATCTTAAAATAAATGATATAAATTTAAATTTTTCACTTCTAAGGTAGTTCTTTACTCTTTTTTTTAATCTGTCATGTTTTTTTAGTTATTTGTTTTTGTAATCAAGACTCTCCTTACCTACAAATCTCTTAAAATTAACTCTCAAAGCCCCAGAAGTTTTTCAATAAACTTCCGCCTCAGTTTCGTAAGGATTTCCCAAATTCTGATCAATTGGTTATGAAAATAAAAAATTGCGTAAAATCCATTTATATTTTTTTATTATTGTCACACTAACTTCTTTTAGGATAAGAATGGTTATTTTACGTATTCAAAAGTCCAACTTGATTTTAATACTATTTTTACCTGTAGTTAAGCACATTTATATTTCTATAATAAAGTATAGCAAAATGAAGTCTTAAAAAAAAATAAAAAACGTTAAAACTACCAAAATCTTTCGCAAATTGAGCGATAACAATAGCGTGGGCAAAGGCTGCCATTTCCGAAAGTCAAATACATCATCTTTCACGCATTGAAGAGTTTTTATTTTGTGTGATTTCATTTCTAAAGAGAGTTCTATTGAGGCGCGTATTACCACGCTTTGGGGCTTTAAGAGTTAAATAGATGTAATATTAAACGTTTAACATGCCTTAGTGATCCAATCATTAACTCTCTTTACAGACATGTACGATCAGTTCATTGAAGCTAATCATTAACTCCCTTTACAGACATGTACGATCAGTTCATTGAAGCTAATCATTAACTCCCTTTACAGACAATCACTTCATTGAAGCTAATCATTAACTCCCTTTACAGACAATCACTTCATTGAAGCTAATCATTAACTCCCTTTACAGACATGTACAATCAGTTCATTGAAGCTAATCATTAACTCCCTTTACAGACATGTACGATCAGTTCATTGAAGCTAATCATAAACTCCCTTTACAGACATGTACGATCAGTTCATAGAAGCCAACCGTTATCCAGATGAAGACAAGCGCAAGTTGAAGATCAAACGTCTGCTGCACCTTCTTCCTCCTCACAATAATGAGACCTTGAAACACATGGCCGAACACCTGAATAAAGTTGCATCTTATGGAAACATTAACAAGGTGAAGAATGTGTAGCATTGTAACAAAGCCAGTAACTAAAGAAAACCATTTTATTTGAAGATGTGTTACATTGTGATGCGTGGCATTTGTTGTGTAGTACTTATTACAATTATTGAGACTGCTCTCTTTTAAGGACCAGTTGAAAGTAACTTACACTTTTATAGACTTCTAAATACTGAATGCAAATAAAACAGAATATGTTTTTAATTCACATAGACTTTTTCATCAAGGTTGACTTCCATTTTGCCATATTCTCATGACACTAGCCACAGACAAGGCACATTGTCTGTTAACTAAATATCATGGGTGAAAACCTGTGTCTCATTCATTCTACTTATTATTGTTTCATTTAGTTCTTTGGGAGGGAGACAGGTATTAAGAAGAATTTTAAATTTAACAGATATAAATGAATGGCTTGCGTATTTACACTTTTTTTTTTTTTATACTTTCAGATGGATGCTAAAAATCTGGCTATAATGTTTGGTCCTACTTTAGTTCGTAAGAAGGGAGATGACACAGTTTCTCTTGTGACAGACATGTCTGATCAGTGCCGCATTGTAGAGAGCATCATACTTCATGTAAGTTTGTTGTCTTGATATATATGGTCTCAATTTCACGTAGCCACGTCATGTACATTTCTATATTTATTCTAAATTCATCTTGCTATTTTCTGAGTAGCACTCCAGCCACATAACATGTATTTCATTTCCCTTTTGATTACTTAAATTTAAAAAATTTACTCCATTTTTTTAATCAGCTTTTCTACTGTTTTACTTCACATAACTAATATGTTTGACAAATTGAACTCCCCAAAAAATCCATATTACAATTAGGACAGACATTCTTATAATATGACTCCTACTCCAATAATGCCAGTTCACAAAGCCATACGCTGACAGTGACTATTAATTTAATTGTGTTCCCTCATCAGCATGATTGGTTCTTCAGTCCCTGGGATCAGGATAACTACATCCCCATGGAGACCACAGTCGAGACGGTCAGTGTGGAAGATGGACAGTCACTTTTAAAGGATGATGATGGTCAGTGATTTTCAGTACAAATCTGAAGTTGTAATTTAGATTGTAAAATTTGTTTGCTTTCATTAATGCAATATTTTAGTCAAATTTCTCAAAATTATTTACAAAGATTCAGATGAATACAAAAATTATTTCTGATCTTAAATTCATTTAAAATATTTTTTGAAAATTTGACGTATTAGATGTACAAATATTTGAAATCTTTGTGATCTAACAGTTTGACTTTAATTTGTTTACAGAGGAAGCTGACTCTGCCATCAGTGCCAAACAAATTATTTCTTCCATTGTGGGAGCAGCCAGCAAAAAACTGCGCAGTCAACAAGGCAAGAGCACTGAATCCCTAGACATGATAGACAACTGTAGCATGACTACTACCAGCTCGGCCGCATACACTCTGGACGACACCCTCCATTCCTCCTCCCGCACCAAGTCTCTCTCCTCCATTGCATCCTCACGCAGTGCCTCGGAAGAATTTCTCGAGTGTAAGTCGGCCATCTCTGCCAATAGATACCTGGCCACTGCACCCATTGCAAACTCTGAGCCGGACTTCATGGACTTTGAGTACGCAGATGCCACTAGTCCATCCTCCAGTTTTTCCAGGCATTTCTCTAATGATTCTCTGGTGGATAAAAATGATGAGCTAGAAATCTCCCACGGCCTGCCAACCAGTCTGAGTAGGGACGCCATCCACAACACTCTGAAGAGAATCGGCAACGACGTCAGCGCTCTGCTCCACACGTTTGAGCAGAAACAGTTGAAGGAGCGAGAGCGCCGCCGATGGGAGCAGGAGATAATAGAGAGAGAACACATGAGGACACAGCTAGAGTTGGAGCAGGAGGAGAACCACAGTGTCGAGGACTGGCTGGCCTGGAAGGGGATTGGTGCCTCACGTATGCCTGACCTCGTGTCCAGCTCGTATTTGGGGCAAACATACCCTTATGAAGAAAACCGTTTGAGTCACAGCACCTCCGGGGGTGGTGATAAGAAAGAGAAACTTGACGTCAAGAGGAGTAATGCTGTGTCACTCAGCACTAATCTTAGTGTTCCGCCAGTAGTGATACCTCCACGGGGTTTGCCCTCCCAGCCAGCCAAGATCCCCAGGGTTGGCTCCCATGAAGATATTTTGTCACCATCCAAGAGCCCAAGGTACGACGCCGCGAGGCCTGTGATGATGCGAGGTCCCAGCCAACGCAAAATCCAAGAAAATCAGCAGAGATCATTACATCTGGCCGTGGGCCCTGAGAGGACCCCACAACGGCCATCATCTATTCGACACAGTTTCGGCAGGCGACATGGTTCTTTGGATTCTTTGATAGACATGATAGACAAACAAGATAAACGGGCTTCCTGGGCCTCGTCCGACTCAGAGGACGGCTCAGACTTGCTCAACAGTATAACCACAACCTTTGACCAGAAGTTACAGATTCTACTCAACCCCAAGTACAAGCTGACTGGGGCTCTTGGGAAAACCGACAAAATTGATGCCCTAAATAATTCAAGCCATTCAAATGAAGAAAGTAAAGAAGACAGTTCTAAAGTATCTGAACCAGGCAAACCCAGGACATTAATCGGTGTCCAACCATCCCGTCCTGGGGCATCCCTTCTTGATTCTGAAAGACCTTTTCGAGACCCAAGCCTACACAGGTCAGCCAAGTCGGATCCCAAAATAGGGATAGCATCTCGCTTTGAGCGTCATGACAGTGGCAGGGCTTCGTCTGCATCTCCTGTCACCACTGTCTTGTACGAAAATTCAAATCTGGCCAATCAGAAAAAAAGTCAGTTGCCAGACTTCAGGGCGTTTTTAAACAAGCCATCAGTTTTTCCCCCTGACACTGCCCCTGTTACTCTAACACAGCCCAAAAAACTTGACACCAGTCCCAAGTCTGGAGACAAAACTCGACCCGAGCAAAGAATTATTTCAAAATCTGAAAAAACTGAGTTAAACCTGGCAAGACTGAGTCGAGATGAGCCAGGTTTGACCGAAGATAAGGGTTCTAACATCGCTGACCAGCAGGACAATAAGGAGAACAGAAAGATTCACAGACGTAGACGCCATACGGTAGGTGGTATGGAGGACTTTGATCACATAAATGCAATCTCTGACCTGAGTAGTTTCCACCGACCTTCGGCCTGGGACCAGCTGCAGCCAGTGGTCAAGGACCCGGTGTCACCTGGCCATCGAAACATGCAGACGTGGATTCAGAGAGAGCGTGTCAGGGGTAGCACACCTGATCTAACGTGTCAGGACAAGGACTGATGGTTAAATACAGGACTTTTGGATTGGCATTGACACTTGAAGGAAAGAAAGTCTTCTTTGACCAGTCAAGCTGGACACAGTTATATCTTTGGGAAAATAGCCAATGTCTTTAACTGACTGGACTATGACAGAGCTAAACCATCTGACAAACACAGACACTCATGTCATGATGCCTTTTTCGTGAAGCAATTTAGTTGGGGAACTTGGTATTTTTATTTACTCTAAATTGTGTAATTTTGATTATTAATTCAACAAAAAATAGAGATTTATTTAGTAAGGTATTTCTTTCTGGCTGATTTAGCTTGTCTATAACTGTCTGCACTAAATGACTTTAATCTGAGAAATAAACAGGATTGGTCTGTGAAATAAACAGGATTGGTCTGTGAAATAAACAGGATTGGTCTGTGAAATAAACAGGATTGGTCTGTGAAATAAACAGGATTGGTCCGTGAAATAAACAAGATTGGTCTGTGAAATAAACAGGATTGGTCTGTGAAATAAACAAGATTGGTCTGTGAAATAAACAAGATTGGTCTGTGAAATAAACAGGATTGGTCTGTTTTAAGTAGCAGAAGATAAGTGACAATCAGCTGATGTTGAAATGCTGGACTGTGTGTCATAATTTGCTGTTTAATTGCTGAGCTGGTAGCAGAATAAAGTGAGACTTAAATTTACAGTGAACGTGTCACATGCATGCTACCGAGGATTCACAAAGGAATTTTTTTTGTATATTCCCTTACTTGGATAGCAAGCTGCTGGCAAAATTGAAATCAAAATCTTTCTGACAATCAAACCTTGAAGATAAACTTACTGACTTCTTTATGATAGCCCTAAGCATCACCTCTACTTTTTTCTGTTAGCCATGTTTGTGACCAGGAAATGTACCCAACAGCATTAATTGTGACATCGTGCTTCCTACAACATGTGCTACAACATGTGCTGCTAGTTTCTTGCCTTCACTCTCTGCTCCCGCCTGGACATTGGTTGGTTCCTATAACAAACTGATTTCGTCATTTTATTGATCAGTTTTCATCTAATTAATGTAGAAATGTTCATTTCACTTGTCATTTGTTTCATGAAATGAAATCCGTTATGAAATGATTGTCAGATTTTATAGGCCTTTATATATTTTTAGATTTGCAAAAAATGAGAAATGTGAGTTTTCTTGCTTTTTGTAATTTTGTTTGTGTACTAAGATTCCAGAATGTGCAATGAATATTGGTCTCATTGATGTCATAGCATTACAAGACATTATGCTTGATTGTGATGTGATGATAGCACACCCACTGGGAGAGGTTGTTTATGTTGTGATGATAGCACACCCACTGGTCTGTGCTTCTACCAGTTGTCTTAGGGCCATGACATCTAGATGATAGCACACCCACTGGTCTGTGCTTCTACCTGTTGTCTTATAGCCATGACATCTAGATGACAGCACAACCACTGGTCTGTGCTTCTACCAGTTGTCTTAGGGCCATGACATCTAGATGATAGCACACCCACTGGTCTGTGCTTCTACCAGTTGTCTTATAGCCATGACATCTAGATGACAGCACACCCACTGGTCTGTGCTTCTACCAGTTGTCTTAGGGCCATGACATCTAGATGATAGCACAACCACTGGTCTGTGCTTCTACCAGTTGTCTTATAGCCATGACATCTAGATGACAGCACACCCACTGGTCTGTGCTTCTACCAGTTGTCTTATAGCCATGACATCTAGATGATAGTTTGAACCATTATACATGACCTCATTGATTGGAAAAGTTAAAAACACCTACATTTGTTTCTGTTAAAAGCAATTGATGATAGAACAACAACCGAGTTCTAAGTGTTGTTAATACAAAAAGTTGCTCTAACCAGCTGGATGTTCCAATGTTCAATGTGCTGGCTTATCAAAGCTCTTCTTCGTACCCCTTTGAAGGGCTGAAACAACCAACGCTTGTCTATTTGGACTGGTACAGATTTGTCATGGTTTCTTCTTGTTCATCACTCTTGTTATCTTATTGTTATTATTTCATTAATGTTGCATTGATCCCTTATTTGTTTATTACATTGATTTATCATTAGAGTGTTTGATTAAACTAATTAAATTATCAATTGGCCTTAGTCTAAAGCAGTGATTCTAAAAAATAATTGGTATGATGGATCTGAAGTGATTCATTTAAAAGCAGCAGCTATGAGAGCCCAGTTTATTTATAACTGCAAGTTGCTTTTTCCAATCACTTACAATCTTAATTAATCTGTGGCCCATAAACTGAGGGAGACAACTGGTGCAGGACTCACCACTGAATAGCTTTACTTAATGAGGGGTGAGACTGCAATCAGGCTTTCAAAAAATTAAATGGAAAAGACGTAAACAAGGTAAGGATTAGCCTGACAGGACATTACGTTACGTCCTCTCAGGCTAACCCTTACCTTGTTTACGTCTTTTCCATTTAAAGCTTTACTTGCAAGCTTCCACTCTTTCGTAAAACTCAACAGAGTTTTTATTTGAGGATCTCCTAGGTCTGATTTGAGGTTGTGTAACTAATTTCTAAATCCCAACTCTACAAGCTACTGTTTAATCGTGTTGAGCCCTTGTTAAATGATTAACACTGAGGTAGCCAACTGTTGCTATCATAGGCTTATTACAATTGTGTACAATATGTGAATATTATAATTTTAAAAATGTGTGTGCATTCATTTATTTTACTTTGTTGCTTTAGAAACATAATATATATGGCATGCAAATATTTGATTGTGATTTGTTGTTGCAGCTTGGAAGAACTAATTTTATTTTTGTTTTTACTGTGAATATTTGAGAATTTATTAGATAATTGAATATTTACACAAATCTATATACCTTTATAATGCTATAAATAAATGCATGAAATATTGTATAGAATAAATTATTTTTTACCCATGCTAGAAAGATAAGATATCTTCAGTATTCTTTACTGTGTCTATTGCCTCTTGTAACTTATCGACAAATTTATATTTATAAATTCTTTTTAGCTTTGGTTATTTGGGTTTTTGGGCCTAACTAATTTTTATATATTGTTTTATTTATTTTTTTTAATGTTATTAATAATTAAATATTTAAAACATATAAAGCATAAAAGTAGACATATGAAAAGAAAAATACAAATATTTCCTACAATTCAATTATTGATTTTTAAAAGAAAAAATAATAGAAATCCTCCAATGTTCAAAGACTAAAAAAAAAAAGCCAGAAGGACCTTTTTTAAACCAACATTTCTGTACAAATTTAAAATGGGAGTTGAGTATTTTCTAGGGTTCAAGTTTTCAAATGTCTCAGTTTGAATCAAACTCTTAGGAACTTGTGACCTTTCAACTTAATGACAAGCAACTCATAAATACTTGACAGTCACATTATAAATGATGTGCTTTGTCAATTACCAATTATTTATGTCAACTATTATATTTCCATTGTCCAGATCTGATATTACATTTTTTAAATATAGCCTTGATTTGCCTCTTATTTCATGTGTGGAGTCATTCAGGTAGAATGTGGAGGACAAGAAGTGTTGGCATTAATGTGGTTTTTTAATGTGGCTTTTTAATGTGGCTTTTAATTTCATTGTAATGGAGCTATGAGACAAGGAAACATCACCAAAATTTTCTTATTTAGACCAGTTAAAACAGATTTGGTTTTGAGTGGATGTTTTAGTTGAAAATGAAGCGCTCAAAGAAGAACTTATAGCCACTATTCTTGCCAGAAAAGATTTATATTTCAAATGTTATCTGTATTTTTTATTTCTTTTATAAGCCAATATTTGAGACTACTTGCCTACAAGGTTTGCTTATCAGTTAATATCAGCTGGTCAGCAAATTTTTTATACATATAGCTTTTTGGATGATTTATTTTTTTGTAAATTGAAAAGAATGGTGGGGAGATGCTGGTGACTATTTGACACCCCCCCCCCCCAAAAAAAAAAAATTCTCTTTTTTAAAAAGATAACAATTGGTTGTTTAACAAGGAAAATTAATCTTTCTCAACATTTGATGACATGTAAGCCAGTAATAGGTCACAGGATTATAATTTATGTCATCAAATGACAACATGTCATACAAAAATGATTCTTTCAATGTCTGACATGGAAATATAATGCATCTATCTGTTGTGGGAGTTCAAGATTTAAATTCCAGAGCATGTACACAATAATACTCTGTTTCTCAGCTGGTGCTAGGACAACCAGTTGGTTCTTTTCATGAAAGTCCTATCTGTGCAAGGACAACCACTTGGTTTGTTCCTGAAAGTCCTATCTGTGCAAGGACAACCACTTGGTTTCTTCCTGGAAGTCCTATCTTTTCATCAAGTTTGTGTCCTGTTTGAACATGAGTATCTGGTAGTATTTTCTAACATCAACATATTCCCCCCTCCTCCCAACTAGTTTTGTTTTTCTGCATCGTCTGCTTCAGTTGGAGGTCTGTTTTGTAGATATTTTGAATTATTCTACTAGATTGGATCAATAGTAATGTTCTATTCTCTGATCAATAGTAATGTTCTATTCTCTGGTCAATAGTAATGTTCTATTCTCTGGCTAATAGCAATGTTCTATTCTCTGGTTGTTGAAATGATGGTGCATTCTTGTACATAGGTTTCTGTTGCAATAAATGATCCAATAAATAATAATATATTGATGCTTCCTTGGAGTTTTCAGATTACATTTTTTGTTATGATGAATGTGCTACATGTGATGGTGAATGTGCTACATATGATAGTTAATGTGCTACATGTGATGGTGAATGTGCTACATGCGATGGTGAATGTGCTACATGTGATGATGAATTTGCTACATGTGGTTATTGTGCTACATGTGATGGTGAATGTGATACATGTGATGGTGAGTGTGCTTCATGTGATGGTGAATGTGCTACATGTGGTGGTTATCGTGGTACATGTGATGGTTATTGTGCTACATGTGATGGTGAATGTGATACATGTGATGGTGAATGTGCTACATGTAAAGGTTATTGTGCTACATGTGATGGTGAATGTGCTACATGTGATGGTTATTGTGCTACATGTGATGGTTATTGTGCTACATGTGATGGTGAATGTGATACATGTGATGGTGAGTGTGCTTCATGTGATGGTGAATGTGATACATGTGATGGTGAGTGTGCTTCATGTGATGGTGAATGTGCTACATGTGGTGGTTATTGTGCTACATGTGATGGTGAATGTGCTACATGTGATGGTTATTGTGGGTTATTGTGCTACATGTGATGGTGAATGTGCTACATGTGATGGTTATTGTGCTACATGTGATGGTGAATGTGCTACATGTGATGGTGAATGTGCTACATGTGAAGGTTATTGTGCTACATGTGATGGTTATTGTGGTATAGGACTTATGATTGACAACTTTGAGAGTAGATTATTGCCCATTGAATTAGTGAACTAAAGCCCACAAAAACAATATATTATACATACTCTAACAAGAGCCGGGGTCAGCAACAGGGGTAAATTACCCCATTTGGGTTTAAGGGGCTCCCTTGGGTGTATTATAGACTACTTTTGTGGGGGATGGGGCATAAAATCCCTTTGTAGTCCGCTCCTTTGGGGTTAACGTCATATTTTAAAAAATATTTGAGTATCAGTCGAACAAGTGGCCAGCCCCTGAGCTAAAGCAATGTTTCTTATCCTAAAGTTTTTCTTACCTGGCATGAGAAATAGAATGTTCATTAATTTGACGAGTTTTACTTTTCAATATTGAGTTATGATGACAAATATTTCTATAGTTACAATTAATGGACTACAGCAAGTTAAGATTTGGAAGCGAACAAAAAACATGGCAGTTAAAAGGGAGGTTGTGTTAAATGTTTATTTAGATTACAAAGCAATAATAGACAACAGATTTACATTTAAGAGAAATATCTTTTTTTTATAATTTCTCAAAATGTCAACGTGGTTTTATATATATATATAAACAGAACTGTCATGTTTCTTAATAAAAATCTTTAACAAGTGAACACTTATGTGCCAAAATTTATAAAGTGCCAACACATATCTTGGGCCAACGCGTATCATGGGCCAACACCAGCATGGGCAAACACGTATCATAGGCCAACACTTATCATGGGCCAACACCAGCATGGGCAAACACGTATCATGGGCCAACACTTACCATGAGCCAACAACACATATCATGGGCCAACACTTATCATGAGCTAACAACACGTATCATGGGCTAACACTTACCATGGGCCAACATGTATCATGAGCCAACACTTACCATTAACCAACGTATCATGGGCCAACACTTATCATGGGCCAACACTTATCATGGGCCAACACCAGCATGGGCAAACACATATCATGGGCCAAAACTTACCATGAGCCAACAACACGTATCATGGGCCAACACTTACCATGGGCCAACATGTATCATGAGCCAACACTAATCATGGGCCAACACTTACCATTAACCAACGTATCATGGGCCAAAACTTATCATGGGCCAACACTTATCATGGGCCAACACTTACCATTAACCAACGTATCATGGGCCAACACTTATCATGGGCCAACAATGCGTATCATGGGCCAACACCAGCATGGGCAAACATGTGTCATAGGCCAACACTTATCATGGGCCAACACTTATCATGGGCCAACACCAGCATGGGCAAACACGTATCATAGGCCAACACTTATCATGGGCCAACACCAGCATGAGCAAACATGTATCATAGGCCAACAACGCATATCATGGGCCAACACCAGCATGGGCCAACACTTATCATGGGCCAACACCAGCATGGGCAAACTCGTATCATGGGCCAAAACTTACCATGAGCCAACAACACGTATCATGGGCCAACACTTACCATCGGCCAACATGTATCATGAGCCAACACTTATCATGGGCCAACACTTACCATTAACCAACGTATCATGGGCCAACACTTATCATTAACCAACGTATCATGGGCAAACACGTATCATGGGCCAACACTTACCATGAGCCAACACTTATCATGGGCCAACAACACGTATCATGTGCCAAAACTTACCATGGGCCAACATGTATCATGAGCCAACACTTATCATGGGCCAACACTTACCATAAACAACGTATCATGGGCCAACACTTATCATGGGCCAACACTTACCATTAACCAACGTATCATGGGCCAACACTTATCATGGGCCAACACTTATCATGGGTCAACACTTATCATGGGCCAACACTTACCATTAACCAACGTATCATGGGCCAACACTTATCATGGGCCAACACTTACCATTAACCAACGTATCATTGACCAACACATATCATGGGCCAACACTTATCATGGGCCAACACTTATCATGGGCCAACACTTACCATTAACCAACGTATCATGGGCCAACACTTGCCATTAACCAACGTATCATTGGCCAACACTTATCATGGGCCAACACTTATGATGGGCCAACACGTATTATGGGCCAACACTTACCATGAGCCAACACTTATGATGGGCCAACACGTATTATGGGCCAACACTTACCATGAGCCAACACGTATTATGGGCCAACACGTATTATGGGCCAACACTTACCATGGTTTAACATTTATTCGCTCCACACGGCCCTAAACAGCAGCCACACTTTTATCTATAGTAATAAAAGCGAAAGCCCTCACTCACTCACTCATCACTAATTCTCCAACTTCCCGTGTAGGTAGAAGCATGAAACTTTGGGAAGTTGTTGGGTACCCTCTTACGACGAAAATTGGCGAAAAAGAATTTTAAAAATCTCGCTCTATAAAAATTGAAAATCACCAATTTTCTTATTTCCCGTGTAGGTAAAGCAAGAAACTTTGGAAATTTTTTGATTATTTGAAGAAAAAGAAAGTTAAATTTCCCATTTACGGGGGCCGGAGCCCCCAAAAAAGTTTTTTTTTCCTTATATGAGCTATATAAAAATTGAAAATCACTTATTCTCCTATTTCCCGTATAGGAAGAAGCATTAAAATTTGGAATTATTTTTTAGTACACGCTCCTGACGAAAATTGGCAGAAAATAATGTTAAAACTCCCTCTTATGGGGGGCCGGGGCACAAACAAAGTTTTTCTTATCTTAAAAACCGACTCATCACTAATTCTCCAATTTTCCGTGTAGGTAGGAGCATGAAACTTTGGAAAATTGTTAAGTACCCTCTCACGACGAAAGTTGGTGTAAAAGAATTTTGAAATACACACTCAGTGGGACCGGGGCCCCCAAAACGTTTTTTTTCCCTCTGATATGAGCTAAATAAATTTTAAATTATATAATTCCCTTATTTCCCCTTAGGCAGAGGCATGAAACTTTGGGAAATTGTTGGGTACCCTCTCACAACGAAAGTTGATGTAAAAGAATTTTGGAATACACACTAATGGGGGCCGGGGCCCCGAAAATGTTTTTTTTTCTGATATGAGCTATATAAAAAAATGAAAATCACTAATTCTACTATTTCACGAATAGGTAAAGGCGTGCAACGTTGGGGGAGGGAGTTGTTAAATACACTTCCACGATGGTAGCAGGTGAAAAGATATTTAATATACCCCTTACTGGGGGCCTGGGGCCCAAATATAGTTTTTAATTCACTCACTCACTCAATCATCACTAATTCTCCAATTTCCCGTGTAAGTAGGAGCATGAAAATTTGGGAAGTTGTTGAGTACCCTCTCACGACAAAAAGGAAATTTAAAATTCCAAATTATGTGGGGCCGGGGGCCCAAAAACTATTTCTCTTTATCTGTAAAAATTGAAAATCACTAATTGTCCTTTTATGCCGATTATGTAGAACTTTAAATTTAGGAAGTTGTTGAGTACACTTCCTCGATGGTAACCGGTGAATATATATTTAAATTATCACTTACTACGGGCCGGGGGCCTCAATGTAGCTTTTCCATTAAATGAGCCGTATAAAAAATTATAATTACTCATTCTCCCATTTCCTGTGTATATAGAAGTATAATGGTTTTTTATGTTGTTTAGTAACACCCCGCGATGGTAACAGGGAAAATAATTATATAAATTTTAAAAATTTCCACTCATGGGTTGCCGGGGGCCCAAAACCTTTTTTTTTTCCTATATAAAACTGAATCAACACTAATTCTCCAAGTTTCCGTGTAGGTAGAAGCTTGAAACTTCGGGAAGTTTTTGATACCCTCCCGCGATGGTAAGAGGCAAAAAGTATTAAATCATCTCTCACTGGGAGGGCGATTGCTTAAATATAGTTTTTTTTCCCCCAATATGAGCTTTATAAAAAAAGGCGCATCTTTAAATCTCCAAGTTCTTGTAAACGGAGGAGCCTGAACATTTGGGGAAGTTGTTAAATACCCTCCCGCAAAAGGTAAAAGACGAAAAAGATATTTAAATTATCAGCTCGGATCACGGAAAGTATGTAATTTTTAACTTTTTATTTTTGTTTTTCAGTAGGGCCATGACAGACAGACAAGACGGTTTGGGTTAATATATTTAGTATATCCATCTTGACTCAGATAAAAATCAATAGGTGTTTTGAATTGGTGTTACTCGGGTTCTCAACGCTAACTGAAATCCTAATTTACCGCAGCAAAGCGCGGGTAAATTGCTAGTGTTACCAATAAACTCCAAACCTTGACGTAATGCACGAGATTCATTATCTCAATGCCACGGTGCAAGAGACCTAGGACATAAACGTTGAGTCTCGTGTCTGGAGACATTACCACGATCTACATTAGTGGCTCAGTGTTACTTGAAACAGGAAGTACCACGTTGGCCAGGCGCTTTATCTCAATGTGCTCTTGTGGAACTCAATGATACTACTTCCGGTATTGTGAACTCATCTGTCATTCTACCAACAGCCAAGTTCTGGTCCCATGTACTCGAGGCCCATGTACTTGATATGTAACATGTATACTAGTCCCATGTAATAGCTATGTAACATGGACTTTAGTACCATGTAATAGCTATGTGACATGTACTAGCTATGTAACATGTACTAGCTATGTAACATGTACTAGCTATGTAACATGTACTAGCTATGTGACATGTACTAGCTATGTGACATGTACTAGCTATGCGACATGTACTAGCTATGTAACATGTACTAGCTATGTAAAGTGTTCTAGCTATGTAGCATGTACTAGCTATGTAACATGTACTAGCTATGTGACATGTACTAGCTATGTGACATGAACTAGCTATGTAACATGTACTAGCTATGTGACATGTACTAGCTATGTAAAGTGTTCTAGCTATGTAACATGTACTAGCTATTTAAAGTGTTCTAGCTATTTAACAAGTAGTAGCTATGTAAAATCTTCTGGCTATGTAAAGTGTTCTACCTATGTAACGTGTACAAATGATAATTTGCTTGTGTTGAAAATCTACATTTTTTAAAGGTGTCTGATAATTATGTGATATGATATAATTACAGAACCTATAGACAAGTCCTAACAATTTATGTCACACAACATCTACTGAGGATTAACGAAATATATAATAACAGGTTGTGCTGGGGCGCCGTGCGCCTGCGGCCCCCTCTATTTTCAAAAGCCCAACTAACTTGTCCTTTATTTTTTAATTAACAATCCTCAAATCCTCTTTTTACATCTTTCCCTTTCCCCCACTCTCTCACGTTATGTACCACTCCCCACTCTCACTTTATGTACCACTCCTCACTCTCACTTTCTGTACCACTCCCCACTCTCACTTTATGTACCACTCCCCACTCTCACTTTCTGTACCACTCCCCACTCTCACTTTATATACCACTCCCCACTCTCACTTTATGTACCACTCCTCACTCTCACTTTCTGTACCACTCCCCACTCTCACTTTATGTACCACTCCTCACTCTCACTTTCTGTACCACTCCCCACTCTCACTTTATATACCACTCCCCACTCTCACTTTCTGTACCACTCCCCACTCTCTCACTTTAAGTACCACTCCCCACTCTCTCACTTTATGTACCACTCCCCACTCTCACTTTATGTACCACTCCCCACTCTCTCACTTTCTGTACCACTCCCCACTCTCTCACTTTATGTACCACTCCCCACTCTCTCACTTTCTTTACCACTCCCCACTCTCTCACTTTATGTACCACTCCCCACTCTCTCAATTTCTGTACCACTCCCCACTCTCTCACTTTCTGTACCACTCCCCACTCTCACTTTATGTACCACTCCCCACTCTCTCACTTTATGTACCACTCCCCACTCTCACTTTATGTACCACTCCCCACTCTCACTTTATGTACCACTCCCCACTCTCACTTCATGTACCACTCGCCACTCTTACTTTAAGTACCACTCACCACTCTCTCACTTTATGTACCACTCCCACGCTCTCACTTTATGTACTACTCCCTACTCTGCACCATTTTATTGAAAAAGTTATTAATTATTAACCGTGACTTATTACAACAGATAAACGAATGAGTGAGCCGAAGAAAAAATGCCGAGCGTACATTCATTGCCAATCTAAACCACGTCCAAAAAACAAACCAAAAAACCCACTAGAAATTGGTACTTTTTTTAAGGATTTGAGGTTGCTACTCGCCACATACATTGTGCCAAACATAAATAATAATAATAATTTTAAAAAATTGAACTTTTAAGTCCACGATAGCCTATGGGGCAAGTGAAGTAGCGTTCACAAGTTTCATTGAGCCACCACTAACGAGCAAGGGATTGTGTGACTACCATAATGCCAGCAACAAGCCTCGAACTCGTGACACTCTTTTGCCTCGTCCCTCAACCGAACATAAATACACCCATAAAATCTCATCACGTTTACCCAAGTCACTAATTGTTTTAAATTTTTATTTTAACAAGAGTTATATTTTCAATAAATACTTCATAATCAAAATGTTGCTATCTTTGGATTTTTGTACTTTTTAAACTTTGGGGTCCGTGGGCAAGTTTTTACTACAACAAATAGTTTGTGAACCACTGTTCTAGACGAATGCTTGTACGAATTAAAGCCCAGTCAATGTAACTGATGCTAGTTGAACTTAAAATAGATCAGTTTGTTGACTGATCTATTACGGACTAATTTTTTAAGTCTGGATAACTGTGGGAAGAAGGGTAAGGGCTTTAGGCATTGTAAACAAGATGGAAGCTGTCAATTCTCACTTTTTGCAGTAAAACATGGATAGACACAAAGAAACAGCCAGGTGAAACAGCCTGGTTGTTCCAGGAAAACAGCCTGATGACCAATGTTCCCTTTAGCTGCACAGCGGCCAATATTTATTCGACACGCAATATATGCTTACTACCGCGCAGCAACTTTTGTAAAATGTCGCACAAAAAGTGGTTACTGGGCAACTTTGCACATGCATTTGTTTACTCTGCACACTGAGCAAAGAAACTTAGAGCGAACATTGCTGGTGACGCCAGGTAGGGACGAGGTTAGAGCAATTGTTTCCCGAGTTGGGGTCTGTTCAGCCCCTTACAATAAATCTGTAGCTGGGTAAAGTGAAGTTGGCCAGAGTTGGATCTCCACCTCCAGAAACTCGCGATAGTGATAAAACCTTCACTTTGCCAGATAGGCTGACAGATGTTACTGTTGTTTTAATAGACAACAATTTTATTTTTAAGAAAGTCGCTACAGTATTTTAATATCAACAGCTATGTAACATAAAATTTAAACACTCCTTAACTTTCTTTACATATGTTAATACAGTTTCTTGGATACTTTTAATTTTTCATTGGGATTTTTTAAACTTCTTAATAGTTTATATGTGATATTTTTTAAATTATAAATAATCTTAGATATGTTAGAAGATAGCAATTTTAACAAAGATTCCAAAATAATAATTATTATTTTATTGTCAGTAGATTTTTAATACACTTCCATAATTATAATTTCATTAGCTATTTTAACAAAGATTCCAAAATAATTATTATTATTTTAATGTCTGTAAATTGTTAATACACTTAGATAAGCATAATTTCATTAGCTATTTTAAAAAAGATTCCAAAACAATAATTATTATTTTAATGTCAGTAGATTTTTTTAAAAACTAAGATAATTTTCATATCATTAGCTATTTTTTTTTATAAAGTTCAAAGATATTTTTATCTCATTAGCAATTTGAACAGATTGTCTCATAGATTCAGGGCCAGACTTAGCCTATGAACCAATCCGTGTAAGGGTGAAAAATGTGCCCCTCTGTAATTACAATTTAAGTATTCTATAAAAAAAATGGGTTAAGACTTTTTTCTATTTTTAGTGAAAATTTAAAAAATCACTTTTCCCTAAACTTTAAATTATTACCAATAATTGTAATTACATTTTACTTTAAATTCTTCACTAAAAAAAGTTAACATGAGTTTATAAATATTAAAAAGAATTTTAAGTTCAGAGACTTCTCTAATTAATTTAGAAATATTTAAGCTGTTACTGAGTTCATATTCATTTTCTAATATAGCAACCTGGTTTAAGATGTTATTTCCAAAAAAGTTCTTGATTATTTTTAGTTAGGAAAAATTACTTTCCCCGGAACAAAATTAACTAAAATTCTTACAGTTAGAACAACGCTCAGTTTGGGGCATATTTCATTTTTATTGTGAATTTCAAAACTTCCAAAGTTTCTATATATTTTTTTTCAATGGAGAATACACCCTTGAAATTGCATATCCACTGGGTTTTCAAATCTTCGCAATTAGCCAAAATCACAGAAGAACTAACATCCTTTAGTTCATATTATGATATTAAAAAACAAACAAATGTAACTGTTGTGATGTTGAAGCTAAGAAAATCTTTGTTGGAAAGACTTGGTTGCAGTTGCAGTGTGTGGTCCAATGTCCCCATAATGTGGTCCAATGTCCCTATAATGTGGTCCAATGTCCCCATAATGTGGTCCAATGTCCCCATAATGTGGTCCAATGTCCCTATAATGTGGTCCAATGTCCCTATAATGTGGTCCAATGTCCCTATATTGAGTCAATTTTTTTTATAAGCAACTATTTCGGACACCATTTGCCAGCATCAACAAAAATGACAATTTAAAGTGATTGTCTGATTTCAGTTTCTTTTTTTTAAAATAGGAACTTCTCATATTTTCTTAACTACCCTAAATGCCAGGCAGCTATCGTGTAAGTTTGACTATCTTAACTACCAGTAGAAAGACAGCGTCCAGTGATGGGTTTCTGCATTCCAAAATCTTTGAGAAAAAGCATCTATTTTTTTACAAAGTTTAAAAAGAAGAGTCCATCCAGACAGGACTTTTCTATTTAAGATGTTTGGGTTTTTGTTTCATGTTTTTTTAGGATTTGTACTTTATGCTGCAAATCTCCATAACTACATCTGCTAAAAAAAGATGTATAACAAGCCATAACAAAAAATTTGCAGTAGAGACAAAAACAAAATCTTTAGCTACAGAACAAACAAACCATTTTTCTCCATTGATAAGATGTCTTATATAATTGTTTTATGTGAACTTCGCCCGCTCAAAAAAGTAGGGAAATAAAAGTTAAACCAATGTTTACTGTGCACCTGTCCAAGTCGTCACAATGTGCTGCAGTAAGGTAAATGTGTTTCCGGGCTCCAAGATACTTCTATCATCTATCTTTTCCTATATATATACGCTCCTTCTATGCAGAAGATGATTGCCTCCACAGCCATGACGGATGATCTGTTGGCAAGTGATGCACCGCTACCAGGCCAGGACTATGAGAGTTCCACGCATTACCCTGCCACCTAACTAATGTTAGGTACCCATTCGGAGCTGGTAGACTCGGGTATGCTCTAAGCCTCGGGCAAAAATACTTGTCTTCGCATTGATTCGAACTTGGGCAAAATGAGGCTTACAATGTTATTAAAAAAAATACCTTAGTGAAATTTGATGAAATGGAGAGGACCAGGGACGCCAATTTTATAATTTTTTTCACTAGGAGCAAAATATCCTAGTTACAGCATTTGTGACGGAGAAGGAACGTTTAAATCCTCATCATGAAACTCACTTTGGCCCGGGTTAAAATCAAAGTTTCTCTTTAAGATATTATTTTAAAAGATAGTTTTATGCTCTATTCCATTTTTAAAAAAAGAAGATTTTATGGAGTAATTTTTTAAAAAAAATTTTTGGGGGTGGGGGGTTGGGGGTGGGGAGACTTGTTTTTTAAATTCAATTTTCTGATCGCTCCTCTGCATTTTTATAAAATAAAATTTTGGGCCCATTAAATTTTTTTACTCCTTGCATTTGCACGGAAAGACGTAGTGTTAGTCCGGCCGCGATAGATTTAATATCTGTATCTATGTTAACAAAGACAGATAGATATAATATCTGTATCTATGTTAACAAAGACAGATAGATTTAATATCTGTAGCTATGTTAACAAAGACAGATAGATTTAATATCTGTAGCTATGTTAACAAAGACAGATAGATATAATATCTGTAGCTATGTTAACAAAGACAGATATATATAATATATGTATCTACTTTAACAAAGACAGATAGATGTAATATCTGTAGCTATGTTAACAAAGACAGATAGATGTAATATCTGTATCTATGTTAACAAAGACAGATAGAGATAATATCTGTATCTATGTTAACAAAGACAGATAGATATAATACCTGTATCTATGTTAACAATGACAGACAGATATAATATCTGTATTTATGTTAACAATGACAGACAGATATAATATCTGTATCTATGTTAACAAAGACAGATAAATATAATATATGTATCTATGTTAACAAAGACAGATAGATATAATATATATAAATATATGTTAACAAAGACAGATAGATATTATATATGTATCTATGTTAACAAAGACAGATAGATATAATATCTGTATCTATGTTAACAAAGACAGATAGATATAATTTCTGTATCTATGTTAACAATGACAGACAGATATAATATCTGTATCTATGTTAACAAAGACAGATAAATATAATATATGTATCTATGTTAACAAAGACAGATAGATATAATATCTGTAGCTATGTTAACAAAGACAGATAGATATAATTTCTGTATCTATGTTAACAAAGACAGATAGATATAATATCTGTAGCTATGTTAACAAAGACAGATAGATATAATATATGTAGCTATGTTAACAAAGACAGATAGATATAATATATGTAGCTATGTTAACAAAGACAGATAGATATAATATATGTATCTATGTTAACAAAGACAGATAGATATAATGGCATATATGATAGAAGAACCAACAGATCACAATGTGAATAATGTGATGTAATGTTAAAAAATCTTATAATCCATGGAAGGACATAATCACATGTCAGTCCCATTCACTTCCTTATGTCAATAGAAACAAGAAGTCAATGAAAGATTGATCATTTCTGGATGCTTCTACACACGTCTGAAGTTAATTTGGATGAGTGAGCCCGTGAAAACAGTTCATTACAAACACACAAAGAGGAGTGACGTCACGACTTTAAGGTCCGAAGCTATCGGAGCTGAGCTGCAGTTGTTTCAACTATTTTTTTACGATCACTTAAATATTGATGAAGTCGCCTGTTCATGGTTTGAATGTAACCGTTGTAAAAATTTGTATGCATGACATACGAATGGATGTTTGTTGGGTTCTTTCGAATTATTTATCTCAAAATAGTGTTGGGGAGTTGCTGGTCGGTTCATCCAATGGGCAGCGGCGTGTCCACGGCAGCTTTTGTCAGCCAGTCTCTTAGGTTGGCGATGTCTTTGGGCGTCTCGTCTGCATAGCACGGCCTACAGGAGCATCGGAGTGCGTCCTTGACCGGCACCCTCATGTGCTGACCATTTTTGCAAGGTATGACCGCTATGGATACCGTAAAGCGGACAGGTTGGCAGCAGCTGTGGATATCAAAGAACATTTGACCAATGAAATTTGGCTGTTTACATAAATCTTGCAGTTGGATTTTTTAAAGTGCTCTATTACGTAGCACCGGATAAATAAGCTGGTAGTTTAATTAATTTATGTAGAAAATAAATTATTTAATCCTCTTTACAGAATACATAATAGATTATTGTGTTTTACTATTAAAGGTTTGGAAGTTATAATTTTAAATTGAATTTCAAAGTCGTTGATTTTTTGGATAATCAATATATTTTTAAAGAAAAGTTAGCGAGAAGGATTGGAGTTTAAATCATAAATATTGTTTTAAATGACTTAAGCTATTTTTGGCGTTTCTTGTTTCAAATTGCTGGACATTATGCTCCAATTGATTAGTTGAAAAAAAAAGTCAACCAACCAAGTCATCAACGTAGGGTCATCTATGTAAGGGACAGGCTAGCCTCCCATCCGTCACATATTAAATTATTGTGTGCGGGTAGCCTCCCATACATCGATAATAAAATTATTGTGTGTGGGTAGACTCCCATACATCAACAATTAAATTATTGTGTGGGGGTAGACTCCCCTACATCAACCATAAAATTATTGTGTGGGGTTAGACTCCCATACATCAACCATTAAATTATTGTGTGGGGGCACACTCACCTACATCAACCATTAAATTATTGTCTAGAGGGTAGACTCCCCTACATCAACCATTAAATTATTGTCTAGAGGGTAGACTCCTCTACATCAACCATTACATTATTGTCTAGAGGGTAAACTCCCCTACATCAACCATTAAATTATTGTCTAGAGGGTAGACTCCCCTACATCAACCATTAAATTATTGTCTAGAGGGTAGACTCCCCTACATCAACCATTAAATTATTGTGTGGGGGTAGACTCCCATACATCAACCATTAAATTATTCTGTGGGGTTAGACTCCCCTACATCAACCATTAAATTATTCTGTGGGGTTAGACTCCCCTACATCAACCATTAAATTATTGTGTGGGGGTAGACTCCTATACATCAACCATTAAATTATTGTGTGGGGGTAGACTCCTATACATCAACCATTAAATTATTGTGTGGGGTTAGACTCCTATACATCAACCATTAAATTATTGTGTGTGGGTAGACTCCTATACATCAACCATTAAATTATTGTGTGCGGGTAGACTCCTATACATAACCATTAAATTATTGTGTGCGGGTAGACTCCTATACATCATCCATTAAATTTGTGTGCGGGTAGACTCCTATACATCAACCATTAAATTATTGTGTGGGGGTAGACTCCTATACATCAACCATTAAATTATTGTCTAGAGGGTAGACTCCCATACATCTACAATTAAATTATTGTGTGCGGGTAGACTCCTATACATCAACCATTAAATTTTTGGTAGGGGGTAGACTCCTATACATCAACCATTAAATTATTGTGTGCGGGTAGACTCCTATACATCAACCATTAAATTATTATGTGTGGGTAGACTCCTATACATCAACCATTAAATTATTGTGTGCGGGTAGACTCCTATACATCAACCATTAAATTATTGTGTGCGGGTAGACTCCTATACATCAACCATTAAATTATTGTGTGTGGGTAGACTCCTATACATCAACCATTAAATTATTGTGTGCGGGTAGACTCCTATACATAACCATTAAATTATTGTGTGCGGGTAGACTCCCCTACATCAACCATTAAATTATTGTGTGCGGGTAGACTCTCATCCAATAAAGGCTCTTTTCTTTAGCTATCGTTTGCAGTGCTTGGGAGTCAACTTAGAACGATAAGGGATAGCCTTACACACCATGCCTCACCTTACACACCATGCCTCACATTACACATCATGCCTCACCTTACACACCATGCCTCACCTTAAACACCATGCCTCACCTTACACACCATGCCTCACCTTAAACACCATGCCTCACATTACACACCATGCCTCACATTACACATCATGCCTACGCTGACACACTCTGCCCCACCTGACACACCATACCTCACCTGACACACCATACCTCACCTGACACACCATGCCTCACATTACACACCATGCCTCACCTGACACACCATGCCTCACCTGACACACCATACCTCACCTGACACACCATGCCTCACATTACACACCATGCCTCACCTGACACACCATACCTCACCTGACACACCATGCCTCACCTCACACATCACGCCTCACCTGACACACCATGCCTCACTTGACACACCAAGCCTCACCTGACACACCACGCCTCACCTGACACACCATGCCTCACCTGACACACCACGCCTCACCTGACACACCACGCCTCACCTGACACACCAAGCCTCACCTGACACACCACGCCTCATCTGACACACCACGCCTCACCTGACACACCACGCCTCACCTGACACACCACGCCTCACCTGACACACCACGCCTCACCTGACACACCACGCCTCGCCTGACACACCACGCCTCACCTCACACACAACGTTTCACCTGACACACCATGCCTCACCTGACACACCATGCCTCACCTGACACACCATGCCTCACCTCACACACCATACCTCACCTGACACACCATGCCTCACCTGACACACCATACCTCACCTGACACACCATGCCTCACCTCACACACCATACCTCACCTGACACACCATGCCTCACCTCACACACCATACCTCACCTGACACACCAAGCCTCACCTGACACACCATACCTCACCTGACACACCATGCCTCACCTGACACACCACGCCTCACCTGCAGCTGTGAAAGATGTTGGTAATGTTCCGTGGATCCACCTGGCTGTAAGACGAGCAGCCACCACGACAACCAAACGTCTGGACGTAGGCCGTGCTGCAGTCGTCGTCAATCCTTGGTGGAGGCTGGCATTGAGGAGAGGGAATGACAGAGTTATGTTGGGATAGAAAGAAGAGAGAAAGAGGAAGACAGAGTAATGCTGGGATAGGAAGAAGAGAGAAAGAGGACGAGAGTGATGCTGGGATAGAAAGAAGAGAGAAAGAGGACGAGAGTGATGCTGGGATAGAAAGAAGAGAGAAAGAGGACGAGAGTAATGCTGGGATAGGAAGAAGAGAGAAAGAGGGCCAGAGTGATTCTGGGATAGAAAGAAGAGTGAAAGAGGGCGAGAGTGATGCTGGGATAAAAAGAAGAGAGAAAGAGGGTGAGAGTGATGCTGGGATAGAAAGAAGAGAGAAAGAGGAAGAGAGAGTAATGCTGGGATAGAAAGAAGAGAGAAAGAGGACGAGAGTGATGCTGGGATAGAAAGAAGAGAGAAAGAGGACGAGAGTGATGCTGGGATAGGAAGAGCGAAAGAGGAAGAGAGTAATGCTGGGATAGGAAGAAGAGAGAAAGAGGACGAGAGTAATGCTGGGATAGAAAGAAGAGAGAAAGATGACGAGAGTGATGCTGAGATAGGAAGAGAGAAAGAGGACGAGAGTGATGCTGGGATAGAAAGAAGAGAGAAAGAGGACGAGAGTGATGCTGTTATAGAAAGAGAGAAAGAGGACGAGAGTGATGCTGGGATAGAAAGAAGAGAGAAAGAGGACGAGAGTGATGCTGGAATAGGAAGAGAGAGAGAGAGGACGAGAGTGATGCTGGGATAGGAAGAGAGAAAGAGGACGAGAGTGATGCTGGGATAGGAAGAGAGAAAGAGGGTGAGAGTTTGTTGCTGGGATAGAAAGAAGAGAGAAAGATGAAAAGAGAGTAATGCTGGGATAGAAAGAAGAGAGAAAGAGGACGAGTGTGATGCTGGGATAGGAAGAGAGAAAGAGGACGAGAGTAATGCTGGGATAGGAAGAAGAGAGAAAGAGGACGAGAGTGATGCTGGGATAGAAAGAAGAGAGAAAGAGGACGAGAGTGATGCTGGGATAGAAAGAAGAGAGAAAGAGGACGAGAGTGATTTTGGTGGAGGGCAAAAAAATAACGATTTTTAATTGAATTGACAATGCCAAATATGTTCAATTTTCAATTAAATGTAAGTTAAGTATAACATAAGTGCCGAGAAAAGTCTTAGAAATTAATAAGACTCACAAATGATCACTGTAATAGCTAAAATATAACATATAATAATGCATTTAATAAATTAAAAACCTAAGTCCTCACGAGAAAATTAAATTTTGCATGTGAAATAATATACGTCTAGAAACTGCAGGATTACCAAAGATGGTAATCAGAAATTTATTTACAGGCTAAAAAAACCATCAAAAACAAAAAGTAGTGCAATCGTGGGATTCCGAAATGCAGTTATTAGAAGATTTTGGGGCGTCTGCAGCATCTGACTTATCACTAGTATTGAGGACAACAGTACAAGTTCAACAGCCAGACACAACTGATGCAACTGTTTCTAATTTGATTGTCGCTGAAAATTATTCATTTCCTAAATTGTTATTGGTAGGTATGTCTGGACACACAACCTTTCAAATGAGTTGAAATTGCAGCTGATTCGTGATTATTGGACCCCTGATAAAATTATGAGTTTAGAGCTGACAGTGAGGGAAACTGAGTTTTTAGTTCCTAGATATGCATGGTTATCAAACTATTCACCGTGGCTTGTATACTCGCAAATGTTAAAAGGTCTCTTTTGTAAATATTGTGTGTTGTTTCCGCAAAAAGTAATTCGAGCAGTTTAGTTGGCATTTTTATCAAACCATGCACAAAATATAAAGATTTTAACGAAGATCCACGTAGCCACAGAAAAAAAGCACAGGACACAAAGGCTCTCGTGAAGATACAAGCAATTTTGTTGTATTATTGACAGCCAAATTTTCCATAGATGAGCAGTTGGACTTATCATTTATAAGACAAATTCAAGCAAATCGCAACAAACTGGGTCACATGATTTCTACAATCCTATTTTGCGGCATGCAGGAATTAGCACTTCGTGGAAAATAATTAAATTCTGGTAATTTGTATGACCTGTTAGTGTTTCGTGTTGAATCTGGAGGTGAAGTTCTTGGTAATCATTTGTCTATTTTTTCTTGTAGTACCAAGTATATCTCAGCAACTACACAAAACACTATAATCGAAATTTGTGGGTCTCTCTTGCATGAAGACATTGTTCGTGAAGGAAATAATTCAGTTGCATTTTCTATACTTGCCGACGAGACAAATGAAATTTTAAGCATTGAGCAGATGTCACTTGGTGTTAGATTTGTCAAAGAACAAAATGGGAAAATGATGGTCACAGAAGAGTTCCTGGGATATATTACAACTGTCGATAGAACAGTTGAAGTTTTAGTCAATACCATCATTTCAAATTTATTAGAATTTGAATTAGATATGACAAAGATTGTAGGACAAAGATACGCCGGATGATCTACAATAGCAGGTAAAGAAGAAGGAGTCCAAGAAATATAGAAAAATTACAAAAATACCAAAAAATAGCATTTGTATATTGCAGTTCACATTAACTAAATCTTGTCATGAACGATTTAAATAATGTGAATGCTATACGAAACACAATAGAACAATTAAATCAATTAAAGTGTTTTCCGAGAAAGTAATCAGCCAAGAAAACTAAATCAAAATGTTCGTTTGCTATGTGAAACGGGATGAACACATTAATATAAAAATGGCGTATTTTGCTGAAAATGTTATAGAAATGTATTTAGACCAATCAGTAACGTAATCATTTATACGTACAGATATAATTATTTTTTATGTTTGATATGTGTACACTGTCTTCAAAGAGCCAAAGATTCTGCTGTTGCTTTAAGTTCATGTTAGCCATTGACTGGGTCATTAAAACCCGCACACAGCAGAAGAGAAATGGCATCCAGTTAACCTCCTGGGACCAACTTGATGACCTTGACTTTGTTGATGATCTTGACCTTCTTTCAAAAACATGCAGGAAAAAAACAACCATTGTTTCATTCACTTTCGCTAGCATTGGTCTTAAATTAACACAGGATAGACATGCCTGAAGACCTTTTGTAGGCGGCATGTGTTCTTGGAAGGAATACCGACGGCGCCGGTAATTGACTGCTGATAACAGAGGACGATTGTAAAAGAAGAAGAAACAAAATTTAACAACAGTAAAAAAAAACGTGAAAAAAAAAACAATATTCATACTTACATCAAGACGCAGAATTATAGCCTGTAAGCTGCAGGTCTCCCGTGAACTAAGGTCAGACCTTGTACCCAAACGTGACCTCGCTTTCAACGCGCCCAAACCTTGGCGCATGCGTAATAACGATGGAGACGGTGATGACGGGGATGAAGGCGAAGATTTGGATGAAGGTGACAATGACGCCCAGGCCGGCTTGTACTTACTGTATAGCATGGATGACGTCACTGCGACCAGCAGAGAGACCAGCAACACTTTATCTGGTTTGAGAGTTTAAAACAAAAACATTAATGAACAAATTTCACACGGAAACGTTTCAATCAATTAAAAACTTACCAACACTTGAAGAGTTCAAGGTTGTTGTTTCGCTTTGAATCACGGATGATGTTGTCACGACCAAGCTCTCTCTCTGTCGGACATTTCTGTACTTCACGGAACAATGACTCCTACACTTGGACCAGATGGCATGATCATTGATCCATGAACAACTTGACTCTTCCACACCTTGATTTACTGTGTATATTTGCAATCAACAGTGACTGACCATAGGACAAGCGACATATACCGGATACTCTGACCCTGTACAGGTCATTCTCATTTCTGACATCTTACTTATGACATCTCATTTCTGACATCTCATTTCTGACATCTCATTTTTGACATCTCATTTCTGTCATCTCATTTCTGACATTTCATTTCTGATATCTCATTTATGACATCTCATCTCTGACATCACATTTGTGACATCTCATCTCTGACATCACATTTTCGACATCTCATTTCTGACATCTCATTTCTGACATCTCATTTCTGATATCTCATTTCTGACATCTCATCTCTGACATCACATTTTTGACATCTCATTTTTGATATCTCATTTTTTCCATCTCATTTCTGCACCGTGTGGACAAGTTCGGTTGACCCCTGTGCTGTGGGTCGTGTTGTTGACCCCTGTGCTGTGGGTCGTGTTGGGTTGACCCCTGTGCTGTGGGTCGTGTTGTTGACCCCTGTGCTGTGGGTCGTGTTGTTGACCCCAGTGCTCTGGGTCGTGTTGTTGACCCCTGTCCTGTGGGTCGTGTTGAGTTGACCCCAGTGCTGTGGGTCGTGTTGTTGACCCCTGTGCTGTGGGTCGTGTTGAGTTGACTCCAGTGCTGTGGGTCGTGTTAATTTGACCCCAGTGCTGTGGGTCGTGTTAATTTGACCCCAGTGCTGTGGGTCGTGTTGTTGACTCCTGTACTTTGGGTCGTGATGAGTTGACCCTAGTGCTGTGGGTTGTCTTCATTATCCCGAGATTAACTTTGACCGTTGTCGGGGGTGTTGCTGACGACACGACCGGCCAGGGGAGGGAAGCGATGAACATCTTTCAAGTCTCTGATTTATCTGCCCCTCGGCCAGAAATGGAGTTTACTCAACAGGGAGGTCACTCAACAAACACAAGACTCTGTCCTTCCACAAGTTGTCTTTCCTTCCCAGGTCATTGATCTCCTTCTGAAGATGTTCTAATCAGCAGTAGTGACGTCATATTGTACCCAATTTGAGGATATCGTTTTAAAGACAGAGTTGTGGCTTAACTTTCTTTTACTTATGACAACAAAGCTTCCGGTCAGTTACATAGACGCACACTTCAATTGTTGAACATTCAGAATCGTGGACATGGGGACGGGCCCTTTTTATAACCCGACTCTTTCATTAACTTGGGTCTGTTTATAACCCGACTTATTCATTAACTTGGGTCTTTTTATAACCTGACTCTTTCATTAACTTGGGTCTTTTTATAACCTGACTCTTTTATTAACCTGGCTCTTTTCGTATCTTAGTTCTCCAATGAACATGGCTGTGTTCATAACCTGATTCTTCCATCAACTTTGCTCTGTAAATAGCGTAACTCTGACATCGATTTTGCTCTGTAAATAACGTAACTCTGACATCGATTTTACTCTGTAAATAGCGTAACTCTGACATCGATTTTACTCTGTAAATAACGTAACTCTGACATCAATTTTTACTCTGTAAATAACGTAACTCTGACATCAACTTTTTACTCTGTAAATAACGTAACTCTGACATCAACTTTTACTCTGTAAATAGCTTAACTCTGACATTATTTTGCCCCTGGGTTGATCAAGATTTTTATAATTTAGGTGTGTCTCATTGCTCTCTTCTTTGAACCACATTCACCCGCCTTGTTCTGATTTCTGTGTGTTGCTGTTTGAGCCCGTTCATTTCCTCTTTGTTTTATCCATGAGCATTTCTGCGGCATGGGTCGGGAATAATCATGATGAGACTGATTTATTTCCTGTCTCATTACACTCAGCATCAGTTATAAATCGATCAACATTTTACATTCGTTTTTCCGAGTTGACAATTTAAATGTTTATGTTTCCTCTAGTGCCTTGAGTCGTGTGTAATCGAATTGGGAAAAAAAATGTGGGTGAGACTGCAATCAGGTTTGTAGATAAGTAGATAGATAACATGCAAACAAGGTATGATTGAGTTTGTATTCAAGTGAGTATCAACTCTAAAGAAACTACACCTTATGACACTAGCCTTAAAGACAATACCACTAAAGACACTAGCCCTAAAGACACTAGCCCTAAAGACACTAGCCCTAAAGACACTAGCCCTAAAGACACTAGCCTAAAGACACTAGCCCTAAAGACACTACCCCTAAAGACACTAGTCCTAAAGACACTAGTCCTAAAGACACTAGCCCTAAAGACAATAGTCCTAAAGACACTACCCCTAAAGACACTAGCCCTAAAGACACTAGCCCTAAAGACACTAGCCCTAAAGACAATAGCCCTAAAGACACTAGTCCTAAAGACACTACCCCTAAAGACACTACCCCTAAAGACACTACCCCTAAAGACACTA